>KK112945.1:0-48733 GCA_000611955.2 Stegodyphus mimosarum | reverse complement strand
GGGGGGGGGGTTGTTGAACATATTTTAAAAGTTTCATTTGGAAGCTGAAAAAAAAAAGAGCTAATATCATAACAATGGAACTACTTTAATGACGATTAAGTTTTTCCAAAAAAAAATATTATGAAAATTTTTGTACACCTATGTTTAGCCTGTCAGCATTTTAAAACAATAAATAAGAAAAATGGATATCTTCTACATTATAGTTAATTCAATTGACGGTGAAAGCGGAGAACGCTTGGTCTTTACCAATTATTAACAGATATTGGCCCACATCCATCATGAAGAAGATTAATTTTAAATGATAATAACTAAATTATTTATATTTTTCACTTTAAAATACACAGCAGCAGGGCCCAAACAATTTTCTTTGGCAGCCAGCTTCTTTCATTCAGCAAGAAAACATGCTTTCGTCATCAGATTGTTGATTGTTCCGATTGTGGTAAAAAAAAAATTAACATACGAAAATCGTCTGTTAATTATTTCAAAAGAAGGTTGGTTGTTTCAATAAAATGAAAAGATCATTTTATTGACAATACTTACTTTGAATATAAGAACGCTGTTACAAGAGACGCATTTAATTCAACAGTGTTCGATAGACAATATTGGTGCATATAGTTTTCCGTAAAAAACTGTTTCCAGAATGCGGCCCCAGAACGAAAAGATCCCAGAATTATTATTATCTCAAAAATCCATCTTATTCCACGAATATTGTGTAATAAAACATTTTTAGTTCAAAGGGGCTTTGTCCCTGAAGGACTATTGTTTTCGTTTCAGCATTTTGCGTCGGAATCATTAAATGTCGGTTCACTTTTCAAACTGTTGCCACCAAATCTTGCAGCTCTGTATTATATTTAAAGAAATTAAATAATGAAGAATGTGCATAAATGTATGCATGTTTCTCGCATTGTGATAAAACGACGGTACCTAGAGCCATCGAATTTTGAATGATGTAATCTTACTGCGAATATGAGCATCTGGAAATTTGAAATTTGTTTTATTATCGATTTCATATTTTCTAAAACTTTAACGAATTTTTGATTAAAAAACTGAAGGATTTCAAAGCGAGCCATGGCAACGTTGTACAGAAAAAAACACATTTTTATCTCCAGCGCGTGAGACTGTGTATCGGAAATTCTAAAGATATGCTCAATTTAAAATTATTTTGCGATATTGCTCTTGAACTGAATTTTATAGTACTTTACATTTCTTGCAGACGATCTGTGAGATTATGCAATGGGTGCAAGCAAGTGGTACCACATACTACAACTTACTACGGTGGTCAAATTTCCTTAAACCTTTTTCGGAGCTATCTAAAAAATGCAGCAAATGACTGGAATTCGTGTTCATATTACTTGATTGAAAGAAAAAAGTATTGCGAGTGCATCATACGTAATTCAAACTGGTCATTATCTGATCGCAATGGCTCTTCGAAGACCACCAGTTAGATAAGTTTCAGCCGAATGCGCACTGCAGAACCCCAAAATGACCAGCCTTGCCCCTTTCATGAGAAAGAAAAAAAGTGTAAAAAGAATAAAACTTTCTTTTTCACTTGATGACCTTGGCGAGAATTTGGCCTTGAAAAAGTCCAAGAATATCTGTGAGAGAAGAACATGAGGCGGGGTTTTTGGTTATCTTCTTCTTCACAATTCTAAATTGATGACGCAGGTGCTAAAAAGATAAAAAAAAAGCTCATTAGATAATAGTAGTTTAGTCAAGGTGAGTACAGATTGTTTGAAACTCGTAAACGATTTTAACATTAAAATGGCGATAAAACTTGAAGAAAACAAACGGCCAAGCTTCTTCTTGTACTTTGTGCAGTTTGTCTGCAATCCTCTGCTTGCATATGATGTTTAATATCATGTATCCATATACAATGTATAATATAATTAGAATTTAATAACCGTGTAACTTGAAATAAGATACACTGAGACATTTATTATTTACTAAACTCCTCATAAGAAATCTCTTCGAGGTATTTATTGTTTTTAAAAGAAAAAGCACTATCACTTGGGAGTAATGATTGTTGCAAGCCCTTATGCACAACCAATCCTGTAAAATAATTGAATGGGTATTTCTTATGTAAAGAAATCTTTTCTTTCAAGAAAGAGAAGAAATTTTCACGTAGCGTTAATTTACGATAAAATAATATGGTTATAACTCTCTGTACAAACAAGAGTAACAGTTCAGTATCTCTTCTACTGAGCTGATTGACGAAATTCAACTTGCGTGTTTCATGTTTTGAAAGCGTGACTTGGGATATGTATTAGATTTATATATAGCTTTGTCTTAACGTAAGTAGTTTGACAGAAATTCGGACTTTTTCTGAAATGATATACCGACTTTTTTTTTTTTTGTATATTTCGGTTCGTGAAGTTATGCCAAACTGCAAGTTCTGTAAAAATCTTACGAGTAGGTTTTGAAAAATCAGCTCTCAAAATATTAGCTCTTCAATGTGAATTGAATTTGGTATATACACTGCTGGCCACCGTAAATGCAACACCCTGAAGGAATCATGCAAATAACATGAAATTTACAACATGCATTAACGGAGATGAGGTATGCAAATGATTAGAATTTCAGCACAGACGCACGTCACTCGCGCCTGTGGCGCCACTTCAAAGCGCTATTTTAGGCTTGGAGTTTTCGACGATTTCAAGTTCGGCAATTGTGTTTTTCTTGTGGTTTTTTTCAAAAAAAGCGATCCGAGAATGCGGATTATCTTTCAGAGAAATCGGTAGTCGTGTTGGACGAAACCAAACAACTGTAATGCGGATTGGATGCAGGAGGGTACGGCGGACCGACGTGTTGGATCGCATCCACCTCAGTGCACCACTTCACGTGATGACAGGAACATTGTGCGCATGGCAGTGACGGATCGCTCAATCACATCACGAACCATAGCACAGCACATTCAGTCTCTAACGCATCATCCAGTGTCTGCGCGTACCATTCGATGCCGTTTACAGCAGAGTGGTCTGTCCGCAAGACGTCCATTGCTTCGTCTACCCTTGGCGCAGAAGCACAGACGTCTCCGCCGCCAATAGTGCGATAAAAGAAGGATGTGAATGGCAGAATGGAATGAAATTGTCTTTACTGACGAGTCACGCTTCTGTCTGCAACACCGCGATCGTCGGATTCGAGTCTGGAGATACCGTGGAGAGAGGATGCTGAACAGTTGAGTTATGCACCGCCACACTGGTCCTGCACCGCGTATTATGGTATAGGGCGGTATTGGTTATCAATCTCGCACTCCTCTAGTACGAATTGCCTGTACTTTAAACAGCCAGCGCTACATCTCCGAGGTGTTGGAGCCAGTTGTCCTTCCTTAGCTTCCGGGCTTGCCCACAGCCATATTTCAACGGGATAATGCGCGACCACACGTGGCACGCATAGTCCAAGGGTTCTTCGTCAATCGCCAGATGGAATTGCTTCCCTGGTCGGCTCGCTCTTCTTATCGTTCGCCGGTAGAAAACATGTGGTCCATGGTTGCTGAACGATTGACCCAGATTACATCCCAAGCTGCCACACCAGATCAACTTTGGCAACGTGTGGAAGCTGCTTGGTCAGCTGTACCCCAAGAACACATCCAAAGTCTCTTGTCGAGGCGTGTGGCAGCGGTGATCTCCAACAATGGCGGCTACTCTAGCTACCGATTCTAGAAGGAACCACACTTCACAGAAGTCTATAAATTTAATCATTTGATACTTGGTCAACATGTTATCTACTAAGTAAAGTTTGTTGTGATATCTCTTGTCTTTCTTGGTGTTGCAATTTGAGTGGCCAGCAGTGTATTTGTTATTTATCTTTTTTTAATTAAACATACTTGAATCCCTCTTTCGCAATTAGAAATTTAGGTTCAGTCGAAATAAAATTCGCAGGTACTTTCTGATTTATTTTTGCAATTTATATTCTTTAGTTATTTTTCATAAATTTTTCGAAAAAAAAATTGAATTATGCTTTACAAAATGTTTATTACCACCTTAACCCTCCGAGCGTTACGGGTTTAGCCCTGAAATTTCGAAGTTCCTCAAAATGTCATCAGTAAGTGGCATTTTCTTGATTTTAATTAAAAAATGACTCTCTCATTTTGTACCTTGATTTCTTTTCTTCCAATACACATCCAAACCGAAATCAGATACATTAAAAGATATCAGAAATTTTCATCTGTAATGAATATAGAAGGCAGGCTTCTATACGGAAAAATCCGGCCGTAACGCTGAGAGGGTTAAAATAGATATATTTCTAGGCATACCTACAAAAATTTAGTTTTCATTCAAAATTTCCCAAGATATATGTGCATTTATATATAGGCGCATTTTGAAATTTGGCATATTTGTTACAAGCGATTATAACACCAAGTATTGAAAATATCCCCTGATGGTTAGCGAAGTTACAATTGCTGCCTCCACTGTCCTGGAACACAACTTTCTCCAGTACACGTCTTGCTATACTGACCAGGATTTTCAGAATTGGTTTTGGTACCAAACTCCCCTGGAGTGCTAGCTCCTATATTCTTCGAAGATCGTCGACGTCGCTAGAGCTGTTTGAGATACTTTTGGCTTTATCTTCCTGAACTAACTTTTGGGTAAGAAAACAACAACGCCAAATGAGATTTAAGCAAGCCATATAGCAGGCCTTTTGTTAAAATTATTTGAAAGAATCAACGATACTTTTTTTCTGCTGGTGCGCAACGAAAGGGAAGAGAAAATAGGTTACCATAAATTAAAAATTTCGCCGAGTGAATAATTATTCTTGGCGCAGACTGAAAAATGTGCTCCAGGATAAATTAAATTCCTCAGTAAGTTTCTCACCAAATTTTACAGAATTTAATATTTAATCTTAATTTGAATCGTAGAATTGAAATACGGAAAAAAATTCGCTATGCCATTTCAGAAAAAGTCAGATTTTGTATCAGAATACCTGTCTTAGATTAATGCTATGTACAAATCTAATAGTTATCCATAATCGCGCTTCCGAGACATAAAAAACACAAATTTCGCTAATCTGCGCAGTAGAACTGAAGAGAAGGATGGCTAACTTAGAAGGTAATTTGATGCAATTCATTTTACTTTTTTTCGGGTGGAAAATGTTTGGCAATTTTCTCTAAAATAACTGGGAAGGTTTTTTTTTTATTCTGAGGTACAACTTTCTGCTGCCACATGAACTCCGCTAAATGCAACTTCAAATGGTGTCTATCTGTTGCAACACCACTATGCGCTCTTCGACTGACTCGAATAAAACTTTATTTCGGAGCAAATTGGAGCATTGTCGGCTACTTGGTAATATATTATACTCTTGTAAGAAACTAATAGCATCACCTTCGTTGTTTGGTAGGTTTCATAAGCCCACGATTGAACTATGAACTCCGAAGAAATAACTTCGTTTTTAGCGAATCTTACATTTGCGATAGCAACTAATTTGCATTTTGGTGCAAAAGTTGCAACTATTCGCCCTTTTTCGACGAATTTTGGCTTCTTTTCCGTTAGCAGGTAAGTACCAATAACATTCTAGCATTTTCTTCCCTGCAAATTTACTTGGCTTTACCATTTGATGAATATCTTAATTTTTAATACAAAATTCTGTTCTGCGCATTTAGTTTCAGTAACTAATTTTTAAAATTTCGGATAATAAATTGAAATCCGCATACCAAGATCAGATTGCAGTTTCCTTTCCAATCATTTTTTATTGATTGATTTTTACTTTGGAATTTTAATAGCAAACTCTTTGAGGCACGAAATCGTAACCATAACGTTTCAGATTGAAGTTTTGTTTTTATTTTAATTTCTGACTTCGGTTTTAGTTTTAATGCATTAATGTAAGAATAATTTATCGAATAAAAATTAATTTAATAGCAGCAATTTTATCAAAATTCTACATGGTAGTATTATATCCTAAGTAATCTCTCCATTCGCTAGGCACTTTACTAATTAAGTTTTCTTCGTGAATGGCTGTACCTGTCGATTATTAAGTCTTTTCGTCACCGAGAATATTACCCAAGGTGCACCACAGCCGGCAACCTGGTTGCACAACGAAGAAGGGGAAGATCCGGCTGAGTTTCGAAGGAGAACACATCGAAGAACGGATCACTCATTCCCTACCACTATCCCCTGGCAATCCTGTATTGCAATGGCTAGGATCTGTACCTTGACAGTCTTGGTACCGGTGGATAAAATCATGAGCCTGGCGGTTCCAGAGCGCCAAGGAAAGATCGCCCTATGCGGTTGCACCAAGGAGGGATTGACGAAGACTGAACCTGTTAGGATAGAGGTAAGAGTTCTGAACTCCATCAAGCGGTTGGCCTATTAAAGGCCCACCACAGACTCTGGAGCGAGATCATAGTTCTGTACTCTCTAATGCGGCTGGCCCACTGGGAATGCGTTCTAGCCTGCGTGGTACTGTACTGGTAGAAGCATCTTGATGACCAGTCAAACTTCCAGGTTTTCACTATTCTCACCAGTCTGATCTCCAAGCGTCGGGAGTGATGAACCCGGTTGCCCAGTTCAGCAGTGGCTGGACGGAAGAAATTTTTTAAATTCTGCCGTCTCAGGTTTGGGCCCCATGGGGCGGTGGCATGATTGGCACACTTACAACTTCTCGGGGGGCCTTTGACTTGGACGACTCACCTCCTGCCTAATATGGAGACTTCTCTATTGGGCTCAGTCCGTGTAGGGCTTGACAACGAAAGGCAGTAGAACATCTATGTAATACCATTACACATCCCCTACCACTAACTTCTCGAGAGGAAGCTCGGTTTGACAGCATTTTATCCGGCCCCATGACTGCAAAGACACAGTACAGTTACAAGTTTCCATGCCTGCTTCAGGGTTTTTAACTAAGACTATGGTAGTTAGGCGTTTTTAACGTTTTCTGGGTTACCTATATATATTAAATATCATTTTCTTCTCACTTAAATCATAAAATTCAATTCAACAGCAATATCGCAAAATAATTTTAAAATGCGCATATCTTTAGAATTTCCGATACACGGTCTCGCGCGTTGGAGACAATGTTTTTTTTTCGTACAGTGTTGCCATTGCTAGCTTTGAAATCGTTGAGTCTGTTTACTCAAAAATTCCTTACAGTTTTACAAAATATGAAATAGATAATAAAACAAATTCCAAATTTGGGCTTCCAGAAATTTAGGCCTCTATTCGTGTGGAAACGTACGTTTTCAAAATTTTATGGTTCTAGGTACCGTCGTTTTATCACAATGCGAGAAACATATATACATTTATGCAGATTCTTCATTATTTAATTTCTTTAAATGTAACACAGGGCGAGAATGTTTGGTGGCAACAATTTAAAAAGTGAAACGGACATTTAAAGTTTTCAACGCAAAATGCCGAAACTAAATTAATAGCCCATTTAATTATTAATAGCCCATAAATTAATAGCCCGAAGCCCATGGACTATTAATTTATTTTACATAATAGTGAACTTTGGACTAAAAAAACTTAAATTTTTATTAGAACTAATAATGCACAGTCATGAATTTTCTGGAAATAAATAGGTTCCAAGCTAATTTTTCTTTCTAATCGCATTTAAACAACTATTCTTAACAAATTAACTTTATTCTTCTTTCGTAATTAAACGAAATTTTCAAACGAATGTTTATTAGAATCATAAACAATGTTATGAATATTTTTATATACAACATAACATTGTTTTAAATTAAAACTTCGTAGCCTAGTTCCCCATCTCCCACATAAGTCAACGCTAAGACGAATGTTTTCAGAATACCTCTAAAGGTTTTGATTTACAGTAAAGATATTTCCTATTTATTTCATTGTGTTGAGGGCCCACCAGAGGTCGAGCAATAAAGTCGCTGAACATTGGTAATTCGGTCCGCGTTTTAATTCCGGTGAACGAGCTGGCTGCATTCACGTTTTTGTGGTTTTGCCCATGTGTACGTATATAAGAGTGAGTTTCTCTTTAAAAAGTCTACCACGAAGGCATCCCTCCTCTTAGGCAATTAGCCCTTGAATGCTTTGCCATGATTAAACAAACCAAACCAATCTCGTTGTGTTGACTATTAGCAAAATAAATATTCAAAATTAAAGCTAATCTAATTCGAGGGTGGAGTGAGAGATGTCATTTTGTAAATATATCATTTAGACCAGGAGCTCCCAACCCTATGGTCGCGGGAACCATGACGCTCGTCGATCGTTTAACGTGTGTCCGCCTCTGTGCGATCATAAATAAAATGTTTTAACTTTTTCAATGAAATCCTATGTGAAAGTTTTCTCATTTTTGGTGAAATACAGAGGCTGTTCGCACATTTTTTAGACGATTTTGGTAAGCGGTAATAAAAAATCGTTTGCTGCAAAAGAAGTATTTGTAATTGTACTATGTTTTTAAAAGTCAAAATTAATCGTCTGTGGGTTGAAAGTTTTGTTTTTATTCAAAATGGCGCATTTAACAAAGCAGTGGTTCGAAGGCTACATTTAAGCTCTTTCCGAAGAGAAATATGCATACTCCGTTATCCAAAAACGATGTGAGAGTCATGGTTTTGTGATATCTAAAGCGTCGATAGGTAATATCATCAACAAGAAAGGAAAAAAACGTCAAATTGGAGCCTCAAGTGGGACAAAAATTCCAAACAATTATCCCAGGAAAAAACGGACATCTTCGGCTATTGCAAAGGTACGTTGTTTAATGTTAAAAGAAAATCCCTCTAGTCGAAGGACAGTTGCAAAATCATTAAAATGCTCGGTGTCCACTGCAAACAAAATGATAAACGTTGATTTAAATCTTAAGAAAGCGAAAAAACGCAATGTGCATCGTCTTCTTACAAAGCATATCGCTCAATGCAGGACACGCTGCAGAAACACTTATCCAAAGAAAACCGTTGTAGATGAGAAACACTTATCCAAAGAAAAATGGAAAACAATTGTCACAATAGATGAAGCATGGGTGTATTTAAATGATTGTAACAAAAAAAGAGCCATGGTTCAAAGAATCGAAAGAAAGTTTTTCTAAGGGATTCATGATTGTTGCTCGTTTTTCTTATAATAGCAAGTTAAAAATAAAGAGAGTGCAAAAAAATGTCAAGATTAATACTATTAGGAACATATTTTATAGCCAATTTTTCCGAATGAAATACCATCGCTTTACCCACAGTGCCATTGATCTGTGAGACTCCATCAGGACAAAGCTAGCAGTCACACATCAAAATCCACTGTAAATTTCCTAAAAGAAATGGAACAAAAAAACTGGTATCAAGGCCATACCCTTCACTAATATCCCTACTAAATCTCCCGATGTGTTACCTATGGAGTTTTGTGCTTTCGGACTTTTAAAAACTGCATTATTCAAACGTTGTCCCAAAACCGTAACAGAACGTTCGGGAGGAATGGGATAGAATACCTCTTCTGACACTTCAAAAGGCATTATTATCCTGGAAATTGTGGTGTCGAAAGATAGTTCAGAATAAGGGATGTCAAATAAAACATTTAAAACACAAAAATTTTATGTAATTTAGTTTTGTGAATACAATATACATCGTCTAAAAAATGTGCGAACATCCTTTGTAGAAATCGCGTTCAACACAGATACCAGCACAAAGCGAAATGCGACCAATCTCTATTTTTTTTTATGTGCATATATCGTTAACTCTATGCAACTATAACTTCACCTTAAAAAAGTAAATGGTGCCCGCCGTTCAACAGATATTCTAAAATTTGCTGTTAAGGATAAAAAAGTTTGGTTACCCCTGATTTAGACTGCGGACGTATTTGTGTTTTTTTTTTCGATATTGTACATGAATACTAGCTAGTTTTCCTTTCGAAAGTTCTTCACAAAGGCAACCTTTCAAACACAGATAACTGCAGTAGGTTTCACCATGGTTAAAAAACCCAATCCAATTCACTATATTATTTAACTTTCTTATCCATTAAACACCTATATCATTACAATATAATTTAATAAATGTTACCTAAATTTGGCAGAGTACACCAGGGTTATCTGCCTCAGGGGAGGGATACTTTGGTGGAGGACGTTCTTTGGGAAAGTGATTCGTATTCACGTTACACGTATGGAAAACAACGAAAATCAATCATGCAGTCAGTCCATTTCCCAGGGATCTAACCCAGGTCGAACTCCCAGTGCTCAGCTGTCTTAAATATTCGGCTACTGGTGGAGCTAAATTTGACTGAGGAACGGAAGCAACTTTTAAGTAAATGTGCAACTCAAATCTGTTTTTCACAAAATACATATTCTTCAGAACAAATACGAACACTTATATTTTCATTAAGAAAAACGTTTGTTAAAACTGCGATTCAAAGAATTATACAGTTTATATTTAATTGTTTTTAACTTAAATTTTGTTAGCTTTCCTAAAAAAAATCGCAGAATTTTTATCTAAATATAAGTTACAGGTTTGACAAAGTGTTCCATCAAAACCACAGAAAACAAAAATCTCGGAATAAATGTTAAGACTTTGTAATTACTGTTATGGTTACTTCGCACGGTCATAGTCAACTTAAAATTAGATTTTAATTACACAGCTATTTCTCTTGGGAATAATTAAAACAAGCTTGGCTCCAGAACCATCAACTGACGCTCAGAAATCCATCCTGCTGCCATCATCATCATCTAAATTTCGAATACAAAAGTAGGAAAGGTCAAAATGCCAGCTGTAAGGATATTTTGTAAGAAATGTATGAGTAAGAGAGTATGATTTAGTCATGATAATGCATGATTTAGTCAGGGATTTAAATATACATAAAAGAGATTATTTAGTTCTTTTGGCCGAGGTTAGCTACTCGTTATGTTCTAGTGCTATAATGATGGTTCTGTGGAGAGTGGTCCTCAAATGAAGGTTAAGTATTTCTGTGTGCAGATGTTGATGAATGTTTAAAAAATCTTCTTGGGGGGGGGGAATAAGATAGAAGCGGCAACGTCGTTAAAGAAGTTCATTGTTATTCAGAGAACTGCTAAAGTTATTAGCACGGCCCTGAATTTGATAACCTAAAAATTTCCTTAAGAACAGATACAGGTAAAAGTGTTGGGAGAACCATCATTAAAGATCGAACAGGTATATCTCCCAAACACTAACCGACTAGAGCAAATTTAAACCCCCACCCGAGGTCAAGCGTCTGCGTGGTAAAGATTTGGTAAATCTGGGGGCTACGGGGGAGGTTATTTGAGGAGGGAAGGATAGAAGAAAAATAAAGCTGATGATAGTTCTTTAGAGGGAGGTTTAGAAGTTTGTTATTAAGAGAGGAGGTCTAAAAAAGGAGAAAGGTTATTAGAAGAAAAAGAAATTGGAAGAAGGGTCATTTAGAAGGGTTACTGTGTAATGGGTGAATCAATTATTAGCCCACCGGATGAGACTAGATTTCGAACACTTTGTGCCTTTGGGAAAGGGGGGAAATTTAATAAAAAACCAGTTTTACATTAAGCTAGTGTATATATATATATATATATATATATAGAATATAGGATATGCCAAATTTAGAATAATATTTAATATAGGAAAAAAAGAACAGAAAATAAAATATAGAATAATACATAATATGTCATACAATAAAATTTTGAATTTTCCAAATTTGCAATAAATTCCTTAAGAACAGCTGGAAAATGCACTGAAAAAAAAGGCCCTTAAAAATATTTTAAAAAATTAATGACGGGAGGCTGTCCGTTCCAAACGGGCGCTGCTGTTTAATACGCAGCATTACTGTTCCTTTCGTGATCCGGACCCACCAGCGGTCGAGGGATTAAGTAGCTGAATACTGGTAGTTCGGTCCGAGGTTGGAATTCCGCGAATGGGCTGGCTGCATAGGCGTTTTCGTGGTTTTCCCCATGTGTAATAAGAGCCAGTTTCCGTTAGAAAGTCTTCCACGAAGGCATCCCCCTTCTTAGGTAGATAGCCCTCTAGGTTTTTCCGCAATCACATAAACCAAACCTTTCGTGACCCGGAAATTGTTACAAAATGTAAATGTTATTAATTTATTTTTGTATACAATTTCTATTCGTAACTATTTTATGCGATATAAGACGATGATATAAGAATTAGCAAGCAGAGTGCAATAACTACGTAATAAATATTTCGTGTGAACGTAATATCCATAAACGAGTTGCCAAGTGTAGTTGGATAATTCTAAGATACCATGTTCGGATTAAAATGTTGTTTTAGGAAATCGAATGTCTTTTTTATTTCTTTTCCTGACTACACTGAAATCTCCCACTGTAATAATCGGTACGTCAGTATCTATATCGAGCTCTTCATCAATGAGCAGAATTGACTCCGATTGTCTCAGAAGCGCATTAATGAGAAACAAGCTATACATATTGTTGAAAAATACCCAGCTGCGGTGAGATAGCTTCTCCGCAAAGCAGGTTAGGGTTGCCAGGAAGTGGCATGGTTGCCAGAGTTGGTGCGAATCGCCCATTTGGCGATATTTGGCGTCAACGTTGGCGATATGCCGCAGACGAAGCGAGAACATTCTAGAATGCATTCTTAGCGGTTTTCTCGGGAATATTCTCAAAGATAGCTTTAAGCTATATATACCCTGCCTGTACGCGGAGAGAGTAGAGTGCCTTGTTTGGAGATTAGCTTGAGAGCGATGCAATCGACCGAGTCGGGAGCTGTGCTTTGCCGTGAAGCTATCTTAACCGTTATAGCCTGAAGGCTGTTTTGGTGATTTTATTCAGCATTTATCGTAGTTTTTTGACGACTGTAGAAGAATGTCTTTAGAGCTGTCCTGTGTAATAGTGCTTACTGGCGTCCGTCCTGTGTAACAGTGCTTTTGGTTCTTCACCAAGTGTTATCATCAATTACTCCCAAGTCCACGAACGCGTAGAACGCAAAAACATATATCACCAGCCCCTATTTCTTCTGTTCTTTTTCTACGGTGTAAATTAAGCTGAATCGCTGAGATAGCTTAAATCTGAAGATAATGAACAGGACAAATTTGAAGTTCAGGCTCTTTCACTTATTTGAAAATAGTCTGTGATGTTGAAGTTCTTTTTCTTTTCATAGTAGCGTTGTACTCGTTTTTTGCGCAACTTGTTTATTCACACTTTCTTTTCTTCTTCACTTACATGAATTGCTGTTCGATCGCTTCTCCTTTTCCAAAAATTTCCATTGACTTATTTTAAAATTTTATGAACTTCAGTAAAACAAAATTCACAAACTATACAACCATTTACGACCGCATCCAGCAAGCAACTGAGCCGGAGCCGCTCTCCAGATCAGTATGCACGGATGCATGGTCATTCACTGTGCATGATCACAGCGCATGACGTCATAAAAATTTCCGTAATTTTCTTTAACTTTGACACTCAGCTGGGGCTGAACCGTAATTCCAAATTCCAAAATTCTTTTTGTATTTTGTGATCGTCTGTCAAACAAAACATAAACCAACTCTCTATGTTTCGTAGTTGTGGAGATTGAAGCTTATCCTTAACCCGCAAAAGCGTCATAATTTTTCCTTTCCACAGACCACCGTGAGGGAATAAATGTCTACGTTAAAATGCCCCTCAAAAGTAAAAATAATGCAATTAACAAGTATTGAATAATGCATTAAAACCCGAACACTTAACACCGACCTGGGAATTGAATTTTATTTTTTGTTCCGAATTTTCAGCCTTACCCAAATCTAAGTATTAATTTTTTAGAAATACACTGCTTTTTTCGGCAGTGCGTAAAAAGAATCGTCGAGGGAAAAGAATCGTCTGGCGAAATGTCCTGTCGCCAAACATCATTTGTGTTCACGATATTTCAAAAATTTGTTTTTCGAAAACCTTTTTCCCTCTGCTTGTAATCTAATGGAGCTGAACATGCACAAAAAGTTTAGAAATGGCGGTATTGCAAAATTCTTAAAGTGACATTCTTACCTTGTAGAAAAAGCCTGTCTTGACGAATATAGGAGCTTACATAGTCAGTTTCCTGCGAACAGCACATGCTTATCTATTAAAAATGAGTTCATAGGAGTTGAGACATTGGTATTTGAAGGGTAACTTCATTTTTCCATTTCGATTAAAATGCTCTGAAATGCTTCCAAAAATGTTCTAACAGCCTAAAAATGCTCTAAATATTTTTTAAATACTAAAATGAGAAAAACAAAATCTAAAAGCTTTCACATTTTACATTACGCCCAAAGGGGAGTTTTTTTAACATTTTGTGTGTTACCTTTACTTATTAAATAACATGTTCTTCGCACCTAAAACCATAAAATTCAGTTCAACAGCAATATCGCAAAATAATTTCAAACTGATCATATCTTTAGAATTTCCGATACAGTTTCACGCGCTGGAGAGTTTTTTTTTTTTTTTTTTTTTTTTTTTTTTTTTTTTTGTTTGACAACGTTGCTATTGCGCTATTGCTCGCTTTGAAATCCTTAAGTTTGTTCATCGAAAATTCGTTATAAAAGATTTTAAAAGTAGGAAATGAATAATAAAACAAATTCTAAATTTCAAATTTGGACTTCCAGATGCCCATATTCGCAGTAGGATTACGTCATTCAAAATTCGATGGCTCTAGGTACCGCCATTTTATCACAATGCGAGAAATATACATACATTTATGCACATTCTTCATTATTTAATTTCTTTAACTATAATACAGGGCTACAATATTTGGTGGCAATAGTTTGAAAAGTGAATCAACATTCAATTTTTCCGACGCAAAAGGCCGAAACGAAAACTATAGTCCTTCAGAGACAAAAAGCTCCTTTGGACTAACAAATTGCCATCAAAATCTGGCCTTGATAATTAGTATTCTGCAATATTAAAATGTACATTGTGTTTAATTTATTCAACCAATATGTTTTAAAAATAAAGCCAAAATTCATTTACGTAACCTTGCTGAAAAAAAAAAACTTTTTCTTATTTAAAATTCATAAAATAATCCCTTTTGATTTAAGCAAAATAATAATAATAATAATAAATAAATAAATAAATAATAAAAATTATTGCATTTTATGAATTCGAGATAAAAAAATAATACATGATAATAAAAGCAGTGAGAGACAAAATATTGCTGTCGAATATTCATTACGAGTTTGGACTGTATTACTTAACAGTATGGCTAAGTACGACGGCTATTTGTCTAAAGTAAATACCTTTGTGGAGAGTTTTCCGGGAGAAACAGGATTGCATTCACAGGATGTATAGCGTAAGCCAAGAAACCTCCATGAAGTCTGGCATAGATCTGAACTTCGGTCGAACTACTATATTCAACGGTTTTTCCGGTCGGGCCGTTTCGTAATATTCATTACAGATAATTAATATTATGCTGCCATGAATAGTGTCAGCGCATAAATGGGGAGAAGACATGTAAGCTTTCTGATTATTCACACCTCCAATTAAAAAGTCAACAACTCGTTGGCCTGAATGTAATAATTGTATGGTATTTATTATAATAATTATACAGGGTGTTCATAAAGTCCCGGACCTATTTTGATGTTTAATAACTCATATAATAATGAAAATATAAACAAACTGATGGCATTTATGGATGGAATAACTTATATATTTTCCTTTTCAGGTTTGAATATCTTTACTTTTGTAAATATCGACTGCGCGTGTGGTTCATTTCAGATAATTTCATTTTCCAGTCTAAATATCTGTACTTTTCTAAATATCGTCTGTTTATTAATTGCATTTTTCTCTCTTTTGTTTTTGGCAACTATGAATCAACTATGTCAACAACCCTCATGAATACCGTGGGGCACAAAGGGATTCCCCAAAGGTTAATGTGTGGTGTGGACTAATGCACGACCGAGTCACTGGGCCTTTCTTTTTTACAGAAAAGACGGTCTCATCAGTCGTATACTTAAACATGTTGGAAAACTTCGTCTTTCCACAACTAGAAGAGCTTCAGCCACATGTCTTTTTGCAACAAGATGATGCACCACTCGTTGGGGTACCATCGTTCGTAGTTCTTTGAATGACCATTTTACAGGAAGATGGATTGGGCGAGGAGGTTGAATTCCTTGGCCACCCAGATCACCTGATATAACGCCGTTGGACTTTTTCCTGTAGGGTTTGTAAAGGACAGCGTTTACAGGAGTAGAGTGTCGAACATGGATGACCTAAAAGCCAGAATGACAATCGCAATAGCCTCTGTGGTTGCCGACATGCTTGCCGGTACCTGGCGTGAAATTGAATATGGACTTGATATTCTCCGTGCGACGAAGAGGGCACGCGTGGAAGTTCATTGACAAGGGTCATGAAACTTTTCAGTCTATCTAACCATTTATGTTATTAATTTAATCTATCTTTATAATTTTATGAATTATTAAACATCAAAATGGGTCCGGGATTTTATAAACACCCTGTATTTAAGTCCCCTACAAGTAATAAATATAATAATTATATTATATTTTATAAATATATAATTTACAAAATGCCCATTTTTTTACTTCCTTGTGCGAAATAAAGGAAATAAGAATCGCGAAAAATTTCGGATATTATATTTCAACGGAAATATCAGTTTGACCGATCCCGAATCCATTTGGACAATTTCTTTTGCGAGACATCTGCGCGTAGGGACTTAATAAATGACTCTTTTTTCCGAAACGGATTGTAAAATGGATTTAAAAGGGAAACAAAAGGGATTTCTTTTGTGACGTCTGCACGTGCGTGTGTACCTTATGTAACTCCAAAACGATTGGCTGTAGAACGATGAAAGTTTGTATATGGGACTGCTGTAACACCTAGTTGTGCACCTCCTTTTTTTATTGCACATGACAGTTCCAAACATATATACTCATCCCCTGCTTAGAAGTCTTTACCCGGCGTTTATTTTCGCAGTCGTTGGTTGTAAACATATACATCCGTTCACAGAAGAGTTTTAAATGACGAAAATATTCATGTTTTGGCAAAGCCAAATTAAAAACAAAAAAAAAAAAAATTTCAACAAACAACGAAATCTAACTTTTAATGCGGTAATTCTGTATTTATATTTGGGAAAGTTTTATACTCGTTATGAAAAAATAAAATTACAAAAAGTTTCACTCCCGTACGACAGAAGTGAACCGGGATATTTATTTCCAAAATTTCGCAATTTTTGATGTCATTTTCAACTTGCCTTGAGGTATCGATTAATTAAGTTAGAATAATTGGAGGAAATAAGTTTTAATGAAATGTAATAAAAGATGTTCATAATTTAATAGGCCGTAGAAGGAAGGCATGTGGTCAGAATGTTTTTCATTCGCGGAAGTGAAAATATTAACTTTTAAGCTAATCCCTGTCTTAACATGCTGATTGAAACCTTTTTTCCGGCTGCTGCGATCTGAGAAATTACATACATTAAGAAAAGAATAACTTTCATTATTTGTGCAAAATTTGGTGACAAATAATCTCTTTGAAGGAGTTCGGCGTTGATGGCTTTGCTACATAACAGATAATTTAGGCATAAATTCCGAAAACTTTTTTGAGTTAGCGCCTATGTTTATGGAATAAGATCTTCGAGAAATGTGAAAATTAGATCTTAACGAGGCACTTATTTGCATTCGTCGGAAGTTGAGAGGTATGCTCAAATTCTTTTTCTTTATTTCTTTCTCCTAGAGCTATTTTGCTCAATTATTTTCAAATTTACTGATCATCTGCTGAAATGTCATAGAGTACTTTAAAGCAGCTCTGCGATTATGGTGCTCATGCCGAATCCGTGTCCTTGGCAAATGAAAAAGAAATTCCTTGAACAATAATTTTAAGTTATTCTGCGAATCGTTGTCGGATCTCACGCTTGAATTCTTCAGTAAAATAAGCAATGGACGCACGCCAACGACCCTGGTATGAACCCTTTCTTTGCTGATAAGACAACTGAGTGCTGAGGATATTCATTACATACGATATAAAGAGAGAAGCCGAAAAAAAAATTATAAACAGTTTGCTTTGAAATGGGAGCGGTGGCGTTATTACTTACAAAACCAAGCAAGGATATAGTTTCGTTTAGTAAAAATATTCTTGCGAAGTATTTAATATATATATTTTTTTTTGCGTATGCACGCTGTGGGAAAACAAACATTGGACAGTTCTATATCTCCCGTTCTACTGGGCTGATTGGCGAAAATTCAGCTTGCGTTTTTCATGTCTCGAAAGCGCGACTTATTTTATATATTAGATTTTTATATATAGCGTTGTTCTAATATATGTATTTTGTCACAAAATTGGCGCTTTTTCTGAAATGAGATGCCAATTTGTTTTTTCATATTTCGATTCTACGACTCAAACTATCCCAAATATTAGATTTTGTAAAATTTGGTGAGAATTTTATGGAAAAATTTAAAAATTTATCTTGGTGCATTTTTTAAAGTTTGCGCCAAGAATAATTCACTTGGCGAACTTCTTAATTTATAGCAGCCTATTTTCCTTTCCTTTTTTTTCATTGTACAAGAGCGGAAAAAATGTCATCGGTCATACTTTCGAATAGTTTTAACAAAGTGCGTAAATCATATTTGGCGTTATTATCGCTTATAACAAATATACCTAATTCCAAAACTGGCCAGTATTTAAATTCACGTATATGTTACGAAATTTTGAATAAAAAACTCCCTAATTTTTTGCAGATATGTTTAAAAATACATCTACTTTAAGATGATGTTAAAAATTTTATACGTTATAATTCAAAATGTTTTTCGCATTAGTGACCCGGAATCTCGATGAAGGTTGTATTTTTCATAGTATATAATGAATTTCATAAGGGTGTTTGCGCAGTTTTGTGTTTTAATGCCAGAACACCCTTGTACCTTGTCGAACAATGATAAACTTGCATAAAGGTGCCGCAACTTCATGTAAGTTATCCGTACCTGTCAGACCAACTCCCTCCTTCCCTGAATGCTGTCATAAAATATTCATCCGCATTTTTATATCTTAAAATGCATCCTAAAATCGGAGCTTAAACTGCACCGGAGCCAACTGAGGCTGGGCCTGGTGCTTCTTAGTTTTCGGAATAAATCATAATTCTAACTGGAGTGCACCGGAGCCCTAAATAAGAAGACTCCATTACGTATTTAATGTAACTGAACAATTTCAGTAGAAATCTGATCTCGAAAATTTTATTTTTAATAATAAAATTATATTAAAAATCGATTCCAACTTCTGAATGCATGCTTCTCTTTTCTTGGGAAACAATCCCTTCAATGGAGGTCGAGACTTTTAAGGAAAGAGAAGCTCCCACCCATATGTGAATAGCTTATTCTCCAGAAAGTATAATGAAATATGACAGCGGGTAAATTTTTCCTTCTAACTCTAGTGTCTTCTAGCGGAAAAGAGCTCCTGTAGACTTTTTGGAACGATGTAGCCAAAGACGGGGTGTGTGTGTGTGAAATTTATCACTTGTTTAACTTGTTTCAGCTAACCCTCGGATTTGGTGAAAATTTGTTCCCCTGCCACATTCTGCTTGACAGCTATATATTGACAGGTGAATGTGGTCAGAAAATGTTGGACTCATTTTTTCCCCCCATACCTGAAATCATCCGTTAAAATTTTCTCCATATTCTTTTTCGATATCTACCCTTTATAGCATTCTCTATGTTTTCCTTAGTGACACTTTCACCATTTTGACATTTTTTTATTGGTGAGCTGGAAAAAGAATGATCTTCGTTTCTATCATCCTTTGAAGGAGTACATTATTTTCAAAGCTTAAATTAAACCAGAGACCGGCTGAGTTATTTCTTACTCTTTGTATGAAATTGTAATTCCAGCCAAAACCCCAAATAAGTCAAGGTCCAAAACTTTATTTTAATATTTAATTATTTACTATGTATTTAATAACTTATTATATTTCTAATTTATATCTTTACATTTTATTGCATTTTAATATTAATGGTTTAATTATTCAACTGTTTAATTATTAGTCGAAAGGAGTAATTTGCTGAGAAGGACTGCTAATTTCGTTTTGGCATTTTGCGTTGATTCACTAAAAGCGTTGCTTCACTTTTCAAATTGTTGCCACCGAATTTTATCGCCCTGTATTATATTTAAAGAAATTAAATAACGAAGAATCTACATAAATGTATATATGTTTCTCGTATTGTGATAAAACAGCGGTACCTAGAGCCATCCAATTTTGAATATTGAATGTCCCCCCCCCCGAATATGGGCATCTGGAAGCCCAAATTTTCAATTTGGAATTTGTTTTATTATCGATTTCATATTTTGTAAAGCTTTTTGATTAGCAAACTGAAGGATTTCAAAGCGAGCAATGGCAGCGTTGTACAGAAAAAACATTTTTATCTCCAGAGCGTGAGACAGTGTTCCAAAGTTATGAAGATATGCTCATTTTAAAATTATTTTGCGATATTCCTCTTGAAATTGAATTTTATGGTTTGTGTGCGAAGAACATGATATTTAATAAATAAAGGTAACACACAACAAAATGTTAAAAAAACACCCCTTTTGGAGGTAATTTAAAATCTGAAACCTTTCAGATTTTGCTTTTATGTTATATTTTTAAATTTTATTTGACTATATAATTATTAATTATTTTGCTAGCCATTTTATTTATTTAATTTGTTTTGTTTTTATTCTTCTTTCCTGACAGTCTTCCACAGGCCTCCGACACTTCTAATTTTAGGAATTATGCCCTGCCTAAAATATGTTATTTATTTATTTATTTATTTTATTTTTATTTCGAGCATTACGGTATTTTACAGGGGCCACTAAGCGGCCATTCGTCAGATGATAGAAAAATTATGCTACAGCTTATGTCAAAAAGATCCAAGCATCAATTCAAATTACCTAGAAGATTTTTATAGCACAGTATCCTCGATATACACTCATGTCCGTAAATTAAGGATAATTCAGAGTCACGCGGAAATCGAACTCTAAAATAAATATATCACCTGTAAAATCACTACACACATCTTCAAGAATCATATGCAAATTTCAGGAAGTAACCAGATGACACCGATGGTACGTCACAGTGACGAGAGTGTAAGAGAGTGATATATAAGGAATACAGGCAAAGAAGTAAAATTGTTCGCAGGCGCTTTATAAGCATTTCAGTGCAATATACGAATAGTTATGACATTTGGATGATTTTTTACTTGGTAGAATTATCGGCCGTCTGCAATGTGGGCGTACTCAACTGGAAGAACCAGACGAACTTGGAATTGCCCAGAGTGTCATCTCCAGGCTTTGGCAACGATTCCAAGATGATGGTAATGTAAGTAGACGTTACAGCACAAGTCGCCCCAGAGTTACAACGCCGAATGAGGACCGGTATTTGGCAGTTACTGCCAAAAGAAACAGGCGGAGCACAGCCTCAGACCTGTCTCGTCAGCCACTGGTACGACAATTTCAAGGCAGACCGTGTACAGACGCTTAGGGCAGATTGGTCTATATGCTCGTAGACCTTTCAGGTGCGTTCCACTTACTGTAACTCACCGTCGCCTGCGGTTAGCCTGGAGTAGAGAGGATGCATTGTGGACACCGCAACAGTGGGCTTGTGTGATGTTTTCCGACGAGTCCAGGTTTAGCTTGCAGTCTGATTCTCACCGGACTTTCATATGGAGAGCTCCAGGTACCCGTTACCACCAAGGAAACATCCTTGAACGACACCGTTACGGTGGTGCAGAAGTGCTCGTTTGGGGTGGAATTATTCTGGGTTCCAGAACTGACCTGCATGTTCAAATTGGAACCATGACAAGCCAAATCGATCGGGACATCATTCCGGAACAACATGTACGTTTGTTTCGGGGCGCCATGGGCGCACAATTTGTGTTTATGGATGACAACGCCCGTCATCACCGTGCAAACATCGTAAGCCTTCAATCGGAGGATATCACCCGTATGGACTGGCCAGCATTCTCACCGGACTTGAATCCAGTAGAGCACGCGTGGGACATTCTTGGCCGACGAGTTGCAACCCGTCAACCTCCTCCTACATGTCTACCGGAACTTCGGAGAGCATTGCTTTTTGAGTGGTGTAATATCCCCCAAGATCAGATCGATAGTTTGATACTCAGCATGCCTAGGCGTTGTACGGACTGTATTGCATCGTCTGGGAGACATACAATGTATTAACATTCATACCAAGCATATAATATTGGTTTTTTGTAAATAGGTCTTTTTTTGTAATTTGCTCCAGGGAGAAAAAATCGCTAATTTTTTTAATAATATCAAACATATAGCATCTTTTTTTTTTTTGCTCTTTACCTTATGTTTAATAAATAAGCTTTACAAATAAGTGAAATTTGTTTTGCTTCTAACTCTTCCTTTGTCTGATTTTGCATTATCCTTAATTTATGGACATGAGTGTATAATAGAATTAACCTTTATCTTTCATCCGTATTAGATCTCGCATGAAATAATTACGAAACCAGACTCAGGTGTATCAAGTCTCCAAATTTCCTAATTATTTCATTGCATCTACGTGTGCTATTGGTTGAACAGGATTCTTATTCCATAGAATTCCCACCATTCATTCTCGGAAGGCCAGTGAGGGATTACTTTCCGCGGTGATGCCATCGCAAAGGTCGTTTTCTTCTTCTTTTGCACTTCCGACATTGTCGGCCCGCTTGTATGGGTCACTATCTTATTTTCGGCTTGGGTCAAGCGTTATTTGCGCCGGTGACCACAGACCTCAAGTACAAGTTCGCATTATTATCGCAAGATAAAAATTTGAATACAGTTAGTCTTTGTTAAAAAAAAAGTAGGAAAGGGGTATGAAACTTAAGGTTTCATACGGAAGAACATGAAAGTGAAGTAATTCAGATGTGAGCATTTTACATTTGTCTAGATTAACAAATTTTTTCGAAATTTGTTTTGAAATCGCTATATACGAGACACTGAGGATTTCCCCCCCCCCTCCCGTTTGACGAGTACGAAAGCGGATGGGAAATTATAATGTTACTAAAATATTTCACTTTTTACATTTTCCCATAACAAGCAATAGGATCTCATAAAAATCTTTAAAAATGTATTAATGAAATTAATGATATTCTATAGGTATACTTTAATTAAATACAAAATAAATTCCTACTACTTTTTTTTTCTTTCCTTCATTTTTTCCCTTCGCTACCAATTACAGTGAAATCTTATATAATGGCAACTTTCAGTACAGTTTTACTATTGAAAGTGATCAATATTTCTGAGTTCCCACCAGCGACAGAGCGGTAAAATCCCCGAACACTGGTAGTTCCATGCAGGGTTTGAATCCCGGTGAACGGATTGGCAGCATGGAGGTTTTCGTGATTTTCCAAATGTGTAACATTTATACGAGTCAGTTTCCCTTGGAAAGTCCTTCACGAAGGCATACTTGCTCTGAAGTGCTTTGCAACAATTAAATAAACCAAACTTATATTTCTGAGAATAAACAAATACTTGTATTGAACATTGCCAGGTCTAGCAGCATCCGAGCGGCAAAATCGCTGACCACTGCCAGTTTGACGTTTTGAATCCAGTTGCATAGCAGGTTTTTCGTGCTTTTTCCCCATCTGTGTACAACATGCATACGCGCCAGTTTCTCTTAGAAAATCCTCCTCAGGGAGGATCCTTTCCTCTTCAGCAGACAGCTCTCTTCTGTTTCGTTGTAATAATCATATTCCAGTGGGTATCACCAATAGTCACGTTACATTTTCTAAGGCGACCGATTTCAGAGATTTCCGAATCCTGACAAGAGTTCTTTTTCACTCGACTTGCTTTTTAAAAAATAATGGTACTTTAAAAGAAAAATTTTTTTTGTTTTACATTTAAACTTGTTTAAATACGTTTCAAATCTCTTAAAAAATCACACGTAAATTAGTACTTTATACGTAGATAGTCAAATATCTGAAAATTTATGAATATTCGTAAAAGGACGCTTGTCGAATCACTATCTGTATTGCTTTCAATTACCTGAATTAAATGCGGAATTTTGTAGACAAAGAAGTTTAATTCTCTGTTTCTGTAAGTCGCTGTATATTACCTTGCTAGCACTGAAGATACAGTAGATAAAATTTCATCTGCAGAAGCCAGTTTTAGTGTTGTTATCGCCATTTTATTTAATTACTATTTTAGAACGAATTCAACGCAGTTCTCTATCATTATTCTGTATTTTTTCTTCGGCAATTTCGGTTTGAAGGTCATTACTAAGAAGTGCTTTTCTTTAACAGTATCTTGAACTCTGCATCTGCGACCTTGAGGAAAATAATTTATTCATTTTCAGTATCGTATACCTCTGAGCGTCCTAGTGTTAAAGCAGGGTAACTATTTCGCTTCTAAGAACATAAACAACTAAACAATAATTTCGGTTACTAGTTCACGAAAATTCTTAGGAGGGTTCCTGCTATGTCGAGTCTGGTCACCGAAAATACCGCAACCTTGCCTTTGGAACCAGGCATCGGATTCCTTAATTATCAGCAACCTATCATTGCATTGTCTTCAGGTTATTAAAAAATCAGATTTCACGGTTTGGAGTTTCCTAATGTAACCCACAGTTTGAAGTTTCTGTTGAGTGAACACCAGCTGTTAAGTGGAGAGGAGTAAAAGCTGGTAATTATCAATTGTGATTTGAATATTCCACATAATTATCAGATGTTCAATAGTTAATTAAGTTAAGGTGAAGATTTGAAAATGGCAGCAGCAGGTCTCCGTGGCATTCTTCAGAAAGAGCAGGTGAAGAGCTGCATCGCGTGCGTATAAGTGTTCAGTTTCGTTCACCCACACCCAACGATTACGACTATTAATTTCCGGTGGAAGTCGCAGGTTGTGTGGGACTTCCTTCGTATTGATTCTTTGTTCTTCTAATACCTGATCGCTATGACCATCTCCATATCGACGGCTGAGTAGAGTTGGTAATGACCGATTTCGATATCCAAGAACTTTCATGGCTTCATAAGGCCCGCTTGACCCCTTTTTGTTTGTAGGGATTGCGAAAAGGAAGCTTTTGTGCAGAGGAAAGGAAGTGGGACTTGCAGATTCTGCCGCATTTTCGCGGCTGCACGCGTCTAATTGTGCGTTCAGAGTGGGTTTCGCGTTCCGGCACGTCGATCTTCTCGAAGATTTGCTCCGAACCATGTGAATGAATATGTTCAATTATTACTCCTCATTGCAGGTAAGTCTTTTCTCTGTAACTGACGTTAGTTACCATTTGGTCATGTTTTCTTTGTAACTGGTGTTAGTTACACAGCTTAAACTGCGCCGAAGTCTGTCTCTGGTAATTCTTAGTTTTAAGATAAATCATAATTCTAGCCACAGCGCACCGGAGCCCTAAGTAAGAAGGCTCTGGCATTCCTTTTATATAACTGAAGAGCAATTTTAGTAGAAATTTGCTCTCGAAAATTTTATTTTTTGCAATAAAATTATATCAGAAATCGCATAGTAAATTTTAATTTCTCTTTACATTTTATTTAAGTGTAATTAGTTAATTAATTTAATTCTTAATTATATTTAATTATTTAATAAATAAAATTAATTTTTGTTTAATTTAATTATTATTAATTTAATAATGGTTGATAAATATTAATCATTAATATTAGTTAAATAATTATTAATTAACTTGATAATAATTAACTATTTAATTTTTAAATTGTTAATGATTTTAATAGTCATTTTATTTATTTATTTACTTTTGTTCCTCTTTGCTGACGGTCTTCTATTGGGCTCTGGAACGTCTAATTTTAGAAATTAAGCTCTGCTTAGTTACCATGTTCTCACGTTTTCTTTGTAACTGATGTTAGTTACCATGGGGTCATGTTTTCTTTGCAACTGATATTAGTTACCATTTAATATCCTGCACTAAACAATGTCTTAACGTATTCTTAACAATTCTGTATAAAATTTTTCTGGCAGTCGGCTAGAAATACCATTATTGATATCACAGTACTGTCGTTTCGCAGAATTTAGGATGTTAATAATTTGTTTTTTTTTTTTTTAATCCTCTTGATTTCACTTAGAAATTTCAATAAAATTGTACTTTTAGTGAACATTTTCGAGTATATAATTCATTATTTCCAGCAGTAATTAATAATTGAAGATCAAATACGTTTCTTTCACAAAAGGGGTAAAAGTACCAACATTCTTCCACGTTAAAAGATTCTTCTATGTTCATGTTAATATCCCTTTAAGGTTAGTCCCAATAAAAAAAGTGACTGCATGGAAGGTATAGTCAATGGAACTCGTACCACGCCAGTTGAAGGTTAAGGTCATAGCAGTGAGTAACAGCCTAGAAGATTAGATGATGGATAGCCTTAGAAAAAGAATTAATAAAAACGCTTTAATATTTAAATTACTTACTATATTTGTCCTTCATTGTTTGGGATAACTGTCGTCTTAACTTTTAATACACTGTGTAGGGGTAACAGTTTAATTTTAAGATTTGTTGCTGAAGAGGACAGGTGTACTTACGTATTAACGCACCCACATTGGCGCAATTTGGAGATTTTTTACAGATGAAAATGAAAAAAGGTACTTATGGGGTGAAGGAAGGTGGTTTTCGCGCCTTTTTTTTAAGAAAGATTCTCAAACTATCGATATTTATCATAAGTCGGTAAACATTATCAACATAAAAAGAAAACATACGTTAGCATTTTAAAGTACAGATTTGAATTATTAAGTAAGTATTACGTGATAAAAATAAAACACTTAAATTCTTCTTCAAAATTCTTTTGAGCTGTTCTCCCGAAGTACACAGCGATCTATTTTCGCTTAAAAAAATCAGAATTGCGGAGACTCGACTTCATTTAACCCTCGGCAACGGCAGCAATCTAGGAAACGCATTTTCTCGTTGTTCTCTTTAGGAACTTTTCAGCAAAATTCTATATTCCTGTAGAAGTTTTACCGCAGTTTCTTCCACTGCTGGTAAATTCCATAGGCTCATATTTTAAAACTAAGTTTCAAGAAAAAAAAAACCGATTTGTTTATCAAAACTTTTTGAACTTGGAATACATCGAAAAAGAACACATTTCAACGTTGCTTGACGGAAGAAGCGTGATGAGCATGGTTGCCAGAGTTTGGCCCTTTTTAGAAATTTGACAATTTCTGTTTTAGGTGCTTGCGTTAATACGTAAGTGACAAATTGGATTTTAAAAATTTTGAGCTATAATAGGTAATATTTTGTAGCAATTAAATTTTATAAATTAAGGAAGCTTAAAAAACTGCAAGCAAATTAGCAGATTACAAAACAACCTATTATGATGAGCAGGAAGTTTTTTGAACTTTTCGGAATGGTGGGTTATATTATTGAATGAACTATTGCAAAGGTTAGAGGCTTCGTTTTAATTCGCTTTCGTTATGTTACTGTGACAATAGAAATTTCATTATTTATCTGCAGATTTTGGGGAAATTAAAGCAGGGCGCCTTCCATTAGCAGATATGAAAATTCACTTATAGAGTGAATGAACTCTAGTCTATGTACATTAAACTTAATTTAGTATGTTGTTTTTGAGTACTTCTTTGTTAAGGTCACCATCGCTCTTAGTCGCCAAAATTGGCTAATCTGCAATGTGACAATTTTAGAAGTCGCCAATGGTTTACACGCATTGGTATTAATACTGATTTAATAGTCAAAAAAGGTTATTTAGCATTAAATATTATTTTTATTTTATATATATATATATATACACTTTTAATTAGCAAGTAAGAATGTAGAAGCTATGGTACATTCGAAACCTCTAAAATCCTATTTGTAAAAGCACAGTAGTGCCAAAAAAATTACATTATCAAATAGAATCAAAATACCATTATTAATAAAAATACCATTATTAATAAAACATGACTTAATAAAAATAATAAATTGAGACTAATAATTGAATATTTAAACAAATGTGGGAAAAGTACAAGTTGTAAGAAAAAGCATAAGTTGCAAGAAAAGGGGGAAAAAACACAATTATGTACAAAAAGATCAAAATGGCAATATTTCATTGAGAGTCACATAACAGTATCGTCAGGTGAAAAGTTTAATGTAATTCTCACTGAAATATTACCTCCACGCGTTTCAACAAACGACCAATTGAGATAATTAACGCGGAAAATTATTTAATGATACTTATCAAATTATTTAATGCTTATTGATATCGTCTCAATTGGGCGTTCCTTTTCCCTACGCGTACAGATTTCATAAATTATATATATATATTTGATATTAAGGATTTGTTAAGAAAGATACAAGATTTAAAATTTTGTATATTTTTCTCAATTAAATTTCTGATTTTTCCAAGCTCATTTTGTTTAAAGCAGTTTCCGTTGTAAGTACTTCCTACAACGATTATTTGCTTTCAGAAAATAATTCCAATTCCAGAATGAAAACTGTTTCGTAAGCATGACGGCAAAATCAGTTTATTGTAACTCACATGCCACATTAACGAGACCGTTGAATGAGATTAAAAGTAAATATTTGTTTTGTTTTTCTGAATCATGGTTACTTAGGGAGATAAATTGAAACTTTTATCTATGTAGGTTACTGAAAACTTTTAAGGAAGTTTAAAAAATCACATATTCAATTTTTATTTTTAAAATTATCACAAAAGCGCTTAAATTAGAATTGCATTTAAGTTATACATTTTAATGTTAGAAAAATATTTTTTTAAATACTATCCCCGGTAGAAATTGTTTATGAAATTGAGGGTATTCTTATGAAAGTTTCTTGTAAAATTCTAATTTCATTACGGTTCATTTATTTACACAGCAACAATGTGACGCATAAGAATTAAAAATCTTAATTCTCGCAAACGTCGAACGTATCATTGAATGTAGGAAAACTGAGCAAGATAATCGATTTCTGTGTCGCTACAAGTTTTCTTAAAGAATTATAATTATTTTATCCCTTTCGCTTCAAAATCTACAGATTTAATTCCATTTAAGATACTGGAAATAAACCAGCCACATCAATCAAAACGCTTAATCGCAAAATAATTGATTGGGAAAGACATGCACGAGTGGAAACCGATATCGATATGATACGATACGTTTCCACTAATAATGTTTCGATTTATATAGTGTATTTAAAAAAAGATCTTAGTAAGCTTTATCTTCTAAAATGTTAATGAACTGAATTGATTTGGTGTTTTCACGGATTTGTCCATCTGGTTTTGCAAACGGCCCATATATAGCACCGTCTTCGAAATCCCATGCTACTAATTTAGTAAATTACTAATCATGGCAAACGCATTAGAACCCCTTATATACTCGTAACAACTTCCGGTAGGGTGGCTTCCGACCTAAGGATCATTTGCCAAACGGGTACTCGTAACACTATCTGAAAATACTCGGTGACTAATTTATTACATTTAATTTCGAATCAAATTACATTACTCGTGGAAAACTGGCTTTATACTTACACTGCACAACTATTCGGATGAAAACCTGGGACAAAAATACCAGTGTTTCACGACTTAAATCACTTAGGTTCTGTCTTGTCTAATACAGTAGAAGTCCAGAAATCCGCAATGCTTGGGACCAGAGGTTGTGTGGATTTTAGGATTTTAGGACAGAAAAGCCAAATCATAATATTCAGACTAAAAGTGCAAAATAAATAAGGCATATTAGATACATTTACTTAAATTATTATGTACAATAATATACATTATTACATTATTTTATTACATGCATTAAGGGGTGTTGGAAGCCAAAAACCTTCAAAAACTATTGATTTGGGATTTTTGCATTTTCAAATTCTCTACGCCTTTAGCTTTCTAAAAATACTATACTTAAATCTCTATGAAAATTAGAACTTTAAAAAATCCAGTTTTATTTTATGATCTAATGCTTTGATAAATGAGGAATTTTACATAAAAACGCGTTTTTCTCCAAACGTGATTTTTTTATACTCGATGTACCTTTTCTCAGGAACTACTGCTCCCAGGTACCTAAAATTTTTATGGCTTATTTATTATATTTTCTAATATTTACTAAAATGAGCTTTTTGTGATAAACTAAAATAAAAAAATTTCACAAATTTTTTGTGTGAGAAAAGAGCTAAATTTTACTGTGCGTAATAAAATAGTCTATAAATTAGTCTAAAATTCAAAATGTTTCAAAAGCTCATTTCCGTATAATCAGATAGGTATACGTTAATTACACAAAAAATTTCAAGAGTATATCTCCAGCAAATTTTGAGAAAAGGTACATCGAAAATGGCCAATTTAATATTGTCGGTACAGGGGGTTCCGACACCCCTTAAATGATTATATATATATATATATATATATTATTCATTTATATTAGTGAATACAGGAATATTTTACAGCAGTAAGGACATATACAATAGAGACGTGTAAAAATAAGGGATACTAATAAAGCATAAAATATTTCGTTTATTTTTTACTTGTTTCAAACATTTTTCTGATAAAGGTTTGTTTTAAAACTTTAGGTGCTTCAGAGTAAGTTTTTTTTTTTTAATTCTACAGGGTCATAATCTCTTGCTCTGTGACACAGCTCTGTTGTTCTAAATATTTTAGGTATTTTTCACCATGTTTCAAACCTTCCTTAAAAGATATTTTCTCACTCCTATAAAATTCATTATCTGTGTCGGTGTCGGAATCGTTTTCTTGCTGTGGCGAGTTCAAAACAGAGCCAATGATTTCATCATCGGTTATCTGATATGCCAGAGTTGGCTCATCTGAACACATCATCCATACTGAAAACCTCTTCTGGGCTAAGACTTTTTTTCTGCCACTAACACAGAATCATTATTATTCGGTAATTGTGACATCATTATTGGATAAATATTTTTTCTTCGGTATTTCTGTAAAAATAAGGGATACTAATAAAGCATAAAATATTTCGTTTATTTTTTACTTGTTTCAAACATTTTTCTGATAAAGGTTTGTTTTAAAACTTTAGGTGCTTCAGAGTAAGTTTTTTTTTTTTAATTCTACAGGGTCATAATCTCTTGCTCTGTGACACAGCTCTGTTGTTCTAAATATTTTAGGTATTTTTCACCATGTTTCAAACCTTCCTTAAAAGATATTTTCTCACTCCTATAAAATTCATTATCTGTGTCGGTGTCGGAATCGTTTTCTTGCTGTGGCGAGTTCAAAACAGAGCCAATGATTTCATCATCGGTTATCTGATATGCCAGAGTTGGCTCATCTGAACACATCATCCATACTGAAAACCTCTTCTGGGCTAAGACTTTTTTTCTGCCACTAACACAGAATCATTATTATTCGGTAATTGTGACATCATTATTGGATAAATATTTTTTCTTCGGTATTTCATTCTCCATTCTGCAGTTCCTGGAACCTATAAATTCAATGTTTATATTTTGAGAGGCCAGTGCGGATTTCAGGAGTTGGCGGATTTCAGGTCGGCGGATTTTTGGTATTTGACTGTACTCACAAATACTATTTTGAACAATCATTTTTAAAGTTACAACTCATCTATTTAACTGCTGTTTAAGCAGAAATATAATTTTTTACTGCATTAAAATGAAATATTGTTATTCATCATTTAAGCCAAACAGTATGGAGCACTTTCGAATTCTTTAAAATTCCGTGATAAGAGAACCACAGAAACTGAAAATTCAAATTGGGAGTTAGCTAATGATATTCTACGGATCAGAACTATGAATCTCAGAGCACAACGTAAGGATTCATAGAAAGCAAGAATGTGCAGTACAAAACGCAAGAATTCATGGAAGGGGGAAAAATGTGCAGAGCAAAACATTACAGCGCTTTTAGTGAATCAACAACTACAAAATTCCAAAACGCAAAATTAATAGTCCGTCTGGGAAAATTGCCCCTTTGGACTAAAAAAAATTCGATTTTAATTAAACCTGATATACATTAATTCAAATTCCGAATACAGTATTCGGCTTGGAGTTTTTTAGCAAATTTCAAAAGCCTCTGCTGAAGACAAACTCATATGAATGGTACCATTCTTCACTTCACCTTTAACATTGTTGTCATCTGCCTTGCTGATAACATTATCTTCAGTTTCATATGTAGCATTAGCTTTACTCAGCAAAATTGACAACTTAATGACTTAATACTTGCAATTGTTTGAATTTCAGTCAATCTTAATACACTCAATTTAAATCTTAATTCACGGCTTATATTCGGAAATATACGGAATTTTTGTGCTCCCAATCTAAAACGTAAAATATAGGACTCAAAAACTACGAGACATAACGGATTTAACTTGCAAATTCCCCACCTGTTTTATTGACGAATTTGACGTCTTTGTTAACATAAGCGTGGATTACGTACATAGCTTTTGTTTATCCCATAATGTTACAAGCAATAAAAAAACTTTCTTGTGAAGACGGAGTTTGCGTAAGAATTCATGTTTGAGAAACTGACCCGCTGTTCATGATCATTGTAATCCTTATTAATAATACCCAAGTGATTCCTCTCCAAGATGTGGAAGAACTGCCATTGTCTTTCCAGCGAAACCTTTTCCAAAACATTAAGCACGGGAGTTGAAGGTGCGTTGAATTTTATTGGGCATTTGACCCCATTGTGTTTACTTTGCCTCGCACGCGTCGTCAGTTTTCTGGAATAAATTTAGTCCACAAAACGAGGAACCTTCTGAAAAAGACATCTTACATTCTGAAACTTTCCAACCATAAATTGATTTTCATCAGCAATTCAAAGGCAAAAAGACACTTGCCCTTAACACGACGTGCGTTTGTTTATATATAGATCTGGTATCGCTCTCAAGAGATGTTTAATAATGTTTAATAGCGCTGTTCAGAAGCATTGTTTTGAGGAAGGTAATGTTGCAAAATACAATAGAAATTCCTTAATAACTTCCCGGAAAATGCTGAAAACAGTGTGCATTTTCAAGATTTAGACAGTGCTTTTGCGATGCGATCATTGTTGTACTTGGAAGTTGTTTGAGTATTTAATCAAGTAAGTTTCCGTATATTCACTCATATTCCTTTAGGTTAATGAGCCAACCGTTTCTAAGTTATGATTGTACATTGAGGGGGGGGAGGACAGTTCTCTATCTCCCGTTCTCTTGGATTGATTGACTAAATTCAAATCGCGTTTTTCATATCTCGAAACCGCGATGCAGGATATATATATATATAGAGGATATATATATATATACAGCATTATTCTAACAAAGGTATTTTAACACCAAATCGCACTTTTTCTGAAATCACATATCCCTTTTTTTCCATATTTAGATTCTACGACTCAAATTATGCCTAGATATTAAATTTTGTAATTTTTGGTGAGAAATTAAAAAAAAATTATCGTGACGCATTTTTTAAGTTTGCTCCAAGTTTGCTCCACTTAACGGAATTCTTAATTTATAGTAACCTACTTACTTCCCTTTTTTGTCCTTGATGCACGAGAGGAAAAAAGGTCCATCCTTCATTCTTTCAAATAATTTTAACGAAGTGCGTAAATCACATTTTCGTTATTATCGTTTATATTAAATAGGCCAAATTTCAAAACTCGCCAAAATGTAAATTCACGTATATCTTGGGAAATTTTGAATGAAAAACTCTTATTTTTTGCAGGTATGCTTAGAAATACATCTACTTTAAGATGATGGCAAGCATTTTGTAGGTTATAATTCAAAATGTTTCCGAAAAATTTATAAAAATTATTTAAAAGCACAAATTTTAAAAATAAATCACAGAAATGGGCGAATTTTATTTGGAATGAACCTAAATTTCTAAATATAACAGGAAGAATCAAATGAATTCAATAAAAAAGAAAGATTAATAAATATAAATCAAATTCAATTAACATGGAGAAGCTAAAATTTTGAGAGATAATTTTTTAAAAACGACACGCGCGGTTTTTACAAAACTTGGCATTATTTGAGTCGTAGAATCGAAATATGGAAAAAAAATTGGCATGTCATTTCAGAAAAAGTCCGATTTTGTGTCAAAATACCTGTATTAAAGCAATACTATATATAAATCTAATACATATCCTATGTCACGCTTTCGAGACATGAAAAATACATGTTGAATTTCGTCAATCAGCCCAGTAGAACGGGAGATATAGAACTGTCGCCCCCTTTTTTTTTCACGCGTACCTTCTAGCCTTTTGTTACTGAAACTGTGAGATACTTTACGATACGTACGCTCAAGTTTGTTTAAAAATACAAAATGATGACCTATTAAAGGCGTATGTTACGTGAAATGAGTGAAGAACTCATATCTGAGGGATAATTGTATTTAATGAAATAGGTTTCCGTATATTCACTCATAATCCTTTAAGTTAATGAGTCAACCGTTTTTTAAGTTTCTTATATGTTCTAGGCTTTTGTTACTGAAACTGTGATGTTCGGGTTTGTTTAAAAATATAAAATCATGACCTATTAATGGCGTATGTTATGTGAAATGAATAAAGAATGTAAACCCACGTCTGAGGGATAGTTAGGTTGCTGAACTGTGGTATTTCAGTTCGATCTCCAATCTCGGCGGGCATTCCCATGGACAAAGTGTATTGGATTTGGTGTCGTAAGGACTATCTGCCTCAGACCGGATGCCTTCGTGGAGGACTTACCAAATGAAACTGACTTGTTATTTTTATTATGCAGAGGGAGAAGTCACAAAATTCATCTGCAGCCAGCCTGTTCACTGCTCTTTTAAATCCATATCGAACTACCAGTGTGTTTTAGTTTTACAACTCGGCCTGCCTGTGAATACGGGCCTGTTTCCTTACACAGTCCTTCACGAAAACATCCATCATCTTAATCTGGCGTGCTTTTCCGTGATCATCTAAACAAACAAAGAAACAATAAGAATTTTAATGTAATTTTGCAATGGTTGCGATGAAATATAATTTCTGATAACAATACAATAACAATAATCTGATAAAAATTCAATTTTTATACAATAAATATTTTTGTGTAGATGTTCATAAATAGTGCATTAACTTTTAGCATGTTTAATAAATGTAAATAAGAAAGATCTGTAGTGATTTTGCTTTGGTACTGTAATGCCTTAAATTATCTTTTTTCAGACTTCTTTTGAACCTAATTTCAATTAGGCCTTGATCGTTTTGTCATAATTTTATATTATGACTTTGAGGTTAATCATTTTCTCGAGACTTTGGTCTCTCTCCATTGTTATTCCCTTCTTGTTCCGAACTCCTGTTCGAAGAGAGACTGTTTCTTATTCACTTTACACATGAGAAAAACCATGAACTTGCTGACATTGTACATGGGAAATACCACGAAAAGCAGCATGCATCAAAACGATTCACCGCAATTCGAATGTAAGTCAACCTAGGGGAGTGGCTCACCAGGGGTCCGAGTGGTAACAGCCGCTGAACACTGGTAGTTCGGACTGGGGTTCCAGTCCTGGCGAACAGGCTGACTGCATGGACGCTTTTGTTGTTTTCACCATGTGTAGCATGGTGCCGAACCAATTTTTCTTAAAAAACCCTCCACGAGGCATCTCTTCCTTGCTGTGTAATGTCTAACGTCAGAGTAAATAAGTCAAACTAGAAGTGTATTACGGCCTTATCCACCTGACCATTAAAGGCTTGCATGTGTGGACTTACATATTGCAAGAATCGGCGCAGCATAAAATTTTGATTCCTCTCTCTTTTTACAAATTTTTAGTTTTATGTTTATCTTCCTTACTTGAAACCGATGTGCATGAAATCTAAAAAATTTAAATCCTGAGTTACAAAATGTCGGATTAGTATTTCTATTAAAGTATAAAATTTTGACTTTTGACAGAATAAGAGTTTAGGGAACAATGACGTAAGTTTTTAAGGTTTGCTTTAGTTATTATGTTTTTGTTTGTATTAAACTTCTGCTGCTTTATCTGTTTTACAAGAATATGTGAATGAGAGAAGTTTTAAAATAAGAATATAAGTTAAAGAAAGAAGAATTGATACTGACCGTCACCTTAAAGCGAACTTACCTGTGCGTGTTGTTGTGACTTATCTCACTTGTTTGACATTAACATCAGAACAAGCCCACGAAATTCATCGTGGCTTGGAGTGTAATAATGCGTCTGTCATTGGCAAGAGCCTTGAGCACCATACAGGTGAAAGAACGACTTTGTTCAGTTCCGACCCCAATTTTGATAGAGAGCACTCTGAGGGGGAATGGTTCCGAGGTTCTACCATCCCCTCTTCCCCTAGGTCCAACCTCTCCAGAGGACGTTCAGCTCGTCGCTTACTTAGAGTGCCCCCATGCCTCACAGACAATACACATTTACAAACATCCATGCCTTCTCCGGGATCGAACCCGGGTTCTTTGGTACGGCAATCAATCTCTCTAGAGAACTTTCGACTCGCCGCTTACTTACAGTGCCTCCATGCCTCACAGGCACTATACATTTACAAACATCCATGCCTTCTCTGGGATTCGAACCCGGGCCCTTTGATACGACAATCACAGGTGCTAACCAATACGCCAGTTGTGTGGCATCTGTGTTGTAGCCTGCGTGAGCGGGAAACTTTTGACCTGGCGAGTTCTCTCTTTTTGACCGTTGCTTTAATTGGCAATTAGTCTGTGAAATTTGTCGAGTCAGATGCTAGAAGAGAATTTAATTTTGTTGTTTGTACGTATTTCGTCTTTACGTGTTATTTGCTAGCCTCTCAAAAAACGGAAGTAAATTAGTGTTAGTTCCCCTTCCCCTTTCGAGTTTCTGCTAGGAGCTGGCATTTTGCGTTGGTTCACTTTTCACTTTTCAGATTGTTGCCAACAAACATTAGAGCCCTGCATTGTAAAAGCGTATATGATAAGATTTATTTCTTCGATTTTATGCTATTTTATAATATTTTAGCCTTCTGAGTTTATAACAGAAGCCAGAATGACAATTTCTATGCCAGGTTAAGTTACCCGAGTTTAATTCAAGTAAATTAGAATTGAGCATTATAAACTTCTGAAAGTAAAGATGGGTTTCTGCATTCAAATATTTTCTAACGAAACATAATTTCATTCTGTTTGTATTCATGACGTCATAACCTTTAAAGTCCTTCTATGGCGAGAGGAAAAGTCCACTGGTTCCTGAAACAATTTTTATGTTTCCTCGAGCAATTTTTATTTAACGACAAATGAGGAAGTTTGCTAGCCGGAAGAATAAAACTGCCAAAAGTTCAGATATACAGCCTTGAACAGGAAATACTTTCCCGCTTTGTTGATTATACACCATTCTAGTGACCCTTGCATGTAATGACAATCATTTTAACAAGCGTAATGTTTAGAAACGGAGGAACTTGGAGTATTTTATGCGACGAACGCACTAAAATGAAATGGAACTTATACCTATGGTACACCTAGCCAGGGGGAAAAAAAAAGCTTTTTTTTATTATTTGTATTTTAATTCTTTAGATTCTTGCTTGGAGGAAACAAAATTTTGACTTTAAGGTGCTTTTTGTATGTCAAAGAGCTATTAATTTCATTTTGGCATCTTGCGTTGGTTCACTACAAATGTCGGTTAACTTTTCAAAGTGTTGCCATTAAGTATGAGAATTTTGTATTATATTTAAAGAAATTAAATAATGAACAATCTGCATGAATGCATATATGTTTCTCGCATTGTGATAAAACGACGGTACCTAGAGCCATCCAATTTTGAATGACGTAATCCTACTGCGAATATGGGCATCTTGATGCCCAAATTTGAAATTTGAATTTGCTTTATTATCCATTTTATATTTTGTAAAACTTTAAGGAATTTTTGGTTAACAAACTCAAGGATTTCAAAGCGAGCCATGGCGACGCGCATTGTAGAAAAACAACGGTACCTAGAGATATAAAATTTTGAATTACGTGGTCCTCCACTCGAATATGGGCATCTGGAAGCCCAAATTTTATTTGTTTTATTATCTATTTCAGATTTTGTGAAACTTTAACGAATTTTTTAATAAGACACTGAAGGATTTCAAAGCGAGCAATGGCAACACTGTACGGAAAAACTTTTTTATCTCCAGTGCGCGAGACTGTGCATCGGAAATTCTAAATATATGCTTTTTTAAAATTATTTTGTGATAGTGCTGTTGAACTGAATTTTATGGTTTAAGAACGAAGAACATTATATTTAATAAATAAAGGCAACACACAAAATGTTAAAAAAAAACCCTGTTTGGGTGTAATATAACATCTGAAATCTTTCAATTTTTTTATCGCGTTAAAACATTTTACATCATCATATGCGTTTTGATATTAGCCATAAAAGCTCTTCTGACGCAACGCTACTATTGTGTGTCTGAAAATTATAGTGATATTAAACAGAAGAGAGAATAATAGGTGAAAGAGACGGGGTAGAGTATAACCTTCACTTTCACGTTTCTCTCTATCTTCTGTCCTATCCTACCCTGTTTTGATCTGTCCTGCGCGCTTTTTTTCTTCTTCGTATTCTATCTCTAAGCTCTCTCCCCCTCTGCACAATTCTGTCCTAGGCCAGAACATGCATACAGTCCAACATAAAGCATTATTTTTTTCCTTTCCTTTTCGCCAAGGAATCATCAGGGTAAAACGGTTGAGCACTGGGAGTTTGACTCAAGCTCGATTTCAGGCGAACGCGTTGCTGCATTCTTGGTTTCGTGGTTTTTTCCCAGGTGAAGAGAGTTTATCACATCTAACGACGCTTGAGGCTGGAAGACACTTTTCCGTGAAACGTGCTTGTTCCCCTTCTAAAGGGTCTCTAGCCGAAGCATGTTTCGTTGGCAGCTGTGTCCCGCCTAGCTACACGAGACTTTTTGAAAACTGAACTGGAAATATTTTGCTTGAAGGTGTGTGGCTTGAAAGATTTCTTCAAAGAACTGGTTTGCGCGCATGTCAGCCAATTAGGTATCCCCAAAACAAAAATTCCGGGAATTTTTATTTTTTTATTTTTATTTATTTATTTATTTATTTTCCCACGCGTTGTTGAAGGTGGTTTCTACATATGGTACCATTTTAACATAAATACAAGAAATTCCTTTAGAAAATCCTCCAGATTTCGCCTTAGATTGGTTCGGTTTGATATAAAAAGTATCGTCTCGTTCTGTATTACCTTATTGTGTCCTATCCAGGACAGGACCGGTTTCGTGGCGTCATTAAACAACATGCATTATGTTCTGAATTATTTTGAATGTAGTTATATATTAATATAGGCTCTGAAAAGATATTTAGTGTTTCTATGTATTATCACTAGCAGTATAGCACATTCATCCTCTCCTCGCATTCATGCTCTTCCTTCAGATAAGCACGATTCTGAATTTTTTCACTATATTTTTTCATGTAAGCCATAGGAATGGGTCGGCTGTATGAATGTTTTTATAGTTTATAATTCCTTTCCTAGGCAGAAAACCCTCAGGCCCACCAGCTGTCGAGCGGTAAGTCGCATGGGCGTTTTCATGGTTTTCCCCATGCATAAAGTGTATAAGAGCCAGTTTCTCTTAGAAAGCCCTCCACGAAGGTATCCCTTAGACAGATAAGCCCTCATGTACTCTACCGTAATCAATTAAACTTATGTTGAAGTCTAAAGAATGGATCAATCTCATTTAACTCACCGTTTTGACTACTCCCCAATAAAATATTAGCACATCGCCTTTAAGAAGGTTGGGCTTCATCTTGCCAAAGGTGGATCAGAGATTCTGAGAAAATAAGCTTCCTTGTATGTCTAAACACTTGCTTCTATTAAAAGTAATGCAAAACATACGAATATTGTTGAACACATTGTATTTTTAGCTGCTTAATTTCCCTTTGAATGCGAATTCTTTCTTAACTTCGTAAGTTAATTAATGGGAACTTGACCTTAATCGTCATTACTATTATAATTTGTGCGCGTTTGTCTGTTTATAGCATTATCCCCTCCGGAGCAGTGGGCAGTTAACAGGCGAGAGATTTATCCCGGATTCCAAAAATTCGTGGGAAGCCATTTCGACCATTCTCGTCTTCGTACGACTTTAACCTGCCGAGATATTAATTAAAAACCCTGAAAACATTAATATTCGCTCTCACGTTTCCTAGTGGCAACAGTCTCGCACGCTGAAGATAAAAATCTGCTTTATTTCGAAAAGTGTTGCCACTGCTCGCTTTCAAACCGTAGAGATTGTTAATTATTAATATGTAAATTTTACGAAATATGAAATAAAAATAGCATTACCAAATACTAAAAATATTATTATAAAAGGTTATGGTCTGACGTTAAAGAAAGCACGCGATTTCATGTGACGTCATTGTATGTTGAAACGTTTCGTTAATGTTAGCATTTTAAATAAATAGCTGTTGTTGGCAACTTTGTTTTCTTCAGATTAAGATAATTGACACGGTATGTTATTGCTATGTTAATTCGTTTATTGATATTTAAAAAAAGTTGTTACATTACTTTAAATTTAAATCATAACATCATGCGTATTAGTAACCTGAAGTGTCCAAAGGTTTTGTTTCCTGGTTTGGCAACAAAAAATTATTTACGAATTGTTTGTTGCTTGGAACAGAACTTACAAATTTTGCTTTCTTCAGGCCGCTCGTCTCGTGGGCTTGCCCATAGGTATACGAGGTGATTTTTTAGTGCTTAGAGATTGGAATAACATTAACTAATATTAATTTTTTTTCTCAATTGTGAATTATGGGTAGAGACATAAGTGAACATAAAGTTCCATAGTATCACTTAAAAGATGTTTCTGATTGCGGAGAAAGTCTCTTAAAGCGTCGTTCACGTGTTGGCTATGTTAAGAAGCCAGATTTACTTCACCATATTACAAAACTGTAATGCAACCATTATAGAATTCCCTTTCTTTTTTTTCTAACTAAAAACATTTCTTAAAATTTTCCCTTAGAATAGTGCAGAAACAAGTAGATGTCATCACTCGCCTGAAGTAAAACTTTTAAGGAATAGCAAGTTACAATAAACACTATTATAAAAATGGTAAAAAAAAAAATTTTTTTTTAGATTTCTTTCAAATGCTAAGTATATCTTCACGGCTTTGATTTCTTTAATTTCCATTTTGCAAAATTAACAATTCCGAAAGCAGCGAATGTTCTTTAAATGTAACTGAACAGATATACACTAACTGAATACTTAAATTATGGACTACTACTTAAGCAACATGAATCCGGTGTGTAGTATATTTAAGATAGCAATTTTATTCGTTATATGTAATAGCCCCCCAGATTCTTCGTTTTAGTTCATTATTTTCCTTTTTTATCATAAAATATTTACTTACATCTGCATCATACTTGTAATAAATCTTTCTGAAGTGCCTCAAACCGAAATTAGTTGAAGACACATGTTCTTTTCTATGAAAATTACACTAAAAGAATGTATTAAAATACGTTGATTTTTTTTTCACATTAAGGTTCTTCAGATTTTCATAACTAGCGAGCTGCGGCCAAAGCAAAATTTATAAGTTTTATATACACCTGAAAAGAAAATGTATAAAAACATTTCAACATGAATGAAATCAGTTTATTCTTTTTAAGCAACAACAAATTCGCTAATAATTTTTTGTTGCCGAACCAGGAAATAAAATCTTTTGACGCATCAAGTTAATACGTATACCTATGACGTCATGATTTAAATTTAATAGAGCAACTTTTTCCCAATATCAAGAAAAGAATTGACAGTATTGTGTCAGTTATCCACGGCAGCTATTTATTTAAAATGCTGACATTAACAAAACATTTTTCGACATACAATGACGTCACATGCAATCGCCTGCTTTCTTCAACTTCAGAATACGACCTTATATAAGAATAATTTGTTTAATGTTTTTGGCAAGAATATTTTTATTTCAGATTTTGTAAAACTTAAATTTTTTATTAACAAACTGTACTTTTTGAAAGCGGGCAATAAATGTATTTTTCGAAATAATAATAAATAATATTAATAAAATAATAAATAGGCATTTTTATCCATGGAGGTCAGAAGATTCTAATCTTCATGATTTTTATCTTCAGCGCGCATGACTGTTGCCAAGCAGAAAAATGAGTGCGAAATTTAGCGTTCTCAGAGATTCAATTAATATCTCGGCTGATTAAAATTGCATGAAGATGAGAATTCTCGAAATGGCTTGCCAAGAATTTTTAGAATTCGGGAGTTCCTCTCTCGAAACTCAATCCGAAGATGATGCCATAAACAAACAAGAAGAGAGACGTGCACAGATTTTTAATAGTATAGATATTTTTTTTTTCTTTTTCTTCTCCTTTCTTTTTTTTAAATTTTTGGCAGCAGTGATATTAAAAAAAGCTTCTGTTTTATTTTAGAAAAGTTGTAAAAAAAGATTTCAATTCACATCGTACGTCTTTTCCCCTAATTTACGCCCCTTTTTTTTATTAATATTATATCTTTTAACGTTAAATACAATTACAGTCATATTCCTTTATAAATTTAGTTACATTTTTTATTTATTACTTTATAGAATTATTTTTTTAAATATTATAGTTTTGGCGTTTTGGGGAAAAATGTCATTGCATTTTTTTACATTTCCTTAAGCCCTGGCGGATTTTATCATCTCGGAAGCAGGCCAAGTTGCGGAAATCAAAATGTTGGATGCGAATTAGGCGGCAAACACGTTTCTTCCATTTTATTCATAGTAATTAAAATTTCAAGTTCTACTTAGAAGAGTTATTTACTACATCTTTAATAACCGGGTCTTCTTTTGCCTTGAATTTAACTGTGACCGTGAACGCCCGTACATCATTTAAGGCTGATGCCCTCTACTGTAGAAATGCGTGATATGAAAACGATCAGGTCAGGTTCCTTATAAGTCATCTTATGAAATGGTACTGAAGGTCACATGTTTTTAGCGTCACGTTTATTCTAAGCGACGTTATGGCACCTCGTTGCTATCAGCCTGTAGTCCGAAATGCATCAGTTCATTTATGCGCGGTATATGTATATTTATTTAAAGACGCCGTTATATGGAGGTTGGTAGGATAATACGTGCTTCTACACTGATCTTAAACTGCGCTTTTAAAGTATCGTTTGCATTAACTGCTTTCCTACCGTAGCACCTATTTGAGGTCAAGCTGAAAGGAAGTTTAAACTAAGATGAAACGGTCCAGAAAGAAGAGGTTTTCCAAATATTTAAAAGCGCTTTCGAATGAAATATAAACAACCGATTTGTTCAATGACACAAACAAGTGCATTTTATCCTTAGAATTTTACTTCCTGACTGAAGAATAAGAGTAGGAAATAACTTCTCAAACAATGATGAACGACATACGGAATCGCGCCATGGTTCGTTGTCTCCAAGAGTCGTATGTGACGTTTGCTGTTGTAGAATATTTATAGAATCCATCTCAATTTCGTCCAATCCTCTCGTTCTCGTTGAGTGAATCGAAATTGGGGAGATTTTACGTGATGTTTGCTGTTGTGAAGATGATTTCTCTGTTTTTACGTTTGTGAAAACATTAAGCCTGACCTTCTAAAATACCGGAATTTACAAGAACTGAAAACAAATTCGAGTTCAGTGTTCGTTTGGACACAACAATGATTCTCTTAAGCAAACTGACTATGTCCGAAACAATAACAGTGAATATTTTGATAGCCGGACGTGTGTACCTTTAAAGCTCAGTCTATTAATTGTTTTTGCTTTGGAATCCAACTACTCAAGAATTAAATGCCATGACGTTATTTGCATCAAGGTACGGAACACTTAGTTACTTGCGCAAAGTAAGTCCCTTATTTTTTATGCATACTTTCTAAAGAAATGCGAAAGAATTCTCAGTTGCATGATAGTTAAGATAAATTAAACGCCTGTTTAATGTATGTTGTACATTTGGAAAAAGTTATCAAGTACTTGTTAAGATTTATGTCATCGAATGTCTGATTTTGGAGAATTCTGTTTTCGAAAGTTACCTTTTGGTTTATAAAAGTCCACCGAGAATAGTTTCTTTATCAACTAAAAATTAACTCTCGTTACCGTGACAATATTTACAGTCGCTCAAACAATTGAGGATACACCTTACTTTCACTTGATAAATCCAACTTTCAATGGAAATAACACATTAACTAGAAGAGAAAACGTGTTTTTATTTTCACACGTAACAAAAGGGTTAATTTACAGTAAAAATAACGAAAATCAACAAAAAAATATCTAAAATTAAAAATTTCACTAGTATTTGAAATAAACATAGGCAGATCTTTACCTCAAAAAATTAAGGATACAGCAATGAAATTTTTGTGATATATCACATACAAAGACAGTGTCAATATTTGATTGCATGTCCTTTGGCTTTTATAATGTCCTCCAAACGTCTTGGTACCGATTCGACCAATTTTTTGATGGTATCTGGAGATATTTTATCCTATTCTTTTTGTAACACTTGCTTTAAATGGGCTTTGTTCCTAATTTGGTGTTTTTGGATCGCTGTTTCGAGTGTGACCCACACATTTTCTATGACATTGATTTCAAGGGACTGTGGTGGTGTTTTCAGTTGCTGTTTACAATGAAAAAGACACCACATTTTGACATTGTGTCGTGTGTTTGGGGTCGTTGTCGTGCTGGAATATAAAATTTCCATCTAAACCCAATTTTTTTTGCACTTTTTTTTAAGATTGTTGTGGAGTATATCCATATAAAGCTTATGATCCATTATGCCATCTATAAAAACTAAATTTCCTATCCCATTTGAAGCCATACAACCCCAAACCATGACGGAGCCACCACCATGTTTAACTGTAGGATGTAAATTTTTTGGATCCCAAAGCGGTGTTTGGCTTTCTCCAAACGGTGCGACGACCATCACTTCCAAAAATGTTGAATTTACTTCCATCATTTAATATAACTTTCTTCCAAAAGTTATCTGTCTTCAATTGATGAGTTTTTGCAAACTCCAAACGCTTTTTCTGATTTTGTAAGCTTATAAATGGTTTCTTTCTAGCTACTCGATTGCTATATCCATCATGTCTAATCACATTTCTCACAGTTTCAGCACTTACACTTCTGCACATTATTTGAGAAGTTTCTGCAGCTAGTTTGACTGCACTTAGTTTAGGATCAATCTTGATATCTTTCAAAATTTTACTTTTGGCTACATCACTCAGAATACTTTTACTTCCTCTTCCACTTTTATTTTCAATTAATCCGTCGCTTTTAAATCTTCCAATGATTTTCTGTACACACGAGTGGCTTCTACCGACAATTTCAGCTATTTCACGATAAGATTTTCCTTTCTTAAATAACCTTAATATAAATTTTCTTTTTAATATCAATTTTCTTACATCAGTACTCTCCTCTCTCCGAGGAGCCATTTTCCATTTAAAATTGCGACTTTAAATTCGCATAACCAACTTCAAAAGACAAAAATAACAGGCGAAAAAGTTTAAGATAAAATTGCCCAAACTTAGATTATGATAGTAGCAAGCAGAAAAAAAAATCTAATGGTAGTTAAACAAAAATTTCATTGGTGTATCCTCAATTTTTTGAGGTAAAAATCTGCTTATATTTATTTGAAATGCCTCTGAAAATTTTTAGTTTAGAATTTTGTCGTTGATTTTTCTTTACTTTTACTGTTAATTAAACCTTTTGTTATGTCTAAGAATAAAAGTACGTTTGCATTTCTAGTTAATGTGTTATTTAGATTGAAAGTTGGATTCATCAAGTAAAAGTAAGGTGTATTCTCAGTTGTTTGTGCCACTGTAGCTATTTATTTCAGCTTTTCTTAAATATGCTTGCTAAAATTTACTTGTTTTTCTTTGTTGATCCTAATAAAATTTTAGAAATTTGTTTTATGTAAACATGTAATGTCAGCAGCAATTAATTCAAGGATTTAAATAAAGAAAAGTCAAAGATCAATCTTTGACTTTTCATTCCGTTATTTAGGTAATAATATTATTGTAGCATATACACTGAGAAAAAAAAAGGGGTGGGACAGTTTTATGTCTTCCATAATACTGGGCCGATTGACGAAATTCAACTAGCGTTTTTCATGCTTCGAAAGCGTGACTTAGGATATATATATTAGATTTATATATAGCGTTCTTCTAACAGGTATTTTGACAGAAAATCTGACATTTTCTGAAACAAAATACCAATTTTTTCATATTTCGATTCTGCAACTAAAATTATGCCTATATATTAAATTTTGCAATCTTTGGCGAGAAATTTATCTTGTCGGATTTTTTTTACCGTTTGCACCAAGAATAATTCACTTAGCGAACTTCTTAAGTTATAGCAACCTATTTTCCTTTCCTTTTTTTCCTTGTACAGGAGCGAGAAAAAAGTCCTCTTTCGCACTTTCAAATAATTTTCACAAAATGCATAAACCATATTTGGCGTTATTATCGCTTATAACAAATATGCTAAACTTCAAAACGCGCCAAACTGTAAATTCACGTTTATCGTAGGAAATTTTGGATAGAAAACTCTTAATTTTTTGCAGGTATGCTCAGAAATACATTTTCTTTAAGGTGATGGTACACATTTTATAGGTTTATAATTCAAAATGTTTTTTGAAAAATTTATGAAACTTATTTAAAAATAAAATTTTTTAAAATAAATCATAAAAAATGGGCAAATTTTATTTAGAATGAACCTAAATTTCGAAATGTAAAAGGAAGAACCAAATACGTTTAATAAAAAAAGAGATATAAATAAATATATACCAAATTCAATTAACATGGAGGAGCTAAAATTTTAAGAGCTAATTTCTTAAAAAATTCTCGTGCGATTTTTACAAAACTTGGCACTTTGGCATAATTTGAGTAGAATTCTAGTTCTAGCGAAGCTTGCAAAAAATTAGACTTTTTTATTCAAAATTTCCTAAGATATACGTGTATTTACATATTGGCGTGCTTTGAAATTTGGCATATTCGTTACAAGCGGTAGTAACGCCAAATGTGGTTTATACACTTTGTTAAAATTATTTGAAAATAACGAATGTAATGTACATTGCGCAAAAAAAAGGGGGGAACAGTTCTTTATCTGCCGTTCTACTGGGCCGATCGACGAAATTCAAATTGCGTTTTCCATGTCTCGAAAGCGCGACTTAGGATATATATTAGATTTATATATAGCATTATTCTAGCATGGGTATTTTCAACTAAAATAGGGCGTTTTTTGAAACAGCATGCAAATTTTTCCCATATTTCAATTGTACGACTCAAATTATGCCTAAATATTAAATTTTGTAAACTGTAGTGCGAAATTTACTGAGAAATTCAAAAATTTATCTTGGCGTATTTTTTCCAGTTTGCGCCAAGAATAATTTAGTCAGCAAACTTCTTAATTTATAACAACTTTCTTTTTTTGCATTACAGGCGAGCGGAAAAAAGTCATCGCTCATACTTTAAAATAATTTTAACAAGTGCGTAAACCACATTTGACGTTATTATCGTTCAAAAAAAAAAAGATGCCAAATTTCAAAACGCGCCAATATGTAATTTCGTGTATATCTTAGGAAATTTTGAATGAAAAAAACTTAATTTTTTGTAGGTGTGCCTAGAAATGCATCTACTTTAAGAGGATGTGAAAACTTTTATAGGTTATAATACAAAATGTTTTCGAAAAATTTGTAAAAAATATTTAAAAATAAAAATTTTAAAAATAAATAAAAAAAAGTGCGAATTATGTTTGGATTAACTCTAAATTTCGAATTCTGGAAGAAGGAATCAAGTAAGTTTAAGAAAAAAAAGAGGTATTAGTAAATATATATGAAATTTAATTAAAAATCGAGGAGCTAAAAATTTTGAGAGCTAATGTTTTAAGAACTACTCGTGCGATTTTTACAAAACTTGGCAGTTTGGCAAAATTTGAGTCGTAGAATCGAAATATGGAAAAAAAAACTGGCAGGTCATTTCGAAAAAAATCCGATTTTTTGTCAAAATGCCTATGCTAGAATAATTGCTATGTATAAATCCTAATATATATCCTAAGTCGCGCTTTCGAGACATGAAAAAGGCATTTTTAATTTCGTCAATCGGCCCAGTAGAACGGGAGATATAGAACTGCCCCTCCCCTTTTTTTGCACAGTATACAAAGTGATATCAATATTAGCGTTCCAAAGAGTTACTGGAAGCCCTTATATTATAAGTAGCTTTTATCTAAGTGGAATGGAGAATGTATTTCATGTTGTAACGCTGAGAACACCAAAATGTTCTTTCTTTCTATTTAGCATACCCTGCATTCGGAATCTTTCCTCTTTGTTAATTTTAAAGTATCTCAGATTTTATCTGGTGATGGTAGATTTGTAAGTTACCTGTTACTTGTTTTCATTCAATCTAAGACCAAATAATTTATGTGAGTGTTAAAAAAAATACCTCAAGATGTGAAACATTTAACGTTTTTCTGCCTTGTTTTTCGATGAACCTATGCTTACGGAAAGTTTTGGAAAAGCTTAGCGTGACTTGGCCAGTAAACTTAACCCGTTTTTGTGGCGTCTAGAATGCTGTTTCTGTTCGATTAATTTATGCATGTAATATTTAATGCTTTAGTCAACTTATTTTTGTAAGCCCCGTGTTGTGCATTCGTGGCGGATGAGGAGATTGTATGTGTTTAAAAAAAAAAAAAAAAATTTGAAAGGTTTCAGATTTTAAATTACGTCCAAAGGGGCGTTTTTAAAACATTTTGTATGTTACTTTTATTTATTAAATATCATGTTCTTCGCACTTAAACCATAAAACGAGATACATTCCCGTGACGTCACAGGTCACGTGATGTGAGAACTGCTAATGTAAACAAACAAGCATTATAAATACAGTTGCCCTAAAATTATGTGACGGTAGTGATATTAATATTATACACAGTTCAAAATTAATACATAATTTTGTACCCCTTGAAATTTAGTTGTTTGACTCTTAATCTACAGATGGCGAAAACTTCAGATTAACATGTATTTTTTATATTAGAGTATAAATGTCAAAAAGAAAATTGTATGGATTTGCACAACTGAGTTCGCTGTAATTTTAGCTGTGAAATGAATAATTTTTTGGTCATACATATTTCTTTATTTTATAGTAGAACGCGATAAAATGTACTACATTTATGCGTATTGATTAAAA
>KK112944.1:140058-160921 GCA_000611955.2 Stegodyphus mimosarum | reverse complement strand
TGAAAAACAGAAGACATGGGTCTAAAAATGCCGAATTAGTTTGAAAGCTCAACATAGCTTTCATACAAATAAAATGCCCTCATTAAAGCATCTGCTTGCCTGAGTTTAGGCATTGCTTTTTTGAAGGCTAAGAGCAGAATATGCTTATCTACCGCTGGGTCGCGGGAGATTTCGATTAAGCATTTTAGTGTAGAAGAGAAGACATCTTCAGAATCTGTGCTACACTCTGCTGTGGCTGATACTGCTGGGGCTGCAGGGGCTTCAGCAGCCGGCAGTCTTGGATTCGTGGATTTGAATCCGTGCTCGGTGGTGTTCTTCACCATCTGTGCATAAGATGGTGAGCTGACGTTGCTTGTAGGAGCAGGCATGGGACGTCTTGTCTCAGCTGTTGCTGGGGGCTTAGTAGAACCCTGAGGGGGGCTGTCGGAGCAGCTGCCCTAGTCTTATGCGTGGAATTTTTACCAGGGGTCCGTTTATTAGCTGGGTAACGGGGACAAGATTTACAAGATGCTGGATGATCTCCACCGCAGTTGCAGCAATATACCTTTCCTTCGCACCCTAGCTTGATTTTTCGCCCATCGGAGCAGAAAGACTTAGCGGGTGCAAAACAGGACATCTGTCTTCTGTCTGTCTGTATTTGACCAATGCATGGAGTGACGGAGTGTAATGCACCAATGGAAGGATGAAACCGGCTAGCGGCAAGTAGGTGTACGTTTTGGAAGAGTTTTCGAAACTCAATTGAATTTAATTCTATGTTATTATGCGAAGTATTAATGAATTGAATGCGACAGTATTTGCCACAAAAATAGAAAAGCATAATTAGAACTGAATCGTGGGTATGTATGCATTGATTTTATTTGCCTAAACACTTTTTACATCTCCTTAAAAACTAGAAATCTTTTCCTTGGGACGATTTTGTTTAGTAACTATTGTTTATAATTTCTTTATATTTACTTAAAGTTCTGATTTTTTTATTTTATTTATTTATTTATTTTGTGTGTGTGAAAACATGTTTAAAAGTACGAGAGATATTTATAAAATATTTTGTGAGTTAGAATTAACAAAATGAAAAAGTTTTCTCATTTTGCATATGTGTATATACTTCGAATTTCCTTAAATGATATTTTTTTTTGTCTATATTGAATTATATGTATATGATTTAATACAGAATATATCAATGAAAAATTATCTCCTAGGAAAAGTGAAGTGAAATTTAGATATTAAATGTGTACTATTGTGGAAATAAACAATTGGAATTCGTAATTAATTAAATTGGAAGTGATGATTAAAATTAGAACAAGAGAATCATTGTTGTTTCTATAGAAAGATCCCAACTTATCAAAGGCAGTTGAAATCTCTCCATACAACCACCAGTTCCAGTTTTTAATTTCCAGAATGGTACTCATTTAATATCGAAATTTTACTTTACATAATATATATATGCTCATACTTCATCACATTTGAAAACATTGGTTATGTTGTAGCATTTCAGCTTTATATTCCGTTCTTTAGGAATGCTGTTTTAAAGTATTTTTATTATCAATGGATTTTTTTTCCTTCCTCTCAGAGCTTTTTATTGTTGCTATATCATTATTTGATTGCATAGTATCTAAAATAAATGATATGGGTAAAGCAAAAAGGTACTTTTCTATTACCAGGACCGGATTCAAAAATGTATGTATGTATTCATGTGTACACATTTACTGTATACTTTGCACACTCTGTAATGATTTTTTGCATGATTATTAAAGTATGGTTCTAAAGAAATAAAATTGCATGAGAATGCTAATGACTTAGTTTTAGCCTTTGAAAACTTGTGTGAACTACTAAAACTGTAAACTTATGTGAATTACTTGTGTGAAAATTCATTCAACATGCCAAATGTAACACATATTACTTCTAAATTAAATGTACTTGTAAAGCACAAAAGAATATCACTGAAAAGCATTTAAAGGAAAAAATATAGCTTCAAATTATTCTACAATGCTGGTCATTAAAAGAAGGAATGATCTGACGACTGTCAAAATCACATTAAGAAGAAGAAGAGATTGGGATATGCAAATGATTAGTATTTCAGCGCATTTAGATGATGCACGAGGGAGAAATGACATCTGAAGCAGCGCATAAAAGAAATGTTGTGTAGTGTCTTTCTCATTTGGAAAGTGCTTTGTAAGGTCAGAGTTTGCTCAGAATATCGTTTTATGGCTCAAATAATAATAAATGCTAGCCAGCAAGTATCGGATTCATTCTGTGATATCTCTAATCACACTGGTCGATGTCCAACCACTGTCATGCGAATATGGAATCATTGGTTTGCTGAGGGACATGCTGAACAACATGCAGGATCTTAATGCTCGCCCAAGACGACAGACATTTGTGAGGTCAGCCTTGCAAAACCGCACAACACATCACGGACGATTAGTCAGGAAATGGGCATGTTTGCAGCATGCCCAGTATCTGCTTGTATGGTGCGTCAGTGTTTGCAGCAGCATGGGACCATTATTTTGACTTCCCTTGACAATGCAGCAACTCTGGTGCACCGAATGACAAAGCTGGACACAGGTTGGACACAATGTCATTCTGTGTGTCCTCATTCTGTGTGCAGTATTCTAATGGCCATATATGTCCCTAAAGACTTCGAGGAGACCGCACTTCATCTACTTGCATTTGATATTAGCATAGGAATGGCAGCTGTTTCTACTGATTTTGCACCCCTGTTAACTCCCATATTGCTTGCAAATTTATTCATTTTGTCTTCATGCCACACTATTTACATATAATAAACATTGTTTTTGTATTTGCTCTCCTTCATGATGTTGCAGTTCTAATGGCCAGTAATGTAATTTCTTTATCAACTGACCCTTCAGTGTAAACTAGAAATGACATAAAAAATTTCAAATTCATCTTGGTCATTTTTTGTTGTACAGGACCCAGACTTTTTTTATATACCGGGTGGCCATAATTAAACTGACAGTGCTCACAGTGTTCTGCAGTATGATCTATTTGCGAGAATGACGCCACATTTTGTAGGAAGATTAAACAAGACGGGGGACGAAGGATTCTGCGAAAAAACAACCGCTAGTCACCGCTAGGGGAATATTTGGCGTTGTGTAATAGAAAATAGAGTGTAACAAATGCAAATTAATATGGAATAAAATTACCTTTTATTATGCACATTTTCTGATTTAGTTCAAGTGCAATATGGCAACACTTTTAAAAAAGCGTAAAATCTACATAAACAACGATAAAGTCTCGTGATCTGCAATATCACGTACGCTGAGCAGAAGAAGAAGTTCTTTATTCAAATTTCATGTTACATCCATTGGCACAGTGCCAGCTGCTTGGGTTTTAAAATGCAGTGTGTTACGTTTCGAATCAATCGGATTGAAAGTTTATGTGCAATGTTTCCTTCTTTAGTCGAGCGTGCTTTACTGGTCAAATTCTTTTACCTCAACCAGTGCAACGCGTCAGCCACTCTTTGTGCTTTTAGAACGCACAAAAAAAATGCGTAAAGGTAACGGTCCTGTGCCCGTTAATGGGCTAAAAGCAATGGTTGCGACGTTTGAGAAAACAGGTTCTCTGAAGGTTCAGCCAGGCAGAGGACGAAAACCTGTGCCACAGGATACAATCGAAGCAGTTGCCATGGCGATTGTCGACAGAGGACCAGACAATATTGCTGCTACCTCTAGCGCTCGTGGAGTAGCTCGGAATATGGATATGCTTTACAGTACAGTATGGAAAATCTTACGAAAGATTATCAACTTCTATCCGTACAAGATCAGCCGTGCACAGGAGTTACTGTACTCTGACCATGATAAGCGATTGACTTTTGCTCTCACCTTTCTTGTAAGAATGGAGGTGGATGCTGCTTGGCTGTGGAAAATCTTATGGGGAGACGAGGCCCACTCTTACCTGAATGGAATTGTGAATACCCAGAAGTGCCGAATTTGGGATGACAAATCACCACATGCAGTCACAGCAATTCCCTTACATTCACCAAAGGTAACTGTTTGGTGTGGGTTCACAGCGGAATTTATCGTAGGTCCGTTCTTCTATGAGAACATTACCCCGACAGGACCGGAAACCTGTTCTTTCTGTTACCGGAGAGAAATATCGTCACATGTTGAACAGCTTTGTCATTCCGGCACTTCAGCAATGCCTGGGGGAAATGATTTTCATGCAAGATGGAGCCCCTCCACACATTGCTGTATGGGTGCAACAGATGCTACGACAGAAATTCACAGCAGAAAGAGTCGTTAGCCGCTACTTTCCAACTACATGGCCACCTCGGTCGCCTGATCTTTCCCCATACGACTTCTGGCTATGGGGTTGTCTTAATTCCAAGGTCTATCAAGGAGTGGTCCAAGACCTGGCTACGTTGAAGGATAACATATCACGGACTGTACGGGAGATTCCTGTAGGCATGTTACTTTCTGCTGTTGTGCATACTGTGCACAGAATGCAATATGCGGTCCACAACAACGGCAGCCACATTGAACCTCATTTAAATGCAAAATAAAAGGTAATTTCCGTATTGATTTGCATTTGTTAACACTCTATTTTCTATTACACAGCCCGAAATATTCCCCTAGCGGTGACTTTTGGAACTAGTTTGTTTTTTCGCGAAATCCTTCGTCCCCCGTCTTGTTTAATCTTCCTACAAAATATGGCGTCATTCTCGCAAATAGATCGTGCTACAGAACACTGTGAGCACTGTCAGTTAGCATTATGGCCACCCGGTATATATATATTCATATATTTTATAATGAATATAACATTTTCTGAAAGATAATTAAAGGTATCAGGGAAACATATGAAAATTTAAATTCCATAACTTTTACAAAATTGATTTATTATTATTATTATTTGTTTAAATAAATTGCACAGCGCTGTTTGGGAAATTCCCAATTTAAATGCATTAATTTCTGGCTAATTAGCAAGAGCATAAACAATTTTTCCTTTTCTTTTAGACTTAAATCTTGTTACTTAAGCATTTTTGACATGTTACAAGCTAAGTGCACAAATTAAAACAAATCTTCCAGTGATTTATTTTAATTTCAAAACTAGCACTTCTAGCCCGTGGAAAGTCTGTCTGATTGGCTGACTATTATAAATTATCTGTCTACAGAAAACATGCATTATTCTATAATAAATGATATTGAATATATATGTTGTTCATTTAGTATATATATTTATTTAGTTATAATTTATTCATTTAGAAATAATGATATATCTTATATTTTATTTATTTTAAATTATTATTCCTTAATATTTTTATTTTCAACTATCACAAAAATCATCATTTATTTTCTACTATAAGTATCTCAAAACAGCTCAGCATTAGCAGCCAAATATAACATAAATTAAAAGTCCTGTTCAAATAAGTATAATTTTTTTAAATTCATGTAAAAAATTGCAGATTCAGCAATTTCTATTTCTGATCCTCAAATTGCTGCTGAGGCAATTGAAAACCACAGAAGTTTTAGCAAGTTCGTGACTCTGTAATTATTTATATGAAATGATAATTAATGGAGCCTTCTCTAAAGATAGAAGAACATGGGCAGGTGTCACTCAGGGCTCAGTTCTCAGCCCTCTGCTATTCCTTTTGTATGTTAACAATATTCACCAACTCCTGGAAGGGGACACCAGAGTTGCTTGTTATGCAGATGATATAGTAATCTGGCACACAAGCAAAGACATAGAAAAGTCTGAGAGATCATTAAACCAATCCCTTGGAGGCATTCTGGCTTGGTCGAGAGAGCTAAAATTAAAGATAAAGTGAAAAGATTGTGAAACTGGCAAAAGCTGCGATTTCCAAGCATGGATCCATTTGACTTCTCAAAAGACACGACACCAACCAAATGATAATTTAACATTTGAAAAAACATGGCTTTCTTTTTCAGGATATGAGTAGTAAGAGGTATGATAAAAATTTACTTGGATTATAGCAAAGCATACAAGTGTTGTGGAGGGGAAAATGGATGCAAAAATTAAGCACCAGAAATTGGTAAAACACGAGTCTTTAATCTTATCACCAAGTAAACATCTGTACAATCAAATACAACCACAAGTACATGTAATTAATCCAAAGTACATTTAACATAAATCAATTTACAATTCTTTAATTGTACTGTCACGGACAGAAAGCATAATCTTATCTACAGAATTTTTTTTATATATATACAAGTCCCTAAGTACCATATTAAATATAAAAGTTGTAAGCTATATCTCCCAACTTCATGGTGTAATGATAGCACACTCGGCGCCTATTCGAGAGGTCCGTAGTTCGAGTCCCGGCGAGGGCATTACTCATTTTTCATATCTCCTGCTTCAAAATAAATCCTAATGTTTCTACAAACTCTCCATAAACATACAAATAAAAACTTTATTCTTGGAACTCAACTCTTAATAAATATTTACATTTTAACTTTTAATTTTACACTATCATTACTTTAACCTAATTTATGGACAAAACCCTTAAATACATACTGATGTTAAAAAATTCAGATTTACATATCAACTCTACCACTAACAGGAGGTGAAGGGGAGTCTGAAAGCTAAATAGGCTTACAAGATGCTGAAGAATAACACACAGATGTTAGATTATTGTATTATTATTACTGCATTGTATTAATATAACCTGTCCTAACAGTCAATTGCAGTTTTTAATTAAAGTGCATTATTGTTCGTAGAGGGGTGCCATCATCTCCAACATGCTGAATATCAGTTTGAAAGTCTGTTTATAATACAATGAAAAACAGGAACACAGTGTATAGTGGAATAATTGTACATCATCAGTCGGATACAGGAGATGATATTCTCGTGAGTCTAGAACAGTCTGTTTTTAATCAGAAACAAGAACACAACACTGGTATAGTTGCATATCATCAGTCAGAGCCAGAAGCTGGTATTTTACGAGTTCGTAACAAGTCTGTTTATAATACTTTGGAAACAGGAACACCATGCCTAGAATATCACAGATCAACCGTCATTGCCAGAAGCAAATATTCTAAATCACTAAAACAAGAATTTAGATGCTCGCACACCTTTTTACTTCCTTCGCTTTCGGTTAACCATCGCTTTTGGAGTCATAAATCCAGTATTTCTTTGCTTTATATATTGTGACAAGAACACCACAAAGATCATTGCAATTCTTGGGATTTTTCATTCATGTACTTCTCGTTTGTCTGTTCTAAATCATTGCTGTAGGTAATCATCTGCCATGAGGCTGACATGTCTTCAGTAATTTCTCCTTTTTTTCACACACACTCAAGTGATGTTATTGTATTCTGTCCTCTCTCTTTTTCTTTCACACCATTCTTATAGTTATCAACTAATACAATGCAATTTCTGTAGTGTAGGCATCATTTCTAAACATTTGCAAACTGGAACTTTTCATCAGGGCACGAATCTTTATCATTCTGTCATTCAAGTCATCTCCACTAAAATGTTCTTTCTCCATCTCAATAACAGAAACTACAGACATTTCTATAGGTATCACCTGCATTTTGTCTCTCTCCCTTTTTTTCTCTCATTTTCAAAAACTTCTTTTTCAACTCAAAGCAAGTTAAAAGGTCTCTTTTTCTACAAAACTTTCCCTTTTAACTCCAGACCTAATAATGAATTGAATGGCATCTTCTGTTGCAGCCACACCTTACTTGAATTTAATTGGTCAGTCACAATCCACCACAACCTTTTCAGAACCAATTATAATCATGTCACATTTAAAATTGGTTGTCGCATATATTTTCTATAGTGCCTCAAGAAAGAGAAGTAGGGTATTTTCCTCTTCTTATTCTCAAAGATACATCATGTTTCAACAAAACATCTCATATGAAAATAGTTTATTTATCTACTGTTCTATTTGCATCGTATTTCAAGGAAAAATTTGTGCAGTAAATGGCGCTAGTGCTCCAAGGCAAACTTTTTTTTACAAAGCTGCTGCATCCATTTACCTCCTACATCGAAAGGTTTTTGGACAATTTTCCACATAAAAACTCATTCTTTCAAGCACACGTTTGTTCCTTAGGCGGATTCCCATGCCTCATTTCTCATTAAGGGCAGAGATTTTTCACAATCTAACTTAGTTTTTACTGGCATCTACTGCTTGACCCCTTATTTTATCAGCATTGCCTGTTGAGGAATCCACAACATTTAGAACCTTGAAGTCAGAATTTCTACGTAACAGGGGGACTATCTGTGTAAGAGGAGGGATGTTAGTTATGGACTTAGAAGAAACTGGATGTTATTTGTGTTAGACATGGGAATGACAATGAAAACTCTAATGCAGCCAGCCCATTTGCCAGGATTTGAAACATTTTGCGGCACCAAATAATTTTTCAATGGGAGAAAAGTATAACAGGTTTTCTTAAAAAGGGGGTAAAATTTTAATAGCAATAATAAGTGAAATAAATTGACAAAACTTTAACATATTTTGTACAGTCATTAGGTTTAATGATCCAAGAAAGGCAGCCAGATGTACTTTCCAGTTAGACCATGAAGGCGTACAGTTAGTAAGGAGAAGATACCTGATAATTTTTATACGATAATGATGTACTATTAATATTTCAAAAATTGTTATTTTGAATGTCTTTTTCAATACTTCATTATTTTTTTAGTCGTTCTACATAAAATATTGAACAAAAGAAATTCGAAGTATTATACGCTAAAAACCACAAGAGATCCTGATGCCATTTTGATGCTTTATAAGCTATACATGCATATATTTTTTTCCATGGCAGACTTTCTAAAGGAAACTGGCTCGTATCCACATTATGCATGGGAAAAACCAAGAAAACTTCTTTGTGGGCAGGCCATTTGCCAGCTTTTAAACTTAAATATAGCTACCTGTTTTCAGCAATTTTTGTCGCTTGGCCGTTGACGGTTTTTAAAAATTATTTTAATGTTAAAATATTTGAAGATAATGAAGGGTATGCAACACTGCTATTTATAGTATTATAGTGCATAAATTGTCATATATAGCTTATAGTTGAAAATCAGTCAGCTAATTATGCTCCTTATTATAGGTATTATAGCATGTGTCTTGGCAACATTTTCTATTTTGAAAAGAGTTGAATTTTTTTTTTTCCCTTTTCAATTGGTAATGGCAAAATCTACTTGTGAGCTTTAAATTTATACTGCGTTCACATGTAAAATAATTTACAGGCACATATTTTGTATTCAAGTAATTTGCTTCCATTTCCTTATTAATTTAATTAGTGCTTTTTATTATGCATGCAAATATTATCTTTATTTATTTTTTTAAATTCTTGTGATGTCTGAAATGATATATTTTAAAAAATTTTATTATAAGTATGACAAAAATATCTTAAATCTCTGATTTATCGTTTAAACTGGAGAAATTTACAGAATAGAATATACTTTTTCTAAGATGATCCACATTTTCAGATGTTTTGGTTTTGTGGGAAGACATCCGTTTTAAAGTAATTATGTTCAGTACCAATGTTTTATTTATGTTTTAGAAAGGTTGATCATTTTGAGAGGTTATCACACAAGAAGTTTGACTTATGTCTGAGCTATTCTTTATTTTACCGCTTCCTCCACTTTTCTTTTTACGGTAGAACTTTTATAATGTCTGATGTAGATTAGATCAAATTTTGTATATATAAGACGAGAATAAAAAAAATTGCCAGTGTGATGCTCACTTCCTAGTAGGTAAAAAAATTGTAGCTTTGATTATTAATAATTGATATTCTAGAATTTATAATCCTATCGAAAAGCAAATCAGTGTCTTTAAATATTGCAATTGAAATTCACTAATTCTGCTAAAAGCAATGATTGAACAGAAAATATTAATTCGTTATAGCACTTAACATTGCACAAGTGAATGGTAATATTTTCTTAAAAATGATGTAAGATCACCAAATGTATTTCTTCCTGCTTTGAAAAAGGCTTATAGATCTCCTACAGAAGTCTTTCTTACTCTCCAATATTTTCAGATATTAATGTAGTTTGAGGTATTGCATTATTATTTGAGCCTATTGGGGCATTGTTGTGGTTATCCCAGTCATTAATTTCAACTCTCTTTTTTTTGAAGAAATTTCATTTCTGTCTCAACGAGGACCTTGCCAAAGGTAGCAATCTGTAATTTTGCCATCAGACGTCCATTGCAATGGTCAGTGCCATCTATTACCAAAGGTAATATCTATTACCAAAGGTAATATCAGTTTTTCTCAAAGCTTGCTCTTAACTGTCCCAAGTTGCCAATGGTTTAGTTCCAAACACCTAAATAACTAAAAAGATCACAAGTAGGAGGTTATTTTTTATGTTACTTTGATTGTTTAGACACATTTCAAGATATATGTCTGCGTACTTAAAAATATCAGTACTAATATTTTTAATGCATATATGCAGTTTGACTATTCAGAGAGTTAATGTGAATTTTTTTTTTTTTTTTTTTTTTAGGATTGCTCAAAATGCCTACTGTTATTATATTAGACACATCTCTGTCCATGTGCAGGCCAGTACAAATGGCAGATGTTTCTGAACCCTATCAGTTTCGCAATCTGGCAGTTCATGGTCTAACATCATTGTTAGATTATATGAACATCAACTGTAAATTGGAGTTTGTTGCATTTGTAAGTACATGTATATATATTAAAAAAAAATTATCATGTCTTAAAATTTATTCCTTCACCAAATAAATATTAAACAAAATTTTTTAATAAATATTTTAAAACTAATTATTACAGATTTATGTACTGTTGCGTTGTCTGCTCAGCCCTCCCATAAAGTTGCCGGTTGTTGGCGACTAATTTTTCACCAACCTAAAACATGAAAAACAGTAGCCATTTTAAAAAATGGTGGCGTGCTAAAAATTACATAAAATAGCAACAAATTAATGAAATTAAAAAATGCAAGAAACATCCATAATGGAACACAGCAAATTACGTAAAGTAGACATCCATAATGAAGCACTCAAAATCACACAGTAACAATTTAACTGAATTTAAAGTATAGCAAGTATCCATAATAAAACACTTCCTTTTTTCCAAGTACACAGCAATCAGTTTTAATTTAAAAAAGAATCGGGGAATGAAAAAATTCTCAGCATTTCCAGAGCAAATTGGCAGTGGTGTCTGTGAACACCGTCAACCTGTTTTAAGTTTAAAAAATATCAGAGAATTGCACAAATTAACTTCACGGAATGTGCATTCCAACACTTTCTTTTTCATTAGCAAGCAAATTTTACGGTTTCATTATGATTCATTACCCCCCGCATGAGGAGGGGGAAAAAAGGAAACGCCTCATTCTCACAACAAGCAGAAACCACAAGCATCACCCTTGAATTTCAAAATTGCATACATTACCACCACCACCACTAAGATAAATAGAAACATTACACATTGGTGTAATGCGCATGCAACCATAGTGAGTTGCATGATAAATACATTTTCATAAAATTCTGGGTTGCCTACTTTGATGACATAGTGCTTCGCCCACAATTTTTATGAGGATTTGGTGGACAATGTGATAGTACCTAGATCTATATTTGTATTGGGTACTCTTCTGTTATAGGGACTGGATTCAGAAATGTGTGTGTATATATAGATATATACACATATACATGCATATGTGAACACATACATCCATACTTAAATACATTTCTGAATCTGGTCCCGATAACAGGAGAATACTTTACATTGTTATGTTATATAATTACTGATGAAAATCTATGAAATATATTTATTATTACTTATTATGGAAGACATAATCAAAACTGTCTGTTGTAATAATTATTTGGGAAATGCAGAGATCTTGTTGTATTAGGCTTAGAATTATTTTTCATAGTTACTATGTTTATGTATTATGCTATTACATATTGTTATAGTACAGTTATGTTATGATTCTGACTCTTTATACACTAAAATAGTATTTATTATAATGTTGTTTATGTATATGTGAAAGGTAAAGTTGCCTAGCAAATCAGATTTACTTTGACAGTAAAGCATGGGAGGAAAAAAACATTGTAACACAAAAGTATTATTCAAATTACTTCTGAATTAGATTATGATTTGATTAAAATCTTTTTGTGCGTATCAAGTTATGCCATTGTATACTTTTTATCTAATGTTCTTCATATTTTGATTAGTTAATAATGATGGTTGTTGATTAATCAAAAACTTTTTGACTACTACGATTTAAATTAATATTTACAATCAATTATTAATGATTATCTTTTTATAGATGACATTTAGTTCATATCGAGAGACTATTGTGCCATTTACTAGAGATTTTGATAATATAAAAGGAACTCTCATTCAGCTGGAATATTATGACAGGGCCCGCATTAAAAAGGCATTAGAAGGTGTTCAGAGTCTAATAATGGAAGAATGGGGTGCAGGAGTACCATGTCAGGTAAATAGAATACTGAGTTGGTACAAGTTCTGTTCTAAATGATTATTACTAATTGAATCTTATTTACAAAATTATTCTAAAGTGAGTATTGCATATTAATCATAGTTTATTTTTAATGCATTCTTTAAATTTTCAGATTTATATCTGAGATATAATTTTGAAGTAATAATTAAATTTGCTGAAGAAGTATGGTGTTTATTGAAACTGTAACTGTCAAGAACTTAAATATATAAATAAGAGTTTAAATATTTAAATATATAAGTATTAACATAAAATTTATGCAGAAAAATTATCCACGAAGAGCTTTATTAAAGAATAATAAATTATGATACATTGAACAGTTTTTTCAAAGGAAATTTAAATAAAATTATCTTTGAGCATTAAAATATTAAAAAGAATAAAAATTAATTTTTCCTTTCTGTCTTTCTTACTGATTTATTTTTAAAATTTTCCTGCAATTTGTTTTAAAGTTAAAAGTTTAAAAAAGGTTATATTTTCTTCAAAATAATTAAAGAATAATAAATTATGATACATTGAACAGTTTTTTCAAAGGAAATTTAAATAAAATTATCTTTGAGCATTAAAATATTAAAAAGAATAAAAATTAATTTTTCCTTTCTGTCTTTCTTACTGATTTATTTTTAAAATTTTCCTGCAATTTGTTTTAAAGTTAAAAGTTTAAAAAAGGTTATATTTTCTTCAAAATAATCATCTCTAGCATATCTACACATTTGTCAGTGTTCACAAAGCTGTTGGAATCATCTTGGAACCCAATCTTTAATAGTTCTTGAAGATGATTTGTTGTAGAGAGGGTTTAAGTGTCTGAATTGGTGTTCCTTAGCCTTAATTTGAAGTGCTGAATTAAGGAAAAAAATTAATGTTCACAATTTGGATAATGATGTAATGATGTGAAACTGCAGTTTTTTCACTTTGAGCTGTACAAGATATTTGCAATAAGTATAGAATGCTGTTATGAAATTTTGTTATGAAGATGTTTTTTGTGCTGTTTCTTGATTTTCATTTCTAGTTCCCCCCTTTTAGTCATGAACTGGTAAAATATACCATTATATATATCCTTGTTAATTGTTTGCTTTCAAGAAATGTCATGTCTTGAATTTTTCTGTGCTATTAAAAAAAAAATGTTATTTGCATCAGCCATAGTGATTAGATCTTCTGGTACTAGGGTTTTCATTTGCTTTTCCCAAATTCTCTGGAGTTTTTTCACCCAAGTGTTTCTGCGTTTATTGCCTACTCAAAGAAGATGATGTTTTTTTTTTTTTTTTTTTTTTTTTTTTTTGTGTGTGTGTGTGTGTGTATTGCGAATTACATTTCTTCAGTTAAATATCATTACAAAATTTCTACAGTGCTTGAAAAATGTTATAGTTTTTGCATTTCGTGAATGTTGACAACACCTTGAGCTTCTAAATTGAAACACCAACCAATAGCAATGCAGCAGCCCCAACGAGTAAATTGAAAGCAGCCTTTCAGTTTTGTTTTCATTTTACTTCATTTTATTTTTGTCTACAGTCTGCTTCAAGGATGTTGCTGGTGATAGTGTATTTTTAATCCATTCATTCTTCGCTAGAAATTCAGTATGAAGTTAGCAGAAATGTTTGAGAGCGAAGAAGATGCATCAAAGATTCCTTCATAAAGAAGTTTAAATCCCAGGCCAAACATATTCAAAATTATATCTTGAGAATGGAACAATAAGTTTTCATTAGTTAATCCAGAGTCAGATGAGAACTGGTCATTTTGTACATTGTGTAAAAAAGATTTTAATATTTTGCCTAATGGGCAGTGTCCTGAGGCAACAAACACAATGCAAGGAGCATAAAATTAATTGAAAAATGTAATTCTGGAAGTTCAAATAAACTTTTGATTTACTTTTAATTTAAACAGTAAAGAAGAATATGACAACAGCTTTGTGGTTTAGTGTTTCATCTAAATTTGGTTTAGTGTATCATGCAGTGAAACAAAACTTATTCTACTCCAGACTACAGAAATAAACTTGTGTCCTATATTTGCAGTCATTGCACAATTGTTTCCAAACGAAAGTTTGGATACATTAAAGCGGAAGTGATAGTGAAGAACATTCTCACCCCTAAACATGTAAAAATTATTTGTATCTATTTTAAAGAGTCCAGAAAAGATTTTAATTCCTCCCCCTACTAATGCATTAAACAAAAACAATTGAGAAATCTACCATTTGCAGTTGATAGACTAGATATTGATGTTGTATATAGTCTTAGAAATGTATAATGATTAATAATAAGTCTTAAAAATATATACTGATTTCTCTGTCTGTGCCTAAAGTTGAGAGAAGTTAAAAGTCATTCTTTGCACTTGTGAATTTAGAGTGGACTGAGATTTTGACGCATGTTCCAGCTAGGTGGCTGCCATTAAGCAGCTTCAGAATAAGTAACCAACAATAAGTTACTTCAATAATATTCTTGGGTGTCCAAAATTATGAACTAACATTTTCATGAATGATTTCTGAATAATGACAGGTAGTTTTTAAGTTCAGTATAATGTCAATTCTTTTGGCTTTATTTGTGCTTATTAATATTTGTGTTTAGGCTGATTGTTAGTTTATTACTACAAAATAAATTACATTAATGATTTTTGTAACAGTGAATATAATGTTAATTATTCCTTGATTGTTGTTATAGAAATTTTTTTCCTCTTTAACAAGAATACGGGGGGAGTACTGTAGAGAGAGTTGTGGAGGGCATTGTATCGCTTTTATGTAATGAATCTTAAAAAAAATTGTTTGAATTAAGAAGGGTGTGGGACAGAGAGATGTGGTGAGAGAGTTAATGGAGTAAAATATAAATCATTTAAAACTTGTAAATAATATGTTTTAAATAGTAGAAAGATAAGCATGGAATTTGTATTTCAATCAACAAACAGTAACCATCAATACTGATTGAGTGCTGAAAATTATTCAGCGTAGTTTTCCTTGTTAGACAGTACCCATTTTACATAATGGAAAACTAGATTTAAACTGGATCTTTGAAAAGAAAGGAACATGACGATACCCTTCATTTAAGTAGTGCTAATAGTGTTTAAAATGCGTATGATTGTGGCATTAATATCAGTGCTAGTGCCAATATAAAAACATCCAGCTGTACTCATAGCTGTTCAAAGAGCAAATATTCATCAATATAATAAGTTATTTCGATTTGCTTGTTGTGACAATGAGAGTGAGCCAAAACTTCAGTGCTTTATATGTTAACCGCTTCCCTTATAAATTTTTTGAAAAAAATCACATTTTTTTAAAAAATTTTATTATTAAATATAAGGAAATAAAACAAAGCAAAATGTGTAGGTTTTGAGTTGAATTTTTAATTTATACACGTGTGAAAGCATTTAGTGTTAATATTAGTTTACTATCCCCCCCAAAAAAATCAAATGAAAAAAGTAGAATATTAGTCTTTGTATGATAGTTTTTTAAACAAAGGACAGTAAAGTAAAAGCAAAATGAGCAGGTGCAGGTGGCAACTTCTTTTTTTTAATTGCACACCATTGACGAACTGCCGGCAAATCATCCAAATCACTTGAGCTATTGTCTTCAATAAGGCTACAGAAGAATCACTCCCACTATTTCCAATGTTCACCTCTTCATAATCACTATCTGAAAAATCATCGATTTCGCTATCTTGCATCATCGCCATTATTTTACTTTTTTGCAACGCAACTATCCTTCTGTATACATTACTAATCCACAAGCCGATGTATACTGTATAATAGGAAAAACACATGACCAGTCACGCCAAAAAAAAAACTGCTAAACCAACAAAACTTGGCAAACTGCCAATCAAAGCTGATCATGACAAATTCTGCCTCACCCAAGTTTTCTCGGGATAATAATTAACTGCAGTATATACGAACCCAAGATAACTCTGGGTAATCAGACAAGCAGTTAATGAAGTGCCTGCAAATTAATGTATGAAACTTACAAAATTGAAAGAGCACTTGAAGATGAAACATGCAAGTATAGAAAGTAAACTTCTTGAATTTTTTTTTCCATTAGTATATTGAAAAACAAGTATTAAAGTAATCAGTGTGTTAAAGAAATCAAAGTTATTTCTAGTATAGGGTCAGCAACTAAAAAGACCTTTGAAGCTTCCTATATTGCATATCTTCACATCATAAAGAGCGATTCCATGGGTAAGACCTTCCATTTACAAAAGTTAAAATAATATGTGATGAAAAATATCTTAGCATATTGATTTACTACCACTGTTAAATGATGCAGTTACATACTGAATCAGGGATATGGCTAATAACATAGAACGTGGGCTTATTATTAGAATAACAGAAAGTCTTCACCAGATAGATGCAGAGTAGTAAACACTTTCAATGAGGCACAGTTGATTTGTTTTATCAATTCAACAATGATATTCATGAAGATATGTTATTTTTGAAGGCAATGGCAACTCATTCAACTGGAGACCAAATTGAGTCTAAAAGAGTACCTGCAAGAAGGTGAAATTGATTAGAAGAATATGTAGGCAATTTGTGCTTGCCATTAGGCATTAGTGGGGTTGTAACTAAAGTTAGATCTGTGGCATCTGATATTACTTGCATCAGATGTTTCTTTCAGAGGGAAACTTCAATGGTGAAAGGTATGTTATCTAAATTCAAAGCCATGTTAAAAGACAGCATTAAAATAATCAACTTTATTAAGGAAAAGCTTCTGAACAGTGGAATAGTTTCATTATTTTGTGATGACATGGATAGTGAGCACAAGTAGCTTCTTTGCTCTGAATTTTGCTGGTTGATATGGGGTAAGCCACTTATAGGCATTTTTGAATTAAGACAAAGTTCTGTTATTTGTAAACAAAATTAATGAAGATTTTACATAATTTCTTGCTGATGATATATAGTTAAGTAATTTGTTTCAGGTGTATTCTCAAAACTAAACTAAATATCTATCTGCAAAATAATTCCTTGATTCTACTCAATGCCCATAAGAGAATAAAGAGGTTTGAGAGGAAACATGGTTTGTTAGTTAGTTGCGTAAAAGAGAGAACTACCAGCCTTAGAATCTTTTTTAGTAATATTGGTGGAAAAGAATTTTACTGTGGCATTTCTCCATTATTTTGAGACTCTGGAGTCACAATTGATACATTTTCCAAAGGCAACTATAACAAATTTCTATACATTTTTTCCATTCCAATCCTAAAAACAAATAAGTTTTAATTGAATTTTAGAGAATAGTTTGTGAACTTTCAAATAACACTAGACTTAAAATGTAATTCCAAGCAGAAGTTATGATTCATCTCTGAACCTTTTTACTAATGAAAATGGAATGTAGTGAAATGCTGCTTTAAAAATAATTCAGTTTGCTTCCACATATGTGTGTAAAAGGGTTTTGATTTGAAACTCAAATAAAACAAATGACCAAAATCAAGTTGCTGATCTCATACTTTAGCATACATCTAAACCATACCAATATATTCAGACATAGAGCAGTGGTGCAAGAATAAGCCTGCTTATTCATCTCATTAATGGGAGTACTCGTTGATAAGATGTAAATTAGCCGAATTCTAATAGCCTTGGATTATTAAAAACTAATATAAATTTTCTTCTGTTAACTTAATTGCTTAATATGAATATAAAATTAAACAAATTTTAGTTAATTCTACTTTTAAGAATCATGTGTACTTGTAGTAACATATACTAAAAAATTGCTTTCATAGGATGCAAGGGTAGGTGGTCCACAGAATATTCTAATTGATAAAAGTGGTTTGTACTTGAAAATATTTAGAAAAACACTTAAACTTGTGCTAAACATACATTTCAGATTTTTTTCATTTCCAGCATTTATTCACATTTCTTTATTTCGATATTCTTTCAGACTTCCTTGAGCAATATTGATATTTTTGCAACAAAACACAAAATTTGACGTTTACACTGTTCAGTGACAGCTTAAGTATGCTTTTATGCAATGTAAGTATTCTAGTTAATAAAAGATATACTAATGAGAGGATCTTTACTTAAGAGCACTGACAGTTAATATTGGGATGTTCTGCTGCTACATTAATGCCACATTATCATTATATATTTTGGCAGCTGATATAGCAAGGCTTACTTGTGAAAAAGTTCAATTGATTCTAGGTGGTAGTTTTCAGTTGGTGCCCTTTCAAATATGGAATGTGAAAAGCAGCATTTTCGGCATATACTTTTTACTGTTGAAAAGGTAAAATTGCTGTTCAACCAAGCAAAAACAGAATTATTTGATGTGTATAAAGAAGATGTATTGACAGAATGCCAGTACCAAAACTGGGTTGCAAGATTTCAATCCAGCAATTTTGATCTTGAAGATGCACCATGTTCTGGAAGGCAAGTAAAAGCTGATGAAGACACAATAAAAGCCTTAATTGATGCGAATCAGCGAGTAACAACTTGTTAGATTGCTGAGAGATTAAATTTATAGAATACGACCATTCATGATCATTTAAAATGCCTAGGTTTAATCTCAAAGCTTCACATATGGGTTAGTCATGTTCTTACAGAAAGAAATTTGGGCCATCGCATTGACGTTCATGATTTGCTTCTCAAATGTTAAGAAAATGATCTATTTTTTAAGCACATCATCACTGGGAAGGAGAAATGGGTTGTCTACAACCATATTAAATGCAGGAGAACATGGAGTAAAAAAGATGAACTGGCTCAAAGCAGTTCAAAAGTCTGTATTCATCAAAAAAAAAAAAAGGCAATGCTATCCATTTGATAGGATTTCAAAGGAATAATTTTTTAGCTTCTACCAGACAACACAACAATCAATTCTGAAGTGTACTGTCATCAGCTGAACTAACTGAATGATTCACTTAAAAGGCCAGAATTGATTAATAAAAAAAGGTGTAATATTCCACCAAGATAATGAGAGACCTTATACAAATTCAGTAATTTTCCAAAAACTTTTACAGCTTGGATGGGATATACTGCCACACCCATATTCTCCAGATCTGACATGTTCTGATTATTATTTATTCCATGCTCTACAAAATTGTTTAGATGGTAAAACCTTTACTTCAAATGAGAAAGTTACTAATTTAAGTGGATCAATTTTTTGCCAGCAAAGGGGAATATATATATAGTATTTTTTTATGAAAATGATATTAAAAATTCGAACTCTAATACTTTACTGAGGTTAGTGAAGAAGATTTAATTATTTTTCGGGAAGGTTGTTAAGATAAATAATTATATTTTGAAATTTGTGTTAAAAATTTTGAATAAGAATTTTATAATTATTCTAAAAATGAAGTGGATACAAAAATAAGTGAAATTAGTACAGATAAGTAATATGAAATTATGGTTAATGCATGTTAAAAATGTATGGGTTGCTGTAAAGTATGTTAAGGGAGTGCTGGTTCCGAAACAGAGGCCTATTATTACCTCTGTACAGTTGTTCCTTTTACCCTCTTCATATAAGATAATGTTGAAGGCTCTCATTTCATGATTGAGTGCAATTTTTTTTATATTATTATTATATTTTTTTTTTATTATGGAATGTAATAGTGCATTTCTCAAAGGCCAGTTACCTTATGTAAGGAACGGAGGCTTTTTAAAGTAACTGCCTAGCCACCCTGAGCCACCAGTGCAAAACACACTGGTTAGCTCAAGAGGCTAGACCTAATGATGGATATGTTTGTTTAGAAGTATTGTGATTCCTTTCAGTTTGTTAAATTCAGAAATTGCAAATGAAAGACAATATTGGTAAAACCATAATTTTAGCAATACTATTATCAAATTTATGATGTTAAAATATAAGTTATAAGAATGAAAATTAGATGTGTTCTGAAAAATTTTGAAATTTATTTTGATTATTCAAAATCAGTAATATGTGTGCAAATGTTTTTCAACTGTGATATATTGTGTTCAAAGCTTTACAAAGACTTCTCTGAAGAAATTTAATTATATGGACTGCAAATTACAAAAACGTTTGGACTGAATTTTTAAAGGACTCTAAAATATTATTTAAACAATTATATAAGTGTTAATATTTTGCAATTATATAAGTAATTAGTTTGGTCAAAATTTCAGGTTTTGTATTTTTTGGTCAAAATTTCAAAATTGGTATTTTTTCAAATTATTTCTCTTTATTTGCTTTAACGATTTTCCTTTAAAAAGGCTTCTTTGTCGCCACGCCTTTCTTTCCTTGACGAGGGGGAATATGTAAGAAAAATAAACAATATGTCTAAGGATTAAATTAACGTAAATTTCCCTTCTCAATTCTAAAAGTAATAACCTCTCTACGCACTGCGTCATTTCTAGACTAATCCATGTCATATGGCACTTACATAATTCTGATGATGTAAATGGCACTAAAAGTCAAGTAACCAATAATAATTTTACAGAAGTATTAACTATCCAATCAAAATGCATTGTAAACCAAAACTAACTCAGTCTGAATTGGGATTTCACCTTGAACGTAACGCACTTGCTCTTTACGCTTCGGTCTAGTTGTGCTGTCTGC
>KK112944.1:91702-139918 GCA_000611955.2 Stegodyphus mimosarum | reverse complement strand
CTGGTCATTACTTCAGACTTTTTTTTATTACATATATATATATTAACTTGAAATCATGCTACTGCCAGGAAGATGGAAAAAGATATTGGACCAGAATGGACAATATATAATTCAATAAAATATTTGTTCACTATAAAAAAATCTTCTTTCATTTTCATTTAAAAAAAAAAAAAACTAATTTACTTTCTGAACAACTCAATATTATCACAAGAACAAGGGCAAAATTAAAGTATGAAAGTAACTGCAATTGGGCAGCAAATGATCAACAGTTTTGTTTTGACATCAGTAGAAACTTCAAAACAGGTGAGCTTCAGGTTGGAGTTGACTGGTACAAATATTTTTTGAAATGCATGTTAATGTATTTATTTATAGAGAAGCAGAAGAAATTTTCATATAGAGCGGAGTTGAAGAAATCATGGCTGTTCCCTTAAATGAAGCTCCAAATCGTACAATGGAGTTAAAAATAATTAGGCTGTAATTTAATGAAATAACTGATTTTCAAACTGTTTTTAACAATGAACTTAAAGGCAGAATCTAGTACACCGTTAATAAGCTTATGTTTTGCATATTAGCATCTATTACTTTTCTTAATTTATGTCATGTTTTTGTGAGTAGAAAAAACCATTATTCAAATCCATAACTGTTATCACCACTAGTCATTTACCTGAGATGATCATCTTCAGAGCAAACCAAAATCATCTGGAACAATAGGTAGTTATCTTGCTAAATTTCATTGCCTTATCTTAATATTTTAATTTCAATATAACTTTTGGATTAGTGATCTAAAAAATAGAACACTACTTACTTCATGCAAAAACTCTTGAAAATGGTGAAAATACTCCCAAAGGATTAATTTAATTCTCTAATTCAGATTATTTTTTCTGAGTGTGAATTATTCTGTTTTCTCCTGTAACTAAGGAACTAGTTGTAAAATATGATTACTTTTTGAAGTATTTACCACATTTTAATTGTTTTTGTTTCTCTTTAAAGGTTATTCTTGTAACTGATGGATTATTAGGTCCAGAAATTGATTCCTTAAAAGCTGATATTGAAAATTATTTCACTGCTACAGAGAAAGGAATGGATGACAACAGCTTCCCATTACCATTTCCCTTTCCATGTAAACTGCATGTTACTTGTATTGCAAACTCATCTGATCCTTGTCTTCAAACTGCTCTTCCTATATATCAAAAATTAATAGACATAAATGGCAATGGCGGGCAAGTGTTTATTCCAGATGGACTGCTAAGTTTTAAAAGTGTGCAAGGAATATTCATGAAATTAGCTGATCTGTATTATAAGCCATTTCATGGTGTCCTTCACTGTGGCAATCTTACATCAAATGTTTCATTATCGCCACCTCCAGAACCATTTTGCAAACATAGAGATTTTGATATAGTAAAAGCAGAGATGTCAACTGATATTGTTATATGTGGTTTCATCAGTATAACTGATGTTGCAAGTCCACCATCACATTCAAGACATTTGGTTTTGCCCTTGCAAAGTTGTAAAGGTAAGATCTGGATGCATATTTAAGTAAAACTGAGATATCTTTAAATAGTACTCAAAATAATGGAATATATTTTATGCATTAAATTAATTAATGGTGTATCTGTATATTAGAATTTGTTAACAAAATTAGGGTTTAGCAATGTATTTAAGCTTAAGTTATAGTAATTCACATTAAATTAAAAACCATAATTTTTAGTGTGATTTTTGGAAGTAGTGTCTGTAAAAGGATTATAAATTATCTTTACTGTAGAACAATTTATGCCATGATATGCAATATTAATATGAATTATCATAGTAGAGCCCTATTATGTAGATTTGCAGGATCTTGTTGATTAAGAAATTTTTAAATTGGAAAACTTATTAAGAGGGAAAATTTATTAGAGAACAGAATATTAATTAATATATATATAGTGTAAAAATAAGAAAAGAAATTCATCTCATTTATACATATACTTATTAAATGCAAAGAGGTTTGAAAGAAATCCAGAATTGATTGTTTAGTGAATTTTTCTCTCTGAGTTCCACAGAAAGTGAATTTGTCTTCTCAAATGCTTTAAGGAACAATTATATTAAAAAGAAAGGAAAAAAAAAAAAACTACTAAGTAATGGAGATTAGGGTATTTATAATCCCATTTTCAGAAGGCATATTACTATATTTCTCCTTCTCTTTCTCTCTTGCACACATTGATTCTATTTACAGAATTGTTCAGTAGGTTACCCTGCACATGAAATGGCATTGTACCCACATGAATAAATCCTTCATAGCAGTGGAAATTATGTCTGTGTGGACCAGTGATTCTCAACCACTGTGCTGCCAAAATTTAGAAATGTGTATAGTAAAAATTATAATGGGTTTAATTCCATTACATGGTGCACATGAGAATTGACGAAATTCCGGTTTTTAAGACATTAATAAGTTTTAATTAATAAGACATGTTTTATCCAAGCCAATTTTGGTGCTCTGGAGATAGCTTATTTCAGAGCATTTTCACGCATGTTCAGTGTATAATTTAAATTGAGAAGTTTTGATTGGTGCAGATGGGAGACTAACTTACTTATCAGACATTTTTGTTATTTTTAATAACATAAATTCAAGTATGCAAGGGCCGAAAGAAAATATGTTAAACTCAACATATAAACTGATGGGGTTTCAAAAACAAATAACTTTATGGAAGAATAAAGCTCAGGAAGACAATTTGGAAATGTGAGTCAGTCCCTAAAGATTTTAATAAAATTAATATTGTTATTCATAAAATTGTTGTTGACCATTTGACAAAATTAGAGGACAGAATTATTCATTATTTCTTAAAAATTCAGATGTAAAAAAATTTGATTGGGTTCGTAATCCATTTGTAATCATGAATACTTCTGTATTTGAATTAACTTTGAATGATAAAGAACTAATTTTGCTTTCTAATCATCAAGATTTAATTTTAAAATATTCAGAAGAATCAATTAATTCATTTTGGATTAAAATTAGATGTGATTATCCCATAATGGCCAAAAAAGCTTTAAAAATATTATTACAGTTTTCTACATCTTACTTGTGTGAATTCAGATTTTCACTATTAACCAACATAAAAATGAATAAAAGATCAACTGTTAAATGTAGAAGATGCTGTGAGAGTAGTATTGCCATTTTCAAGCCCAAATTTCTCATTAAAAGTATTCTTATTATTAACTTGTAATTAATAAACATGCTGCTGTTTTTGTAAGACATATTATTTTACATTCAAAATTATTATCATAAACTATTTTACACAGTGTATTACAGGTAAATAAACAATTTTTAAATTTATCTCTTTCTTTGCTTGCCACCAAATTTTGAAATCGTTAAAAGTGTGCCGCGACAAAAAAAGGCTGAGAATCACTGATGTAGACAATTCAAAAAATAAAGTAACAAGCTTCCTCAAATACAAATTTTGTTCTACTGACAGATATATGGATACACAGTAAGGTATTGGTTAACACTACTCTTCAATATAGTCCCCGTGCATGTACAAACATTACTCAATTGCAAATTATTTGATTTTCTTTATAATATCTCACATTTTTACAAGGATTGAAATATTAGGTTTTAACAAAAGTTTCCTACCACTGCAAATATCATCTGCACAAGCAGTTCATATTGGCATATTTAATCTATTTTGTCAAATGATATTTGGCATTTGAAAGCAAGAGACTTGCTTTAGAACACTGTGTTGTGAAATTTGTAAAAAAATATCGTTATTATTAAGTTCAAGGTATCTGAAATGGAACTATCATGCTACCAGATTAGAACTGTTGTTTACTTCAAGTTCCATTGCAAAAAGTTAGCTACAGAATGTTACCAAATTGTGTGTACAACTTTAGATGCTAATGTTGTGTCATATGACATTGTGAAGGATTGGTACCGAAAATTCAGAAACAAGGACTATGACATTAGAAAAGTGGAGCACTGTGGCCGGCCTACTAATGTTGATGATACCTGCCTGCGAGAGCTTGCTAAGGAGTTAGATGTTAGTGTCGTCTCCATTAGTCACGCCATGCATCACATAAACTTGACATACAAGTTCAATCACTGGGTGCCACATGTGCTTACTTAAGCAGATAAGGGTAGACGTGTTCAGACCTGCACTAATCTGCTCGAATATCAATGCAAGGACAAAATTCTGGACTGGATCATCATTTGTAATGAAAAGTGGATTTACGCCAACAACACAGGCCAGAAAAGGAGTTGGTCTGTGCCCGGGGAACTTTTTGGCAGTGGCGCAGAGTGCAAATTGACTAACAAAATAATCTTGCTTTGTATCTGGTAGAATTGCCATGGTATTATCCACAAAGAGTATCTGGAAAAAGGTAAACCCCTTAACAGTAAGGTGTACAGCGTTTTGGTGCTGCTATCAAGGAAAAACATCGAAGTGCGCTTGGGCACAATAAAGTAATATTCCATCAAGATAAGACAAGACCACATGTGTCTGCATTCACTGGCTGGACTCTGTGCGGATTCGAGTGGAATGTTTTGCTGCATACACCACATAGTCTCGACATTGCAGTTTCAGACTTCTACTTTTTTTCACACCTGCAGCTACATCTTGCTGGTGCTATCTTCTATTCTACACAGGATGTCCGAAATAAGGTTGATCTGTGTTTGGACGCATGGCTACTAAGTTTCTGGGTGGTAATTACTATCTGCACTAAAGTTACTGCTTTCATGTTTTTTCCCTCTCTAACTTTATTAGTTTTTTTGATGGAGAACTTTCATTGCAACCAGATACAACAGGCACTGCAGTTAGCAGACAAAGAAGATCTGAACAATGTTCTTATGTTTGCCATAAGAGTGAAGGTTGCACGGAAAGCTAGCAGAAGAGAATGTTATCTAAGAAGTATCAAAAGAGCAGAATAGTAAATGCTGAGAGCAGTGGTAGAGCTGGCAAAAAAATTGGAGGCAGTAGATGCAGCCAAAACTCAAATCAGACATAATTATAAATTAAAGTTCTCTAGCTGCAGCAGTGAAGAACATTTACAAAGTCAATGTTCTACATTTTACAAAGTCAATGTTCTACATATAAAGAAGTAGAACTAAAATAAAAATCAGAAAAAGAAGCAGAAATTAGTGAAAGTAAAAAAACTGAGCTATTAGCATTTTACAGGTATCCTAATTTCACAGTCGAATTAATGGCCTTCTATGTTGAAGGAGAAATAATGGATCTCCTTGCTACATGATTATAGACATTGTTGCTAATATAACTATTCTGATAACAAATTTTGCATTCCAAATAGACAAAAAAAGTTCTTCAAAACCAGGTATGCTTATTGGGCCAATTTATCAGTGATGCATTAGGAATGTTTATCAATGAAAATATTAGATCATACTGTGAAATTAGGCTCAATATTAAATCAAAGTGATTGTAGCTTTATGCATTGGGTGTCATTATTAACAACTGTGTCACTGATGCATCTGCATGACTTTTAGCATATATTATTTCATACTTACAAACATTCACATATATTCTTTTAAGTACATCTAAAGTAAAGCATTGTTTAAAAATATGTATAAAAATGTTTCTTGCTAAAGACTTTTTGATTCCACCTTTATGAAGAATTTACAACTAAAATTTTGATAGTGGTTTTTAAGAAAAAGAATTAGACATGTGAATTTTCCAAAAGTTTTAATGCTGTCCTGGTGAACTGAAAAAAATTATTTTTGTAACTAGTGCGTTTTATAATAGTGGAACAGAAAAGGTTATCTTAAAATAAAAGCATTTAAATTGAGTAATATATTAAAAGCATTTAAATTGAGTAATATATCTTTGAAAATTTATATGCTTAAAAGCAAGTTTTACATTTTTCTTAAATTTTTTGGTTATCGAAGAAATTATTATTGAAAAGGAAATTAACTTAAGAACACCAGTAAAACTTTGGTATCCAAATTACTGTCATTTTTCTTTTACCCTGTATCACAATTTTGTTTCAGAAGGTGTAACAACCATCTGGATGTTTGTTGCTGTTTTGTTTTTTTGAGCTTAAAACTCTGAACTCAGTGTATTTACTGTAATTTTATTATACAGCAATAAAGCTCATTGCTTTATAATTTGCAGGTTTCCCCCCCCAGGTAAGTACACATATGCAATGCACATACCACTTGATGTACTTAGTATGCTTGCATCTTTCCCAGTACTCTCAGTTTAGCTTTGTCCTTAATGTGAATAAATATTTATAACTGAATGAAGACATCAATCATATATCCTTTTATTTTTGTGGAATTTACTGAAATAAGTTATCTTTTGTTAAATTTTATCTAAGAAGCGCATTATTATTTTCTTCTTATTTATGAGTAGCATAATTTTCATATTAAACTTTTTTTCAATAGGCAAAAGAAAATGGTTAAAAACATTTGATTTTTAGGACTTAAATTGAAGATGAAAATAACCAGCAATTTGAAATAATAAGATATTTTGTAATTTGTAATATTTTTTAATAATTTGCAACCGTTATTAACAAATATTGATGTTTATGAAAGTTTGAAAAAATGAACTTTTATTTCAACTTTATCTTATGATTTAAGAAGAAAAATTATGATTATGGTTAAAATTATGATCTTCTGATTTAAGAAGAACTTTCTTATTTTAGAGTGCATAATTCATTTGAGTTTTATTTTATCTAGTCTTAATGTGTACACATATTTATAATAAATTTGCCTCTTTTTTGTCTCCTCTGTTGATTCTCTATGAAGTTGTTGTAAGCTATACTGTACTTTATGCAAGCAAGAAGAAGTATCTGTCCTTATTATAGAAATATATATATATATATATACATTATTTATTTCATTTTAGAAGAAACAAAACCTCCGGTTATAAAATTAGAAAACTGTGAAAATACTGATGATGAGTCTGCTAATGAAGATGGAAAACAACCATCATTTTGTGTTCTTTTACATGGAAGTTTAAAAGTAGAAGGGATGGTTGCTATTTGTCATCTTGGGTATGTTATTTGTTATTACAATGCAAAATTTAATTATTTTGTTAAATTATTTATGGCAAATGGTAGTGAGCTTTAGAGTGTTTTAAAAGGTGTTTGTTAAATTTGTCTCTAACATATGAACCACTTGTTACCAAAGCTGAATTACGGAAAATTTGTATTACTCACTTCTGAGAATATACATAAAATGCTTAAATACTGTTAGTAGTTCATACCATAAATTGACTAAAACTCAGCTGTTTATATGATAAACTTCATAATTTCCATGTTTTAATCAACACACATGATGAGCAAACACTTATTGTGCATTGATGTGAATAGTAGCTATAATAATTAATATATAGTTATTAAAATGAGATTTAAAAATTATTATTGAGAATGCATTAAGAATGAAACTATTAGTGTCAAGAAAAATACCAGAGATGCATGAATTTTGTAGAAGTGCAAGGAAATCAAGGAAGATTTTGCTATCCACAAATTTCTGCAGATATAGAAACAAACGAGAACCATTTTTTAATTTGAGTATTTGGAATTATTTGTAATATGATTTTACAGAGCGAAGGTGAGGATTCGGAAAATCTGTTTTGAGGTACTATGAGATACGCACATTCATGTCATGCTTCTCCTTTAACATAAATATGGAAATAGAGAGGAGTTCCATCAGTTACCCGAAGTAAGACATCCGAAGTTCTAGTTACATGGATTATATGCATTCTGTCACAAAAAAATGTATCCATCCAGAAGGATACAAACTATATCACTCAACCTGTACGTAGTGTATGGGAAGATAAACAAATTATTACAAATTCAGAACAAAAGATTGTTTTATTAAAAAATATAATGAAAAAGGTTACAAATTAGTAAGTAGTGGAGACAGCTGTACAAGCCAAAACACGGCGTGCCGTCAAATCAAGTAAGTCACGTATGACACAGTGTGGAAGATAAAGGATAATCTTTGCAACTGGGCAGTTAATTCACCAATATTCTGGGACAGCTGCAGTTGCCTTCCAAGTATGTCTCAAATGTACTCTATTGGTGAAAGGTCTGTAGACCTGGCAAGCCATAGGAGTATGTCATATCCTTGAAAGTATTGTTGGGAGTATGTGCACGAGTGTTGTATTGCTAATAAATGGCACTTGGGAGATCAACCAGGTGCAGATCTTTTGTAGCTCTAAATTAGATCTTCTTCATGATCCATTGACATAGACCCCACCAAGTATGCAATGCAGTATCCTTCTCTAGAAAATCCTCTAAGCTTCCTCATAACATAAAGTCAGTGCCCAACTTTCCATCACATAAGTCAGAACAAATCTTACAAGATTTTTGTGAAGAAGTAATTTGTTCTTAACTTGAGAAAACTGGATTTTAAATAGCTCTTTAAGCCATGAATATATCTATTTGCAACAGAGATTCTTTCGAGTATTTCAGAAGTTATTTTATTTTTACAATTCATTTCTGCTCCCAAATAAGTGAAGCTGTAGACGTTTTCAAATTTATAGCTACTAGTTTCTAAATGAATGTCAGATTTTAAACAAAGGATATATTTAGTTTTATTTTCATTAAAAGAAAGGTTAAATCTTTTTGCACTTTTTTCCAAAACCAGGAATCCCTGTTTAAGAGCAGGAAAAGTATGGGCAACAGTGGAAATATCATCTTCATAAGCCAGTAACTATATAGTCTTATTAAAAATATTTCCTGTAGTATTAATCCTAAAATCTCTTAATAACTTTTCCAAGTGAAATATTAAACAGGTTACATGCCAATGCATACCCGTCTCGCTTCATTTTTTACATCAAGTTGTTTTGTAAGGTTACCTTGTAAACAAATTTGTGTCTTAGTTTCCTTAACCCATTTGAGATGGGTAACTCTGTTATAGAACCACTCTCTTGGGGTGGCATGCTAATTGTATGCATTGTGTTGTCGGTATGGGCATTTTGCACTGCTAATTCTAAAAAATTCGGATAAATTAATTTTATCATCCAATTGCTCAAGTTTTTGATACATTATTAGAGAAGCATTTAGATAGTTATCAGAATTAATTTTTAAACTTGTATCATTGTATTTTTCTTTAAAACTTTATAAAATAATTAATTCTAGAGTAGTATAATTTTTGAATTGCCTCAAATAAATATATATGGCATAAAAATCCAATCGGACCGATTTTATTTAATACAACATAAAGTATTTAATACAAAATAAGAATAAAAATTATTAAAAATCTCTTTCATAAAAAACCAGCATGTGTGACTTTTGACATACCTCAAATAAATATATATAAGTAAATAAATATGCCTGTATTAGAATGGCCATAACTATCACTTTCTAATTGTGCAAAAATATCATCACAGTTATCTGTGAGAAGAAGACTGATTTATAATTTGTGCATACTCTTCTGTTAAATACTGTTTTTATTTTGCCATTTAAGTGTAAAAATATTCGTTAAAATGTACGTAATGTCAGTCAAAGCTAGGGGGAAAAAAATCCAGGAGCAATAAATAAAACATCTAAAAAGACAGAATATCTACTACCCTACTATATTGGGGGGGGGGATTCCAAAGCATGTATAACAGGTGCATTTGTTTACATCAACTGAAACATTTAAAGAGCTAATACACAAATCTCACTCTCATTCCAAAACAAAATACAAAACATTGCATAGTAATGAAGGTCATAATGCTATAAATTTCACCATAACAGACATACAGCTGCATCTAGTGGCAACAAAAAATACTAATTAAATGTTCTATCTGAAGAGTCATATGTGGTGTGGCTGGCCACTGTGTGAATTAAATGCTGATTCATATATGATACACACGACCGTGGGATAACATTTGCTGGCAATGCACTTGTGACATACCTGTCCCAAACAGGTTAAGCGTCAAAGCCACAAGTGCAAAAAGTTTTTCTGGAATATTTAGTTCACGCATGGCCTCTATAAGTAAATCTCTAGTAATGCAATCATAGGCAGTTCTGAAATTGATAAAAAGATTGTAATACATATTTTAGTATGGATTTTGTTTAATTACTAGATGGGAAATAAAGAACATGTTCTTGGTAAAATGTAAATTGAAGATAAATAGGTTATATGATTTCTTTAACTCACACACACACATGCACACACAAAAAAGATTGTTTTAAATTTATTTTTAGCACTGTAAATATAAAAAAGTCTTTCATTTTAGAAGCTACTCAATTAAAACTTAATTTCATTTATTTTAATTCAAATGAAAATTGGCTATATTGATGAAAATAAAAGTAATCTCACCGCATAATATTATCATAAAAAAGGCATATTTTATATTGTTTTGTGAGCGAAGAATTATTTCATTTTTCAGCTATATAAATTTACATCTTTTTTTAAATAAAACTCTTTTTATAATAATAAAAGAAACATTTATGTGTCCTGCAGTAAAGGACTGCATTATTATCTGGAGTTTTCAAATACTTTGACTGACATTCCAGGAACAGGCTTGCTAAAAGCAAATTTCTGATAAAAATTTATTTGTTTGAATGCCGCAAAGAACATGAGATTTATGCGAGTAAAAAGAATTCCGTGAAGTTATATTTCCTTAAAATCAGCTTTTCTTCCACAGGATGGTGTTAAAGACTTTACTTTAATGAATGAATATTTTATAATACCAAAATTTTCCTTTGTGAAAGATTCCTATCTTAATTTTCTTAACTTCTTTAAATACAGTTGCAGAAATTAATATTCTTTCATTGTCCATTTCAGCAAATCATACATCAAAACAAAACTAGATGTGATAAAGTTACATAATTAAACTAGGTCTAATTTTTAAATGTTAAATGACAAAATAAAGTAACTTTTTTTGCAGAAATGAAATATAATCATTTAAAATAAAATTATTGTTTTAGATAAGGTTTTCCAGCATGGCTTAAATATACATTTTGATTTATAATAATTTTCACTACATTTATAAAATTTTCTACAATGTGTTAAAAATTCTGTTAAAATACAGTTTTAAATTCAAATTCTTTATAAAATGAAGTAACTTAATAGACATTAAGACAAGTGAGTTTCCCTTAAAACAATCCTCCACAATGTCATCCCTCCTCTTAGGTTGACAGCCCCCGTTGCCATAAACTAAGAAATACTTTTCTCTAACTAAAAAGTTAATAAAAAAATTGGCTTACTTTAAATAGGAGAAGTATGTTATATGAAAAGTAATATGCCATTTATAAAATTATAACAATTAAAAAACTCATTATTTGCAATTAGAACTTTGTTATTGAAGTATGGTATTATTTCTAATGTTATATAAGTATGGCATAATTTATAATGTGATGCAAGGTACCATGCATAGAAGTAGGTATTTTTCAAAATTAATTTTGAAAAATAGCAGAGTACGATGCAAAGTACTGCAATAATATGCATAAAATAAATTCTTTTTTCACATTATCTTTTAATATTAAAACAACAGAAGTTGAATTATATCTACTACATAAAACTGATTCCCTAAATTAAAATTTTTAAGCAGGAGAGTAAATTATTGAATATTGCTTATCCTCTTTCTTCTGCATTATTAATAATACAAATAAAAGTGAATCAGTTGTCATTTCGTTATTTCTTTTCATTCATAGCTTTTAAATTATGTTTTTATTATTATGTATTAATTATTACTGGTATTATTCACAACAATATACAGTAAACATAGCTTACCTGAAAATTAAGCCTATTGAATCGTTCGGCTAACAGAAGGAACAGAACTAAGCAAATGGTTGAGAAAAATCCTCAAGACGAAAAAATGTTATACATAAACTCTGGTCACTCTCTCTCTCTTGATGGTACTAAATATAGTAGAATATGTATGTATTCATCACAGAATATAGTTCCACAACTTTTAAGTCTCACATTAAGTAAAAACATGCTGTAAATTATCAATATTTTTAATAAAAAATAAAATAACTAAAATTGCAGACTATTAGGCTAAAAAATAATTTATTTTGAAAGCTTTAGTTAGTATGTTTATTGGTGCTTTAGTTAGTATGTACATAAATGAATAAAGAGAATGGTTAATTATGTTTCTTCATTTCTTAGATCCTAGAGTAAGTTAAATTTATTTGGGAGTATTTAATTAATTTTAAGTATGAGTGTTAATATTAAGCATGCAAGTGTGGGTGAATGGAAATAGTTGAGGAAATTGGAAGACTTCAAAAAAAAAAAGGCATTTTCCTCATTGAAAAAATTTATTAATAAAGACACATTTGCAAAGCTTGTTAGGAAGGTTTCTGTTCTTATTTCCAGTTCTGCGTGAGCAGTCTTCGCAATTGCAGTATCAGTTGATTGAGAATTAAAAATCTACAAAATAGTGTATGGAATAAACACATGTAAACATAAGAATTGACAACTTCAAAATTAAACAAAATATGCAACAAACAAACATAAAATTACTGTACACAAGAACTAAAAAATGAACGAGTAAATAAAAGCAGTATTTAGCATTAAAGAATATGCAACAGAGCTACCGATTCTCCCAATAAAACGAGGAGAATCCAGTTTTTCATCACAACTCCTAGTCTTGCAAATTTTATTACTGTAAAATTTTATAAAGATTAGTGTTCACACATCACTAAAAATATAAAATTGCATTTGGGGGGCAATTCATAATTGGGAATTTATAAAATGCCTTTTTTAAGAATTTTTATGTGGTGCAAAATCTTCTCATATTTCAGGTTTGAAAATTATAATATAAACATAAAATTATATTTAAAAAAGAAATGCAAATACTTCTAAAAACTAATTCTGACGTAAATTTAAATTCTACAACAAATGCAACATTGCTCCTTTGCTAATTATAAGCTTCAGGTAGATTCAGCTATGTCTGTCCCCTTAATAAAGACATCGGCTGAATCAATCTTAATTAGGCTTTTATAATAATTTATTTTTTCTATACTTTAAAATTTAATTTTAATACTTAATTTTGTTCAGTTTAAAAAACTAAATTGAAAAAGTTCATTACGATCTAATTCATGTAATTAATTTCTTTTTAGTTCATTTTATGTTTCTGTTTTATTTATTTATTCCTCTGTTTTTTTTTTTTTGTCATTTTATTGTAAATAATCTGCTACAGCTTCACAAATTAAAACGGTTTTCCAGAAAATTTGCATAAAAATGTTTTCTTCCTCTCTATATTTGTAGATCTATACATATATGTAATATTGTTAAGCACTGCATTGAGCTGTGTATATTGAATATTGGATTGTATGAGCATCTTTAAAACATTTTATGGCATTTTTTCACGTAATCATGCTAATCTTTGAATCTAATTTATTATTCATTTACTTAATAGACTGACCACTGATGTAAAGATTTAAAAATAGTATGACTTATTCCTGTCATTTTATCAGCATAATATAGCTGAAAAATTATAATTTCTTAGCTAAGTCTATTACTGAAATTCTTTTCATTGTTTTATTTATTTTTTATGACTTTAGAGGAGACTGGTATGGCATGCTGTATTCGTGGGCTGATAGCAAGAAAAAATCAAATCTTATGCTTTCAGCGTTTGAACCTGGTAATGTATATTTGATGAAGCAAGGTGTATTTTTCATTAATTTTAAATTAAGGAAAATGCAATTATTTTTTCTTAAAATATATGTGATAATGTTAAAATTTGCTGTGTTCTAATACTCAGATTCTTATCTGCTGATATGTTTCTTCTAAATAATATATTGTGATTCTTTTCATTTACAAGTGAAGAATAAGATACTGTATAACTATTAAACTGCATGAACAAATTAATTATTAATAACAAAAATACTTTTAATATTTCCAGATTCTGCCATAGCTTCGGGCTGTATTTCAACCAAATTTAGGTATGAAAACTCTTAAAGCCATTTTCATTGAAAAATAAATATGCAGGAAAATGAAGAATTGCATTATAGAAAAGGATTATTTAATTCAGAACTTAAGCTTGTGAAGCATGTTCTTATATGTCTTTACATTCATAGTTTATTAACGGATTATGAGTATATTTTTGTTGATGATTATGTGTATATTTCTTGTCTGGATCTGGAATTGATTGTTTTTATATAATTTCTCTGTACCCATTAGAGTTTTTTTAAGTTTTGAAGCCATTTAGTCAACTATTCTATCAGTAAGGAACAGAAAAACAAATAGTCAACACTCTTCTGTGTTAAAAATATATTTTGCTTTATACCCAGAAAGCAATCTGGTAAAACTTTAGTTTTCCGTTTGTTTGTTTTGTTAGTAATTATATTTTTACATTTATCATTTATAAACTTATAAGTTGGTATGGTTTTTGGGCCTATTTATCCATCTATTAAGTAGAGAAAATTGATTCCTAATTTCTTCCAAAATTTATCAACTTTTTTGTATAAAATACTTTTATTAATTAGAATTTTTGCTAATCTTGTTTGCATAAATCATATGAGTAAGTTTTCTTCAGCTTTTCACATTTTGATTTTTAAAAATTTCTATGATTTAAACCATGTTGCTGAAAATAACATCTCGTTCTCAATCCCAGCTATAGTAGTGGCTGCTAAATTTAACTTATTTGCAAATTCAATCTGAGGTAAAATTTGGATTTTTATCTGTTTCTTGTACAATTTTGCATTTTTGCTGAATTGTTAAAACTTCTCGTGTAATGCTTTTTGGTGGCATTTTTAAATGGCACTAAATGGTTTATGAGGAAAATCTCACATCTTATGACTGGAAACAAATGTGTGATAAAAAAAGGGTTTTCTGCTTTCTTGGTGGCATGTTCTTGAATTTGTCAGAAATGAATGTTAGCATTTTTAAAAAGGACTGAAAAGGTGGACTTGCAGTCTTCTTTTTTCCTATTCTAAGCAGACATCATGCCTCTGTTACGAATTATAATATATATATAGAATGAGATAAATGCACTAATACACACACATATAAGCAGTCTTTTCATGCCTCTTAACTGGCTTATTCCTGAAGGGACCTTGCTAATTATAATGATGACAAGAAATTGTATGCAGTCAGCCAAAAGGTATCAACAACAGTAAAAGAAAACCATCACTGCTCTAAAATGAAACTGATGACTTCTGTTTCTAGTACAAACTAAGGAATAAATACATCTAAAAAAAAAAAGATTATTATTATTTTGAGGAGTGGGGCAAATTTTTCTGTAAGATTAGATGAAATTTATAGCAGGATAATTTCTGAAATGGGTTTTACAGTACCAAATATGTATATGTTCAGTCTCTTTCTGTACAAACCATTACTTAATAGAAGATCCAAATATTGATGCAGTTGTAGGATGCAGAGGAAGGTGCAAACTTTAAGTGATTCTCTTAGGTGTAAATGATTCTTTAAAACTAAGCTGAAGTAATTATTCCATTATTCTTTCCTTGCTCTTGTAAAAGAGTTTGGTATATGTTAAAAGTATATAATATGTAAGCTTTTTATCATTTTTTAAAACACATTATTCTTTTTTAGGTAATGAGGTTATTCCTTGGCTTGGAAGTTTTGTAAACTTAGGCCCTGTAGAAACATTTACTGGACTTCCTAGTTCAGAAGTTCCTACTTTACCCATTAAACCATCAGAAAAAAGAAGTTATGCTCAGAATTGTGTTGTTTGGATCAAGCAGTCTGGTCTTCAAGTAATTCACTCTTTTTTTTCCTCTAAAAATAGCAGTGTATTCATATTTAAAAAAATTTTTTGATCTCCATAAAGGAACATAGAATAATATTTTCATCCTTTAAGAACAGTTAGTTACTTTGTTGAACCGTTTCATTTGGGAGGGGACATTTCAAAACAGAATATTATATTTTAGATATGTGATAACATTACACAATAGAGTGTCTTAACCAACAGCAACATGATCTCACCAATTCCAGATAAGAGATTTTTGTGTATAATTGAATGTATTTCTAGAACTTGTTTCATGTTTTGTGTAGATGTTCATTGCAGTTTGTAAAGTACATTAGTCATCTTATTTTTCACCTATCAACTACTATTAAATAAATAATATTGAAAATTGTGTATATTATTTAAAATTAAAATGCCTGCACATGATTTTTATATTTCAGAAAAATAAACATTTTAAAATTATCATATGAAAGTTACAAATTTCTTAGTGTAATGACACAAAACTTAAAACATCTGCCTGTGTTTGAGATTGTCACTATAGTTTAAAAAATTCATTGTATGCAATGAATCTTCATAGCATCATGTGTTGAAATAGATGCTTAGCAAATCTTATAAAAGTTTACAATCATTCATCATCTTTCTTCCGTGTGTGGTTTTCATGCCACTTAATTTTCTGTGTGATGTCTTCATCTCCTTCCTCCTCCTCATCATCTTTCTCCTTTCCCAGTGCATGTTTGATTATTTATTGTCATTTTGAGAGCGTGTTATGGAACCAGTTATTTGCATTTTTCAAGCTCTTCACTAAAACTAATTTTCTTTGAACATGTAAGTAAATCCGCTATGTCGGGCATTTGTGGCGAACATATTTTAAAGAGAATCTTTGTCACTCAATTTGTCGTCTGTGAACATGACTATATGCTGTAATTTACACCAACAGTGACATCATATTATGTTCTTTACATCTTTCAAAGCAAATGCGGTGTCTTTCATTTTTTTTTTAAATTCAGGAACACTACCTTCGAAGTTATATATTGATGCATGAAAAGGAATCGATTGTTCCAACTTTATAGTCTGGATAGTTTGTTTGTCATATAAGACTTGTTATGTTAGGTGGCAGAAACATAAAATAAATGTTTTCCACATCTAAATCTTTAAATTGTGTTAGCCCATTGCATAGTTTTTTTATCTGATAGGCCGAAATCTCAAATTTAAATTTAGGCCATCAAAAGTACCATTATTTTGGTATTACTGGTTAACTAGGTGCTGGTTACAAGGGATTTTACTGTATATAAAAGGTTTGTTCAATTTTTATGCAGGTAGCCATTATGTACATTGTCATAATCAAACTAACTATCATAAATGATAGTGCTATTGTATGTAATTTAGGCTTTAAATGTTCATAAAGACTCATGTTACTACAGGGATTTTGTGGAATATTCCTATGTTTTTTTAATTCCTCATTAATTTAACAAAATAGTTTTGATATTGTTTGTTTTTAAGTGCAAATAGTTTTTCTTAGATATTATTACATTTTAATTTGTATGTGTATGTATGTTTGTGTGTGCACTATTTCTTATTAAGTATATTTAAAACAAATGCATTCTTTTAATTGTAATTAATTTAGGCTGACATTCAAAAAATTCTGAGACATGCTAGGAAACTACCAGAGAAAACTCAAAATTTTTATAAGGTATGTTTCATTTTCTTTGTTACTTATTCACGATTTTTTCCTTTTTGTATACAGAGTATTTTAATTTTTTATATATTTTCCCATTTATTTATATTTTTACTCATAATTTGTATTCCACTTACTAACAATGTAACTTGCTTTTTAATATATTTTTACTTTTCCTTCAGATAAATTTAAGAACATAAAAATACATTTTATAAAAATATTTGAATAATTTTTAAAACAGGTGTGCTAAAGGTTAGATTCACATATGCAACTAATTCCTCTTTTTCATAGAATCTGAAGTACAGTGAATTGATTCTTCAGATTAATGACAAAATTTTGATTCTATTTTCTGGAATTCAAAGGCAATCTCTTAAGAGAGAATGGGAAAATAAATTAACAAAATTGATCATCTGCATATTGTAACAAAATATATGCTGATGAATGGAAAATAATACAAAGGCCTGAATTTTGAATTTTCTTTTTAGGTATTTCAGATTTTGCACAAATTTAATGGATTTTTGATTAAAAAGTGAAGCAATCTGAAAGCGAGCAGTGACAACACTGTTTGAAATAAAACATTATTTCTGTTGTGCAAGACTATTGCCGTATGGCAGAATGAAAGATATACCTTTCAATTTTAATCAACAAGCTTAACTATTTAAAAGCAATGTATTGCTGTTGCCTGAAGTAAAATACGTTTTTCTTCTACATGCCAACGTTTTGCTATTCAGTAAAGCATAAAATACTTTATGTTCAAATTTAATCTGTCTGTCATTGATTTAAAAGCAACAAACACAATCATTGAGAATATTTTTTCTATTTTTTAATCTGATTCATTTAAATAAAAATGAGTGGTTAATGAGAAATATTAAATGTTTTTTGAAATTATCCTAACTGGACTCATTAAAATTATCACAAATGTTTTTCCGTTCTATGATAGTTATTTTAGGTGGCTGGTTGGGACAGATAAAAAGCACTAGTGTAATAAAAACAATTAGTAGATCACATTTGATCTAAATTCTTAAATATAATAAAAGCAATTAAAAATATAAATATTTTTTTTTCTTTTCAGTACATTTTTAGTTGATTTCAGTCACCAATAGCATATTATGAAATTGAAATCTGTAAAACAAGGATATTTATTTATGAATTCTGTTGTTATAAAAATATGATGAATGTATTTCATAGTTTCAAAATAAACCAGGAATATTTATAAAGGTCAGTTTTATGCATGGAAATTCTGAAGTCTTTGAAAATTATTTTAAATAAATATAAATAAAAAATACCATAAGAAATTATCAGCAGTCTTTTATGCATATTAGACTACATTTATAAATATACATATAAAAAGGGGATTTTTTGGATTATGCCATATATAGGCAAAGAATACTAATATTTTAAATAACTTCTATATTGTCTATATGGCATAACCCCAAAAATTCCTTTTTTTATCCATATTTATAAATGTATTCTGATATGCAGAAAAGACTGCTGAATATAATTACTTATAGCATTTTTTTTAACTACATTTATTTAAAATATTTTTCAAGCACCTTTTCAAAGACTTGATATTTCAAATAACTTCTATATAGTCTGTTTATAAGATTTAGTTCTTTGTAACTTTGCCTAGAGATTGGAAATAAAATTTAAAAAAAGAAAAAATTCTATATTGTAGTTTTTAGATACTTTTCTTGACTACCTGGAACATAGCTATAATAGAATAAAAAAATATGAAATAGATAATAAAACAAATTCCAAATTAGGGCTTCCAGATGCCCATATTTGGTGCAGGATTACGTTATTCGAAATTTGATGGCTCTAGGTACCATTGTTTTATCACAACGCGAGAACCATCCATACATACATTATGCAGATTCTTCATTATTTATATTCTTTAAATATAATACAGGGCTGTAATATTTGGTGGCATCAGTTTGAAAAGTGAATCAATGCAAAATGCCAAAGCAAAATTAATAGCCCTTCTGGGCTAAAAAGCAAACTGTCACACAATGATAGCAAGTTAATCTAGAGTATGTTCGGAGAGTTCGTCATTGCTCACGATACATATTTGTATTTGTGAGAGTAATTCTGTATGCATGTTTCTCAGCAGAGAAGGTGTCACAAGCAGGCATCTGTAATATGATGGCATAGATCCAGCATACTTGTATGTGGAGTTGCATAAACCTGATTTTTATATAACCCCACAAGAAGAAATTCAGTGGGGGTGAAGTACAGCAATCATGACATTCAACACTACTACCATACCCGATAATTTGTCCGAAATAATGTTTGAGAAAGCTTTGCACTCCATCTGTCTTCACAGGTCCCAGTAAGCGATCCTTCCAAATACCACACCACATGTTAACGGACCAGCACACTTTATGTCTGGTGAGTAATCCCTACTAGAGATTCTCCAATGCCCAGTAGTGGGCATTGTGTGTTGGTTTAATAATATGGTACATTGAAATAGTGCCTAGTTCAACCAAACAGTGTTGGGCAGAATCTGAGTTCCCTTCAACATTAATCAATGCCCAGTTTTACCAATCAAATTGACACTTATTATCCCGTGGCAATAGTGTTTGTTGCAGAATGACACAATAGGGATGTGCATGTTGACCTTGCAGTATTTGCCATACTTGGGCCCGTGTTAAGTCACAAGCCATACTGATATTTCTTTGTACTGTTGTGTGGTAGGGTTAGTGCATATGCCAAAACACTCTGTGGCATTATACACATACCTGTACTCACTGGTCTGCCAGAACGCGGGCAACTTTTAGTGTTTCCTGTCTCTTTGAGCTGTGGCACTACATTTATAATGGTAACTGCACTTGGATGTGACCCGGCTGGAAAGGAATGGCACATTCACATACAGCATGCATCGTATTTCATTGGTATTCTCTGTAAATAAGTACCATCTCGCAATTTTGAAGTCAATGAAGTTCGCCATTCTCTTACATCTCCAAAATTCTAACTCCAAGCTCCAAGAAAAGATTATTTTTAATTACATTTATTAATGCAATGTTATCACTTAAAAACGTTTTTTCTTAACAAAGCCAAACTTATTTATCTATGAGATTCACAAAGTCAAGATATACCAATATATGTTTCCGTAATCTGTCAATATATGCATGTAAAAATATGATATGCTATTAATTTCACTATATTTTTATTACTGGGATCTTTCCTTACACATCACCGATAATTTGTATTCCCTGCACATATTTAATTCATGAAACTTAAACTTACTATTGAAATATTCATCATTTTAAAGTAAAGTGAATAAAACGGCTTATTCCTTTTGAGAATATTTAAACAAATAGAAATTTATTGTCATTTTGTTTTCACTGTAAATCATATAAGTTGACATTATATGATGAAGTCCTTGTTTTCATCTGAAGTTTTTGTCAATAAATTGTGTAAAAATGTTTACATATTATTGAGTAATTAATATTTGTTCAAGATTAGTCTTGCACTGAAATTCAGAATACTTAAAAATTCCATTTTTATACAGGAATTAAACAGACTTCGAAGAGCTGCTTTGTCTTTTGGATTCTATGAACTTCTTGATGGTATGGCTACTATATTAGATCGTGAGTGTACTTTGTTACCAGGATCTGCACATCCAGATGCTGCTCTTCAACTGACTCATTGTGCAAATGCTTTAAGAAATGGTAGTGATGATTATAACACTCCTCTTGTACCTTTAAGGACTAAGTTATCTTCAGATGACTGAAAACTTTAAGTTGTATTCAGACGATCTTAAAGGACTGGTGTATCATCTAAATGATGAAGAATGATTTTAAACTAACTGGGAAAAAAAAAATTGCGATCAGAGAAAGAAAGAACTGAACTGCTTTTTAATGACGCGCAACAAAATGATCGGTGTGCATCACACTGTGTGTACATATATGTTATGTTTATCATGTTATGAATTCACCTAACTGGAATGAAAATAAAAAGTGACCTTTGTAGAAATTGCGAAGACAACAAGTTTGCCCATTTTGTAAATATATGTATCAAATTTTTATCATGCAATAATAATAATAATAACTTGTCACTAGCTCAATGAGCAACTTTCTATTTATACTAGTCCTTATCCTTTTGATATATTTCTGTAACATTCATTATAAAAAACATTAATTTATAAAAGAACTGCTATTCAGTTGATACAAAGCAAATTTATTTATTGTATAATAGTTTTTAAAAATTTTGCTTTAGGTTATTAATGTTCTACAATTTTATTAATATATTGCAATTGAAATATTTCATGATAACTAACATAACATTTGAGATTAAGAAAAATTAACATAATGGGAATATGACAGTATCTCATTTATGAATTGAAAGTAGTGATTCATTAAATAAAAATCATTTCTGTGCAAAATTTCTCAGTTTTCAGAGAAAGTTTGCAAATAGTTTTTAATTTGTGCATATGTGCAAATTATTTTTATTTTATGTATTTCAGGTAAAGAAGTTACTTCGTTTTTGTGCTAATACTTTCTCTTTAATTCTGTAGACAGACATAATTTCTTATTCAGTAACTGAGTTCCATTGTTCAAGTTCTGTAATTACTGTGTTGAGAATTTCCGACTATTTGTCGATTGAAATTTTTTCATTTGCAATAACCTAACTTTCTTCACTATTGCTATCGGTATTTTCTGGATCTAGGACCACACTACAGCCTTTGCTGTCTGTTAATTGATTGATGATTGGGGCATTGGCATTGCAGTGGAAAAATTCTGCATTATCTTCATTTATTGCCACTTCTCCATCCGCATTTCTTTACAAAATCCATTAACTAGAAAATTTTGCATTTAGTTCGTGATATCCAAAAACTTTCAAATTCACACCTATCATCTTCATCCTCACCATGAAATATGGTAGCTGCCCATAAATTATGCCAAGCATTTTTTAAACTATCTGGAGATATACTCTCCCATGATCTTGCGATGCTCCATACAGCAGATTTTATGGTAAAATAGTTTTTAAATTCTTGATAGTCTTGCCATTATTCAAGAAATATAACAGGGATTTTAAAAATGCTACTTGATATTTGTATTTCAGCATGCTCACTCTTCCAATATCCATGGGCTGAATGATATATACAATTTGGGGGAAAGAATAATATGGATACATTATCTTTCACTAAAACTTTAAGTGAAGTATAAGCTAAACAGTTGTCTACAATCAGGACAATTTTTTTGCATCGTCAGTTAAACCAACCGAATTCAAATGGTGCTGAGCCTCGGGTATGAAATGATTTTCAAACCAATCATTCATTAACCCTTGTGTCATCCCTGCCTTTTTATTTGCATGATATATAACGGAGAAAATCTCTATGCCTTTCAATGCTTGAGGTCATGTATTTTTTCCGATTACAAAAAGATTACACATGTGCATGCTAAAATTGTTTGTCTCACTTTCAAATCCTTGACACCAGTTGGAGCCTTTTCTGTAGAGGTTGCCAAGGTATTTTGCGGTACATATTGCCAGAAAAGAGCAGCTTCATCAACGTTATAAATTTGTTCCGGAAATAATTTTTCACTATTAATGAAAAGATAAAAGGACTTCATCTGCAAATAGTTCAGCAGCTGCAGTATTAGCTAAAGCTTTTTTACCTAAAATTTTTGTCTTATGGGATGGCGATTTTTAAATATTTGGTTAACCAACCTGTTAAATATGCACTCATTTTAAGTTCATTTCTTCATGAAATATTTTGACTTGAGCCATTAGCATTAGACCTGTCAATGGCATGCCATTTCTGTGATGCTGTCTGACCCATTCAGTCATCACTTTGTCATGATCCTCACTTCTAGCTTAATGAATAATTTTTCTGTTATTCATTGAGTGGAGTGTCGGAATCCACAAAAAATTCCTTTTCCTGTTTTCTTATATCATATATAGCTGGCTTTCCAATGCTATACTCCTCGCATAATTTTGAGACGGTTATACCTTTATCCATTTTTTGCAACAATTCCACTTTTTGTTTAACGGGCATGAAACGTGCTTTCACTTTGTGGATCCTGTTGCAGCTCCAGAATTAGAAACTCTTTTGAACATAATCAAAACGTCAAGCTTTAATTTAAATAAAATTCCTATAATAATAACAGGCTGCAAAAAATTGAAAGTTGGATCAAATCAGAAAGTTAAGGAACAGTGTAATCTGCTATGTTAACTGAAATTCCTTGGAATCAATAAAGTGTAATTTTAGCTTAGCTTAATAGCGCCCACTACACATTATTGCCTGTGTATCATTAGATTGGTGATGAAAGACAAGTTGTTATACTAAATTTTGTCTTGCTTCCATTGCACACTGAGGCAATTAAGCCTGAGTTGTATTAGTTATTTATTATACTTTTGCTTATTTCTAGCACATGCTTAAGGCTTATCTGAGTCCCGAATAAATAATTTCACAAATATACTTATGGCTTATTGAGGGCTGGCTCGAGATATCTTACCACCTGATGCAGTCTTTGCGGGTTCTAAATTCTGTTACCTAGCTAAAGTTTTACCACCCCTAAATTTTGGGTTCCAGTTCTTTTCCTAAATTCTAAAAAATTTGCCATCCCTTAATTTTGTTGCTCAGTGCTTCTCTGAATTCCAAAAATTTTGTCTTATCTAAATTCTGCCACTTGGTGCAGTTATATAAGCTCTGGCACCGGTTCTGGGTTTATGTGAATAACAGATTAGTTATTCTTAATTCAAGTAGCACTAAATGTAATCTTTTGTCTTATGAGTTTCATTAACAAAATCAATTTTTAGCTTATGGAAAGAAATTTTTGTTATATTTGTTCTTGTCAACATTTCTTAGCATATTTAACCTTAAACTTATAATCATCGCCAAGCATAATGACAACATTAAAGTTTATCATTCTCTTTGTTATTCAATTAGTAATATAAAAAAAAAGTCTTTGGGCATCGCTGCATGAGTCAATACTCATGTTGTCATGTGTTTATAAACATGCAGTCATGTGTGTTGTCATGTGTTTATAAACATGTTGTCATGTGGTTATAAACTCATGTTGTCATGTGTTTATAAATATAATAAATAATGATTCACCAGGGATACAAAATATTAATAGGTGTAAAATCAATGATGTTCTATAGGTTTTAAGATGTATGCCAAGCAGATATGCAACTACAGAGCCAAATTATTGATCACACAAATTTATGCTAAAATGGTTGTTTCTTCAATAGCAAGGTATTTTATTTAGTGTCAAAGTGAAAATAAGAATTAAGTCTCTCCATGTTTTGTTATGTGGGGACTCAAATGCGCATACATACAGCATACCCCCCCTCCCAAAAAATTTCCTAAGAAAATTCTGGATCTTGGACTTTGTACTGTAGTTATGATTGTTATTATACTTTATGAAATGATGGTTATATTTGTGTGTAACAGAAATAATTTTGAAAATAAAATTGACATTTAATATATGTGTGTGTGTGTGATGAAAAAGACGTAGTAATGTTGATGGCTCAGAATGTAGATCCATACTGAAGAGGAAACTTAGCAGCCAAGTAAGATTAAATATTCAACTTTATTTCAATTGATATTTGCAGCCACTATTTATTTTACACTCCTCTAATCATGTCTATTCAAGAACAATTACATTTTTGATACTGTTGCAGTAGGAAAAAAGCAGAGTAAAATAGTGTCTTAACGGGACGAGAGGTAGAAGCAAAAGTGCGCAATGATCTAGTATGGAGTCTCACCAAGCTAAAGTTTTGCTTTAGGTTGTTTATTAAGAGAAAGGTTTTGGTTCTCGAAATTTCGAGTTTAGGTTTCGAATTAGCTACATCATCAGCGTTATGCAAGCCACTGATCTAGAAATGATGCAGTCCAGAAAAGGTATTATGATTTTTAGAATAGCAAGGAAATACCCAAATTAAAAATGAGAAATTAGGAGGCTTTGCTAAATAAAGTAATAAAGCTGATTTACATATTTTATCTTACACACAGATATATATATATATATTACTGCCCATCAAAATTAAGGATATTGATAGTAATTTTATTAACACCTACACACTTTTATCATGTTTGTTCACTAGTTAATTGGTCTTAAGATATTGAATTTAAAGTCAAAATTATGGAAATTAAAAAAAAATGTTTGAAACATACTCTCCTTTGTTTTGCATCAAATCTTCAATATAGTGTATGACTGCAAACCTCACATTTTTATTTTGTAAAATTTTCCAGACAGTTGATCAAGTCATGTAAAATTTTACAGGAATTTCAATTACTGATCTTGGAGGGTTTGAAAAGGCATTTGGCATGCTAAAATTCAGAGGACTAAGGCATGCCACACATGCTGAATTGCATTTGGTTAATGAGTAAGCTGGCTACACCATTCAAGTAATATCTTCTGTTTTCAAATATTTGGACTCCGGAGATATTTAGTGTGGTCAAGGTCTGTAGCCATTAACATAAAATCTGGGCCAACAGAATCTCTAAAAAAGCCTTGTATGAGATTACAACTCCTCGTCCACATATCTATGACCAGATACAGAACCTCCATCAAAGATATGTAGCTTGATGTGGCTATTTTTGCTGATTCCATCCCAAACCTAAAAACTGTTTCTATTTAAATGTGATTTTCCATCAATAAGTTAAGGGAAGCGTGTTCTTCACTCTGTTCTGATCAAAACAATCTGGAATATCAGTTCAGGCTCTATCTGGACTTATAAATAAACAATACATAGTCAAATTCAGTGATAGGCAAACTTCTTTAGGAGCAAATGAAAGAAGAAAATTTAGTGGGTCTTTGTCAAAAAGAGTGTAGAAATATTATAACACAAATATTAATGTGATAAATGACGCACAACTACATTTTTCAAAGTTCCTTAAATTCAGGTTTGAATTGCAATGTAATAATTCTGAGAAGTGGTACTAAATACTCATATATCAGTCTATTTCTAATAGAATTCCTCCTTAGGTTTATGGTCGAAAACATTTGTTCACGTATATATAATGAAGCAAACATAGCACTAATTTTCTGGGCAGGAGATATTAAATTTGGGAAACTTGCTTTCAATAATGATTTGTAAAGCCCTAATTTTGGAACACTGAAAAACATCTACTTAAGATGATTGTTAGGTGGTAACTGAGTAATCCAAGCTGCAAATCCAGCTTCCCTACTTCACACTTTACATTGAAGGCAAAAATATCCAGTTCTATTTGAATGGCACTGAAATCTTGAAATTTTCATTCAAACTTAAAATGCTGTTTTCTCAGGCCATCTTCACACTTCTTCATTTATTGAGGGTATTGAATTCAACCTTGGGAAAAGAGAAAAGTCATTCGTAGCTAGCTGCCCAGCAAACAGATCAAGTTTTAGTTTGAAACCTTTGAGATGGGCCTAGATATTGCCAATAAATAGACTATTTTCCTTGGCAATTAAGTTTTTCATATGACAAAGAGCTGTGAAAAGTGCGAAGTCCAAAACCCATGCTGTATCTTCTAATATTTCACACTCCATAGAACATTGTTTAAGAATGACACATTGTTGTCTTTTAGCTGCCAAACTGCCTTGAAATCAACATCATGTGCTAAGACACCACCATCCCGAAGAATAATGCCTGGTCAGTGCATCATGAGCAGAAGACCGACACAGCAGAAAGTTTCTCCTATAGCGATGATGTGCATTTTTACTATACTTTACCTCTCCGAATTCGAATTCTGTCTTGCATTCAGATCCTAATTTTAAATTAAAATTTATCTATGGAAAGTTTTTCTGAAATTATGAACAACTAAAAATATAAATATTGCGTGTAAATTTTTCCCCCAAATCCACAGACACTTGTTTCTCAAGTAGTTTGTGAGTAATTAAAATATAAGAATAAATGCTAAATTGTAATAAATTAATTTTAATTAATAGTATTTTAAATATAAGAAATAATGAAAGGTATGTCCCGAAAATTAATGAACAATAAACATGAAATGGGAAAATTATTGATATTTCAGACATAATACTCCAAAAACAAGGATGAAAGAATAGTAAATACTTGAACAGCATTTCATTTCCTTCATGACATATATTTTTTATTCATTTATTTCAAGGAAAATAGATAAAAGAATTTTATTGCCAAGACATAAAACCAAACATTAAAAGTTTTAAATTCAGTAAATGCAAAGAGGCTTGAACAGTAAGTATAGTAAATAGTTTATTCTAAATCTGAATTTTTAACTGAACATGTTTTAAGGAATTATTCTAGGAATGAATAAAACTATCACTTCAGCTGAGAAGCAAAGTAAATTGAAATTCGCACTACAAAGGATTTGTACACACAACAAGAAAAAATAAAATTTTATGACGAGCACAAGCTATAAAACGCATTCTAAAATGTGTAAAGATTTAATTTTTATTGTCACACTTTTATAAATAAATCTTTACTTCTGTGTAGATCAGAAGTTTAGAATTTCAGTGAATTCTAACTGGCTGATCTATTTAATGTGAAATCAACAGTATGTGTCTTTCAACAAGTTTTCTATGCGAAAATTTTGCATTAAGATTATGCATTATATTTATATATTCATACAAATTTTAGTCATTGTATATCACTTAAAATATCCATTTGTACTTGTTAATCCATCTTTTTGATTATCCAGTTAAGCCTGTTAATCCAGCTTTTTGATTAATGCTCTATTTGTTTCATTTAAGAAAAATTAATCTTTAAAAGAAGAACTGATATATTGTTAACGATTGAAGATAGAAAATTAAAATATGATCAAACGATTGAAAACTGTTACTGAATGTCATAGAAGCTTGATAAATGTATTGTTATAATGTAGTCAGTTATTTTCATTTGAAAATGAACCATTTTTGAAAACATAAAGTTAGAAATATTTAGTTTGTTCAACATGTATTACATAGTTAACTTTTTACAGAACTGTTTGATCATTTAGACATATGTTAATCAAGGCATTATACTGCAGGCATAATTGAAAAATTATATTTGGGTGTATTCAGATATTTTACTGAAAAATTATTGTTGGAAAAGAAATGATGTAACTCAAAAGAACCCTAAAAAATGGAAACTTTAAAAACATCAGCATGTTGCAGAATTTATATGGCACATTATTATGTACCCTCCAACATAATGGCACGTGACACTATCTTTGGTAAGCTGGTTTAAATTGATTTAAACACATTGTCTAATGGGTACAAATTTAATGCTTTGCTATTTTGTTCTTGCATAGTTTTAATTTTGTTAATCTATGGTGCAGTTTATTTCTCGTAAGATTTTATTTTTTATAATTTTTTTTTTCTGTGTTGGTTGTGTTATATAGATTTTCTGTATCATGTATGTAGAAAACAAACAATAATATCTTTACATTATAAATATATTTACAGTTACTATATTTGCATTAAGTATATAAAATATGGCGGATATTTTTATAGTATTTACTTAACATTGTTCAGTGGTATACTTTTTGATGAATCAGTTAAGATGCATTATCAGAATGGACATGAATTTAAAGTTTTATTTCTTTTTATCAAGTTCTTCAATAAAAGCTTCATTTCTTTTCATCTATTTCTGGAATAGCTTCTTTATTTGTGTAAATTTTTATTTCCTCTTGTGGACTTCTGATAATTTTTAATAATCATTTTATTTGATGTAAACAGTTATTTAAAAAAATATTTAATTAATTTTTTGTAATTACTGACAAAATTGTTTACAGTTCATTACATTTAGTTTATTAAGTAGCTGTTTAATTTGACACAAAAAATTACCTTGGATAACAAACTATTATTGATTATTTTTATGAAATGTAATGGTGTATAGGTTTTTAAGCACTGGTAAAAAAAGTCATATCCCCTCCCCCCCAAAAAACATGCATATTTTTTGTTGCCACAATACTTTATTCCCTTGGGGGGGGGAAATCACTGCCTTTTAAATTAGATTATCAGGTTAGAAGTGAAATGGTTAATAGAGAAATTTGGCAAAATAATAAAAAATAGTTTTAATAATAAATAATAATAAATTATGTAAATTAATATTAAATAATAAATTATGTAAATTAATATTAGATTAAATTCATTCTAAATTTTACATCTTTGTGAAATCTAAAATTGTGAACATGTATTTCATAATGTCACTTCATTGGAAAAGTGTCATCTCTTACTCAGCAGAATCCAAGAAAAATTCTTTCAACTATATTCTAACAAAAAATTACTGATAACTTTTTATTAAGCATCTAGTAATAATGATCAGTAAAGAAAGAAAATTAGAAATTAAATTTATTTATCAGTTTTTATTTCCTATACTTTACAATGCAATAAAGAAACATCTTTCTGTCTTCCTTGAATAATTCACAAGATTTAAAATTCCACTGTGATTTTTTTTCTAAATTATAAATCCTAAACAGTGAATGAAACAGATAGGAAAAAAGCAACAACTAAAAAGGGTGAATGAGAAACAGAGCGGCGAGCAACTGTTCTTCAGCTGTAACGTCATTCTTCCATGCTCAGGCCTTGCAACTATCTAGAAGGTGTTTGCTAAGTCATTTTACTTTCATGTAGTAGCACACCAGAGTATTCAGATTGCATGGAATGAAGACAATGTCAGAATTGCCTGTGAATAAATCCATGAGATTGAATAGTATTGTGGCAACACTAAACTTTTTTTTTTTACTTGCCAACCGCGTAACCGTAACGGAGATTTTTGGGATATGCTTTCCTCTGATACAGATATAATTAATATTAATTTTATGTGTAGATGTTGTAATTAAAAGTTTTTGTTATTTAAAATCAACCTATTGCTTCATGTATGTAATTTATCATAGAAAAAAATCTAGCCAAGACTCTACATAGGTTTATCGCTGCATCCAGCTTAGCATGATGCAACAGTATTTACAAGCCTCACTCTTACATCAAGCATAAGTTTCATATTCACTGCAGATTTACACCGGGCATCTTGATGTGTAATGTAATGTAGAAAGACAAAATTGTTCCGGGAATAGTTTTGATTAAAGAATCAAAAAAATCTATGCTAAAATAATCCTCTTTTCGATCCTTATGCACTTGTCTCACAAGAATTAGCACCAAAAATTTCTGCGTGTCTTTCCATTTGAGGGCTTTCTTGGAAGTTGTGAATTTATCAATATTTTGGTAATAATATCTATTTGACTGCTCTGCAAGGAATGTAAAAAGTCATCTCCAATAAATAAAACTACAGCATCCGCTACCACTATCCAGAACGTTTTCTGTATTTATCCCTGAGCCAACAATTCTTCCAAGACTGGAGGTTTGTCTACTGGTGACCATTCTTGAGAAACAGTCATTGGAATCCGGGCTTGAATCAGAACTGCTTGAAATTGTAATGAACACTTTCAATCCATTAAATAGATACATCCAAATTCCAACATATGTTAATAACCTAATTTGCATATTTCTTCCCCTAAGTATAGAAGTCCAGTTTTGCATTTAGTTGCAAATAATTAATAGAAATAATGAAACAGCTTTGGTTGGAAGCATTAAATCAGTGAGTGTATTTTTTAGATTTTCAATTTTGAAGAGCATTGTAGATTTTACAGCATATCAATTTTAAAATCTGCATAATTTGCTGAAGAAAGTTAAATTATTGAAATAAATCTAATGAATTTCTAACTATGTCTAATTAGTATTCAGCTATTATTAGTTTATATATAGTTTATTTGAAAAATATTGGCAAATAAGAGTAATTAATAATGCATTAGGAAGAATTTCCTTTATTAGAATTGCCGATTTATCATAAGCGTGAATTTTTAACCTAGCATGTGATTATCTAATGATGGCAACAAGTTGCCTATCAGAAAATATTATATATATAGCAAATTATCTTATGTTGGAATTTTTTATTAGTATCATTAATTTTCTAAAACTTAAAACTTTGAAATAAAAATAAAGTTTAAATGAAATTTGTGTTTCAATTTTTTTTTTTTTGCTTAATTTTAATGTGTTACTATTGTCTGAAATAAATGTTCTACAGTTACCCAAACCTAGTGTAACTAAATCTGCTTCAGAAGTGCAGAAAAAAATTAAACCTGAGATAAAATTTTTCAAACTTTTATTCTGATACTAAAATGAGTAATTTTAAAATTTTTTGCAACATTTTTTTCATTTCTAGCAGCAGTTAAAGCATGTTATTCTTCGTGATATATTTTTATAACACACTTATGTGACTTCATTTTTATTACAATAAACTTCCTTTTACCTAGTCTCACTGAGACTGGCCATATTTTTTTCTCTGAAATAAACTTTCACATCGAAATGTGGGAAAAAGTCAAGTACAACACCATACTCGGAAAGTATATATTGTTTGAAAGTAAAATTAAATAAAAGTACTGCTAGTTATAGATTTGAAAATTCAAAAGCATATTTTTCAGTTAGTTTTTATCAGTTCAAAAGAGAAATTTGCGGAGAAGGACTATTAATTTCGTTTTGGCATTTTGCGTCGATTCACTAAAAGCGTTGTTTCACTTTTCAAATTGTTGCTACTAAATATTATCGTCCTGTATTATATTTAAAGAAATTAAATAATGAAGAATATGCATAAATGTATGTATGTTTCTCACAAGCGCCTGGCCCCAGCCACCACCCCTGTTCTTATTGGTTGCCGTTTATGACGTCAGGTTGAAGAGATTTTATTATCGGTTCCGTGTAAGTTAGGTGAACTTATACTTTTTTGGTCTTGGTTATGTTTTGTATAAATGTAAATTTGTGGAATGTAACAGAGTATTTGCAATTAAAGCAAGCTTTTCGCGTGCAGAAATGCCGAGGGGAATTCATTTCGTCACTCTGTGACATCACAAGTAGTGTCCAATAAGAGCTTGGGGTGGTGGCTGGGGCCAGGCGCTTGTATGTTTCTCGCATTGTGATAAAACAACGGTGCCTAGAGCCATCAAATTTTGAATATTAAACGTTTCCACCCGAATATGGGCATCTGGAAGCCCAAATTTGGAATTTGTTTTATTACCGATTTTAGATTTTGTAAAACTTTAACGAATTTTTTACTAACAAACTCAAGGATTTCAAAGCGAGCAATGGCAACACTGTACAGAAAAAACACTTTTATCTCCAGCGCGTGAATCTGTGTATCCGAAATTCTAAAGATATGCTCATTGTAAAATTATTTTGCGACATTGCTATTCAATTGAATTTTATGGTTTAAAGTGCGAAGAACACAATATTTAATAAGTAAAAATAACACACAAAATGTTAAAAAAACGCCTTTGAACGTAATTTAAAATCTGAAACCTTTCAGATTTTTAAAAATTATTATCTTTTGTGCCTTTATTAGGTATTTCTTACGCCTCCTTGGCATGTCTTCCTGGTGTAGTGGTCATGATGCTCGGCGTGTATTTGAGAGGTCTGTGGTTCGAGTTCTGGCGAGGGCATTGCTCGTTTTTCATGTATCCTGTTTAAAAAAAAATACCTAATGTCTCTACAATGGCGCCCGAACTAAAAAGGTTGTGAATGATGATTCTTCACCACCAGGATTTGGCGATTGGGTCCCCTAATCTGTAGTCGCCCTTTAAAAGGGGGCGTACATAAGGTATTTCTCCCGCCTTTTGGGCATTCCTTCGTGGTATAGTGGTCAGCACGCTCGGCTAATATTCGAGAGGTCCGTGGTTCGAGGGCATTGTTCATTTTTCATGTTTCAAAAAATACCTAATGTCTCTACACCCTTTTTTTAGTTAATTAGTGATAACAAAGCACACAATGGCTGCCAGCCATTTTGCAGGAGTCTTCAAGGGAAAACTGTCATATTCATATTACACATTAGGAAAGCCACTCACACAAAAAAAAAATTTCTTCATGAATATGAACTACCAATGTTCAGCAGTCTAATGTATTTAGATACTGTTGGTGTTCTTTGTTTTTTGGATCATAATCGCTTTGTGTACATTATATACATCATGTTCTCAGCCCTTGTCTGGCCTTTATTTTTACAACCGTTTATCGTAGACATATACTTTAAATTACAAAAATGTTTTGAATGATGCAAATATTCACGTTTTGGAAGTAAAAAGAAAAAAATTGTAAAAATTACGAAATCCAACATTTTATACATTCTTTCCTAGTCTTTAGGAAAATGTTATACTCATTACAAAACATAAAATATAAAAGTTTTGACTGTAGAACAAAAATTTTAATTTTATGATTTTTAAGGATTTTACAGTGCCAAAAATCTGAATTTATTACTTTTGAGGAGTCAATTAAAAAACAGGATAAATCAAGGTCATTTTGACTTCCATTTAAGGTCATTTAATGGTATTTCTTTTATGATTTATAACTGTTTAGTGTGGGTTATGGAACGAAGTACTGACGGAGCCAGTCATTTAACTGATGAAGTATACAGAAATTAAATTTAAAATATGAAATAGATCATTGCTGACTTCTTGATCACTGTAAGATGTATCATCCTGTGTTGTTTCAGTATGGTGATGTTCCAATATATAAATCAGAAGGGCCACGTAGTTTTTTTAGAAGTACATTTGGAACTAATAGCATTGGATATGAGAGTCCAGTGAAGTGTCTGCCCTGATAATCTAATTAAAATACACTATAATTTTTTCTCTGGGGTTTTTAATAAAGAAAGTTTATGAAAGGGAAACAACAAGTTTTACTGACCTCTTGTTCAATCATAGCACGAGTACGTGAGAAATCCAGTTGCATTAAGACAGTTAAAGAACACTTTATTTTTTGGCACATTTATGTATAGAAGCTGAATCCAAATATTTCAAACAACTATTACTTACTTTTAAACATCATTCGATTTTAAATTTGCAGTTTTAAAACATTCTTCATAAATAGTGAGAGAAAAAAATTTAGTTTCCTGATTCAGCTTGGGCACTTTTGTTGCATGATGATAATATATTTGTCACAGAAATAGCAGCATTTAAATTTTTTTCATCATACTACTGAGCGTTTTATTATTGTGCAGAAAAGTGTTGTTAACTTCACTTGGCCAACAAGAATTGGAGAAACATTTTATGTTTCCAAAGTGGGAATTCGATGACTTTTCTCAAAACATAATTCTTACAAACATATAATCCTGTGGTTCCCCCTTGAGGCCAATGATTCGGCTGTGATTATAAACGTCTATTGTATCCCTTCATTTAGTTTATCATCCTGATAGCAGTAAATTCTACAATAATTTGGTATAAGGGACTGAAGGTGTCTAATAATATACTCTATTAAAGAATCATAAAAATTTCTGTGTAAGGAAAAATAGATTGAGTAAATATATCAAAGATCTATGTAATAGCGTTTTACATCATGACAGATCAATTTTAGGCTAATTTTTCGGTTCTTGTTGATAAGGTATGCAATTCTATCATTAATTCTTTATCTGTATATCAATGCTATATTTGTAGCACAAAATAAGAGTTAACAAGATTCAAAGCACCTCAGAGTTCTTTTAACAGAGTCGTAAAAGAGATGTAAAAATCAAAAGCTTACGATTTAGAATATTAGTAGCACACAGATGGATACATCCTTTGGAAGCCTGCGAATGCGTTGCCAAAAGGTTTTCAATAAAAAGTGACAAAAGGCCAACAGGGTGCTAAACAAGCGACTGAAGATGCATATGCTTCAATCTGATGACAGGCCAAATTGCAAAGTATTTGCGATTGAGATTCCGAATTGCATCAGTAAGAACTCAGACTTTCTGAAAAGGTGACGTTTTTGGACGAAACGTGTTTTTATGTGTCCGAGATGGTAAACTGACACAATTTGCAGATATCGGCTCGGAGAATCCCCATGTGAGCCGAGAATTTTTGCGCGACAGTGGTAAACGTGTGGCGTAGTCTGCTTCATGACCGTATTTCTTCGCAGAGGCGTCAATCACCGTAACTGTTCACGTGGACATGTTAGAACAGCTTACATTTCCGCAGGTCGAACACCTTCAATCTGACATCCTGCTGCAACAGACACTGCGATCTCTCCTCATTGGGTCACGATCGTTAGCAAGTTTCTGCATGACACATTTTTAAGTGGCTGTATTAGCCGAGTAGGACCCATTGCTTGGCCCCCAAGGTTAGGGACGTAAACGGACTAGATTTTTTTCTTTGAGGCTTTATGAAGAATGTGGTCTACAAGACCCCAGTTTGGGACCTGTGAGCTCCGCGGAACTGGAATATTGCTTCGATATGCTGCATACTGCAGATGGCGTACACACGGAACTCTATTAAAACGGCTGCTGAAATTTTAGGTATGTGTGAACATTATGCTGCAAACCACACCTTTCTATCTATTCCCCCTTCTGACTTGCGATCAAAATTGGAAAGATCATTTTGGAATATGCTGTATATTCCACTCACAGTATTCACCTTTGAGAAATAAAAACCATTGCTCTATGAATCAGTGATATGGCTGATACATGAAAGGAGTCATCAGGTATATCAATACGTGCTGTAAATGGATGAATCGACTGTCACTGTCAGGTTAACAGTTTTAGTTGTATTTGTTTCTTACGCTAACTTGCAAAGCTATCATGAGAAGCAACATCTTTCAGGACTACTTATTACCAAACAGCATATCAGAAAGCGAAATATTCAGTCTTTTAGATGAATTTTTCTCATCAAATGAAATACTGTGAGAAAACTGAGCAGATATACGCATTGATGGGTCACAATGCTGGATCCATTGATAAAAGTAAAGACAAAGAAAAGTAACAGCAGGCTTTGGGTTTGTAGATATGCACTAGCCTCCAGAAAAATGCTTTCTGAGCTTATGATGGAGTTGAATGATGATAAAAATCATAAACTGTACAAAATTGCAGCCTCTTGAAATCAGACCGTTCAAACTAATGTGTGAAGTTATGGGAAGCCCCTATGAGTCCCTTTTCCTATACAATGAAGTAAGGTGGCTATGCCAACAAGACTGATGGAACTTGTTAGAGTGCAGAGGTAGCAGCATTTTTGATGGACTATAATCTCTGTGCTGGTGATGGTTTTGATTCTATGAACATTACGGGTTTGGCACTGAAAATTTAAAGTACCTCAAATGACATTATTTTTATTAAATTTCCAAAATGACCCCTTCAACCTGAAATCAGATCCATGTGTAACGAACTGGAAAGCCATTGCGGTTATCTTATGTTCAGCTGCATGTGCCGCCAACTGATGTCACGTTGTTTCGTAACAGCTGGCTGGGCCACCACATTGCCTTCACCATGCATTTTGTAAGGTTCAAGTGTCATACAGTAGCTTCTGTGTTTTCATGAATAAATTGCTTAAATGAAGTTTATTGTTTTAGCAACTTGGAGTTATGTCTTCTAGGAACCAACAACGAGCCACACTCAAAACTCTTACAATGGCGACCCATCTACACGCATGAAGTTTCAAATTCAACACAAAGCTTGGTTGTTTCAAGACTTTGCTTTCTTCGTTTCAATTGCTACCATACAGGGAAAGCAGCGGTAAGGATACCGAACCACCAAATGTTCAATCTATTCTCTTGTCTATGGAGCTGCTCAATTCTGAAAGCTGCCAGCATTGCGAACCAGATGTTGGAAGTCACACCTACTCAGGTAAGTACAGTTTCTTCATTTGTATCAGTCAAGGTTTCTAATTATTATAAATTGGATTCCGTGCTGGATGAGGTTTGCAAATTACGTGTTGAGGTATTGTCTCTACGACGATCATCAGTGTTTCCAAAAACAGCTTTAACAGGAAACAAACCCTTTCAGCTAAAGCTGCTTTGGAATTTTCCTATAGCTGGTACAATCATATATTTAATGAGAAAGTTAAAAAATGTGTTCTTCCATGTTCGTTTCAGGGAAACGAACTAGGCAAAGCATAATGGCGACTTGCACTTTACCTTCTGAATCTCGTCGCCTTTTTATTAGAGAGAGAGAAACAAATGAAAACTTTTGTACGACACTGATTCAGATGTCAGTCTTCTCTCAGCAACCAAAGGAGAAACGTGTCAGACACCTATTCTGACATTTTTGCTGCAAAAGGTATTCCAATTCCAGTTTATGGACAAAAAAACTTGGACTTCTTCGTAACGTTAATTTCTCTTTTTATATATGTAAAACATCAATGAATATTATTGGATCTGAGTTTCTACATTATTTTGATTTACTACTCTTTTTTAAGAAATAAAAAATTTGTTTTTTTAAAAACTAACAAGTTGACTGTAGTATCATTAACACACATTTGTATTCTATAAACACAATTACTGCAAATAGTGTGTTTAATAAATTACTGTCTAACTATCCTTAACTGTCGAAGTTTCCTGATCTTAATGAGAGCGTTCTGGCACTTTTAACTTTTACAGACGTTTTGCCCTAAGAGCTTCTTATGTTTTATCTCCCTTAAACAGGTTATTGGAAGGTTGTATTAATAAGAAACCTTCACTCCTCAATAAAATAAAAGAAAACCCTCTTGAATGGAACGACAAAGCTGAAAGAGTATTCACCAAAGTTTAAAAGGCAGTGGGCGAGGCTACCCTTCTCAGACACACAGCTCCTGGTTTCACTTTGGAACTCTTAACTGATCCGTCGGACGTCGCGATTGGTAGCTCATTAATGTAATTGTGTAATTCAGTATTGGAATCCATTATATTTCTATCCGTTAAACTCAGCAAAAAGTCAAAGAAAGTGGTCAACGTATGATCGAAAACTACTAGGTATAGATTTTTCGATCAGAAAATTTCGGCATATACTCGAAGGCAAAGCTTTTACAATCTACGCAGACCAAAAGCCCCTAATATCTGCTTTTAAGAAAAAGCTCGAAAAATGTTCTCCACTACAATTTTGCCATCTTGAGTTAACGGCCAATTTTCCACTGATATACGATACATCAAAGGTTGTGACAACATTGCTGCTGATTTCTACTCTGGATATGTATAAAATAATACATATCCAGAGTAGAAATAGATGCAGTTTCTGATAATCAACATGGGTGGTAGTTCGGTCCGGGGTTCGAATCATGGCAAACATGCCGGCTGCATAGGCGCTTTCATGGTTTTCCCTTGCATAATAGTATGTATACGAGACAGTTTCCCTAAGAAAGTCCTTAACAAAGGCATCCCTCTCCTTAGGCAGATAGCCCTCACATTTTTGGACATAATTAAATTAAACTCATAATCAACATATTGATTACAAAATGTTACCTGAAGCACAACTTCAGGAGTCTGAAATTCAGATTTGTGCAATAATGGCTCATTAACGATCCAAAAATGAACTGAAATTCTGCCAATAGTTTAGCTGGATGTAACATCTGCCATTAAAAAGAATATAAATGCTATATGTGTCAAACTTATTTACGGTACCACACTCACCCTCACCCTCACCCTCAGATATATCGAATGTTACTAATTCCATACCTCCTTCTGAACCTTGGTACTTCAGCTACCAAGTCATTAATGAGGAGCATCGAAGCATCATCTCAGATCGAACTTAGATCAGTCATACATTCACTCAAACCAGTTCCAACCTCTAAGCATTCCCTTAAACCTCCTCTAACTCTGCACCTTGCGCTGCTATTAAACGAAGAGACAATTTTATTATTGAGGTGAATAACAAAAATAGTAATTTCAATCGATTGCTTAAAATACGTGTATATGTTGTCAGAATGTATAGATACACTTATAATTCCTCAGATTCCAAATCAAGAAATCTGAAGACTCAAACATTGCTTCAAAACAAATAACTACTCTCGGTAGACATCACGTCCATTTCCCCAAAAGACTCACTGTGATATAATTGAACAATAATAGCTTTTCTTTATTTATCTGCCATAGAATTTACAGTGTATGAATACTTGGATTAATTTTTTTTTGCATATGTTTAGAAGTTATCTAAGTGACTGGGGCAATGCCATGTTTACTGATGAGTCAATATTTGCTCTGGAGCCACATGACAAGCGTATAAGGATATGGCGTGAACAACGAACACGCAATCAATCCCGAAACATCACGCATTTCGAGGCGGAAGCATTATTGTGTGGGCAGGGATTTCCTTAGGATATCGCACCGACCTGCACATTTTTAAAAGGGATTCTTTGACGGCTGTCCGGTATCGATATGAAGTCCTAGGACCCATTGTGAAATTGTACGCTGCAGCAGTTGGCTCTATTTTTGTTTTAATGGACGATAATGCACGTCCCCATAGAGCTGACATCGTCGATGACTACCTGGAGAGTGAAGGAATTGCGCGTATGGCGTAGCCAGAATATTCGCCCGACCTTAATCCCATTGAAAATCTTTGGGATGCTCTCGGCCGTGCTGTATCTTCACCTCTAGCCCCTCTTATTGAACTGTAAACTGCTCTACAAGAAGAATGGCGATAGCTTAATTCTACGGTGGTTGACCACCTAATTGAAAGCATGGTCACAAGGTGTAAACTTTGTATACAGATGAGTGGGGATCACATATTCTATTAATGTCCTTTTTTTTTTCATTTTATGCTGTTTATTTTCACTTTATACATAATTCTGTTTAAGTCTCCAGTATTTCATTATCTGATAACTTACATAGTGCTTAACTTTTGGAAGTGAGTGTATTATTACTTGTCACTATTTATATGTCTTGTATTTTATTTTATATGTACACTTCAATGTGCATTTAAAAGTACAACTTTTAGTGGAATCTCATAATCAATCCCTTTTCTTGTAAACTTTGTCACTGGGGGGATGGATGTTATCTTGTTCTGTAATTGAACTGTGTTATCTTGCTTCTGTAATTGAAAGTACATGACTGTGAAAATAATGGGCAAGGGTAGTTATTAGAAGGTAGTTGTAGTTATTAGAAAGGTAGGGTAGTTATTGGAAACTTTCCCCGATATATGAACCCCTAGTGGCCTATCTGCTCAACCAACTGAAATGAAATTTCAGATATGATTGTTTGCTGGTATGCACTCGATGATAAAACAATAGCGTTCTCATGGTTGCTGTTACAGTTAAAATGTTCAGCTGCGCAAGTCACATTGTTTCATAATAGCGCGCCCGTGTCACCACACTGCCCTTACCGTGAATTCTGTAAGGTTTGAGTATCATTTGTAACTTCTGTGTTTTTATGGATAAGTTGCGTTAATAAAGTTGATTGTTTTAGAAACATGGAGTCATGTCTTGTAGGAACCAACACCGGAACACATCCTAAACTTTTATACCATCCTTTCATTTGGAATATTATGTCCTTAACCCTTGGAGGGTTAAATAATGAAGCCTAAGTATGATAACTGAAAATTCGGCCAATACTTTCACAGCAAAATTAACCTGTCATTTCACATTGATGCAAAGGCCAAAATGTCTACCTTTAAGAGGATTTATGTATTCGTTGAAGTGCAGGGAAGAGGAAGATATATATTGCTTACTTTGAATGAAAAACACCCAGAGCGAAGAAATAAATAAAAAATTTCAGATGCATCTCGAACAGATACATCATAATAATAATTTCCTACAGCTCAAGTGAAGGTGCTAGATGATTTCGTTTTGAATGTGTTCCATGTGCATGGGTGGGGGGGAGATTAAGACCTTTAAAGACTTGTTTATGAAAGGAAAATTAAAATTTGTAATTTATCAACTGCTGTTGACTGAAGTTGTCAGCAATTTGCTTAAAAATAAGAAAAAACTTAATTCACCTTTTCCGGTGCGTAGGGACTGGAAATGTGATGTCTCGGTTGAAAAGAAGGATCTTCTTCACGGAAAACACAATTTATGTTTTGACACCACAATTTAATTCACATTAAACATTGAAAGGGAAAAACAAATAATTAGCCACTATTTCATATACAGACTTTTATCTTTTTCCCATTCATAGCTGTAAAATCAACTGTTTGCCCATAGTGGCATGAATACGAACAGAAAACTCAATGTCTATTATAAGGCCCCCCACAAAAACATTCTCACTAGTGAGGGAAAGAAACACTTTAAAATGAATACCTAATAATATTGCTGCCTTTTCTCCACTACATATCTTTATGAAGCAATATTGCCTGTCTATACAAGTGCAAAAATAAAATACAGAAGGTACATGAGCGCAGAGACATTTGCTTGCAATTATCATCAATGGACCTAAAATAATACAACCAAATGTGTCTCATTACACTTTGATATGTTATTATATATAATGTCTTAATTTTAGACTACTGTTGTAATACAGTGCACTGCAATAAGCAAAATTAAATTGAAACTGTTTTCTGTAACAAATCATAAATATTATGAATTACAAATAACGAAATGAATACCTATTTTAATTAAATCCGATATAATGATTAAACTCAAAGTGCCGTGTTTATCATATGGCTATATTATATTGTTGCTCTTGATATTCTGGTGTAATGTAAATGGTTTCTGCACAACGAAGTTTTACAATACCATGAGGGTTAGTTCAGAATAAATCAAGATATGGCAAATTCCAAAGTTATTTTCCCCCTTTCTCCCCCTAACAATATTAACGTGTAAGACAGAACAGGCCTAACGGCTCCATGAGCCAAACAGTTGATTTACAATATGAGACATATTTCCACATTGATACATTACTTCCAGAATTTCTTGTATTCAAATTTAATTTTTCAGATTAAATTTCTGAAAAGTATATGTCATCTACTCACATTATTGTGAATCAACAGCTAAAATATTTAGCTCATTTATCATTTTATATTTTTATTGCATGACACAATCAGTTGTTTCCTTTCCAAATTTTCAGACTTACATTTTGAAAATCTGGAAAAGTCATCAAATAAAACTGTACTTCAAATCTCATTATTTTTTACACAGCAGGTAAATTCGCCACAGTGTGGAAATATGTGTTTTGGATGAGTAGACGAATAAAAATTTTTTTGAAAAAAATTCTCAGTTCAATGTTTGAAGGCTCTTCTCATAAGAGAAACTGATCCATATTTTTATCACAAATGAGGAACACCATTAGAACATCCATCTAAGCACCTACTTCAGGCTTCAGAAACAGAATACAAGATGAAACTACTAGTCTATTGACTTAATCAGAGGACTTTATTTTTCACAGTGATCAAGAAAATTTACTTTATTTTTGTTTACTAATACAGAAATTAAAAATGGCATGAAAAATATCTGAAAGTTTCTCTTTCAATACAAGTGTTAGTTTCAGATTATAAAAATAGAAACTAGATATATATTGGGTTGTCTGAAAAGTCATGATGCATTTTTTCTTCAAAAGGTTCTTTATTTATATAAAGAACAATGAGCAGTTAATAGTATATTGTTTTGTTGGATAACTTTTATCTTTATTTCATTAAAATAATTCCTCATTCACAAAAGAACCTAGCTTTATCAGAGAAAAGCTGAACAATGTCTTGATATATGGCCTTGTCTGAATTGACTATTATACCACAAAAGAAATTTTGAAGAGAGTGAAGCAAGTGAAAATTCGAGGATACAAGATCAGGTGATATGCATGGCAACATTTTTCATCCAAACTTCAGTAATTTTTCTCAGTGATAAAACTTGTGTGTGAACTGCTCCTACCAATGAACCAACAAATCAGTTCGAATGTGCGCTATCATGAAGTGGACGGTTCCAACAAATCCATCTTCCAGAAACTTCCACTGGTCATTAATGATAAAGCAATTGCATTCCATCATGAGAATGCGAGACCACACATAAGTCTGATCACCTGACAAAAATCATTCGATTCTTGACACATGCATCATACTCACCTGATCTTGTGCCCTCTCAGATTTTCACTTGTTTCGCTCTCTTCAAAATTTCTTTCATGATATAATATTCAATTCAGATGAGACCTGTTCAACTTTTCACTGCTAAAACTAGGTTCTTTTGTGAATGAGGAATTACAAAGCTCATTAAAAGAAAGCAAACACGGGCAATATATTATAGATTGCTCTGCTCTTTATATAAATAAAGGGCCTTTGAAGAACATAGGAAAAATACATCATGATTTTTCAGACAACCAAAAATATTTTACAGTAATTTAAAAAGCATAATTTCAGATATATTATTATGGCCATTCCCCTTTTACACATAGTGAAAGGTGAATATTAATTATTAATAAAAGGCTATCGCTAAAATTGCTGCACACAATATAAAATATAAAGTTGATTACAAAGAACCATCCTAAACATGAAGCAAGTTTAAAAACTCTGGTAACAGTTCAGTACACAAGGGAGAAAATTATTAGTAACCCCTTAACTTAACAATTATTGTGTATAAGATTATCCATGATTTAAGTTTTTTTTAATTGCTGAACATTAAACATTGTTATGAATACAGATTATTACAAAATAGCAATCTGACAAAAATATTTATTTAAAGGGTAATTAGAAAGTCTTGAAAAAAAAGGTTATATTAATATTCCAAATACATTCGTCGCTTTTAAAAAATAACACCACATAGAATAAAATGTCCTACATGCAAATATTTTGCTTGAATCACTTTCAAAAGTATTTATAGTGTTTTTGTTAAACAGCAAAAATTAATGAAAGTGTTTGAGTAATGGAAAGTCTTGGAGATGCAGGGAGGCAATATTGTAGTCAAGTCTATTTCCTGCAATAAACTAATACTGGAAAAACTTCTGTTGTTGCTGATTTACACAGTCAGTATCAGAAGTGTCACTTTCTCACCCACTAAATTTTATATCAAAATCTTCATCATTCTCCCTACTTCAAAAGAAAAAAAAAAGGCAGAACATAATATAATATAGGGCAAGCAGATGGCTATTAGAACTACTAACTTTGACTCTTTTAGAACTCTTCATGTAGCTGCAAAAATTGATCAAAGTAAACATCCTGTGTCATCTCGTGGCAACATTTGTAAGTAACTCACTGCAACAAATTTACTCAGGGTAGAAATTTATAAACAAGGTATTGCCAAGACATACAATTATTCTTGCCTTTTAAGTTAAGGGGTTAAAATATAAAAAAGCTCAAATTTAAAACAATAAATATTTCACAATAAAAGATTTGATATAAAACTTAATTACAACATTTTGACAAAAACCTCACACAAAATTTGCAAAACAGGTGGTTTTTAAATTTACTCTGGATATAAATAAATGATAAAAGAAATGCTATTTTCACAATTTGCAATAATTTTTTTGGAAGCATGCTGGCATACAGAGTTGGCATCACTATTAGAGATTAACATCAGAGATTAGTTTTATATTGGTAACTGCTTTAAAATACACACAAAACAGGCTAAGTATTGAAAATGACATGCAGTTCTACTATGATAAAAGAAGCCTAACCACTGCTGAACTGCAGATGTAATTATCTTATGGCATAGCCAGTTATAGTATATACATATGTGTGTTTGTTCATCTACTTAAGACTTTTTTTTTTTCATTTCATGATCCATACAATTCATGAATCTGGAATTTAACATTTAAATTTTTATATATAAGATAAATATTAAGAAGGAGAAAATGAATTAAATTATAATCTTTTCCATGCTGAGCAAGATTATGAAAAACTTCATAACAGCAAATGATTTACATAGCTTTTTGCAAAACTACATTTTTCTTTTAATTTATATTTGCAAGTTTTGATAACTTGGGTTCTTCTGCTTTAAATCAACATGTACCATTAAATGGAATACAATCAAATTCCGCTAATTTTGTATAAATTTACCTTCTCATATAAGTACTTTTTTATCTACAGCAACTCAATGATGTTTATAAAAAGTATTTAAATTTTAGTTTTTGTTTGCTTATTTTCCTACAGCTTTATCTAGCTATACAAGCAGTATCTAAATTATATACACATTTTCATGAGATGCAACATAAAGCATAAACTGTTAGTCACTGCCATAGCCATATATAAAGGGTCTTCCCTTAAGAATGAAATGGTTTTAAAATAAACTAAAAACGACATCAGATTAAACCAAATTTTTTATATTTTGAAAGACTAAATAAAGTACTTTTTATAGATGTTCACCTTGACTAGCGCACATGAAAGAGTTTGACGAACCCAATTTTTGATGACACTATGCAATAACTCAGGGTTAAATGCATAGTTCAATGTTTATTTTTAATGCTAAAAGATTCATGGTTTATTTGCAATGACCACTGATTTCAAATACACCCCCCCCCAAAGCAATCTAAAGGAGTTAAATCCCAATTTCTGGAAGGTCAACTAACAGTTGCATTCTGGGAAATTATCATTTTGTTAATTTTTTTTTCAATACGTTGATAGTGGCATAAGCAGTATGACTAATGGCACTGTCTCGTTAGAACCAATGTCCTCCAAACTTGACTACTTAAAAAAAAAAAAAAAAAAAAAAAACCTTTTATCATTATTGTTCACTGTAACTGAATCATCTCCACTGTTTTGGAAAATAAAATAGTCTGACGATGCCGCTATCCCATAAACCACACCATACAATAACCTTCTGCGAATGCAAGGGCTTTTTGTGCATCTCTTGTGGATCGTTTTCATGCCAAAAATGACAATTCTGTTTGCTAATATATCAATTCAGGCAGAAATAAGCTTGAAGATAATTTTTTGCCCAAAATGTATTATATTTTGGGAATGAAGCCTGCATTCAGCGATGATGAACTGTTAGAGCACATTAATCGCGAATAAAAATTAGAGACAGCAATCACATTTTAAACATGGTTATCATTACATTTAAAACTAAGTGAAGTATTCTTTACTGAAGTATACTGATTAAAAAGCTATTATGTTAATGTATAAAGGAGATATGTTAGCTACTTGATATAACGTTCAAACATCTGCTTCAAATTTTGTTCAAACTAATAAAGCTTTAATACTGTTTATACATAGTAATCAAAATGAATCAATCAGGTTTCACTTTAAAAAATTTAATGGAAACCATCTGTAAACATTCTACAAACTTTTATTACATGAACTTCACAAAATATGTAAAACATGACATTAGCTTAATAGTAGCTCTGCAGCCATTTGTGCGGTTGGACATTAAATAAACTTTCATTTAACAACACTTGGTAAGAGAAGCAAGAAATTTGTTAAAAAAAAACTTGAAGCTAGCATAATATTTCTATATCTCAGCATCTACAACTCCCAAAATGAAGCTATAAGGTAACAGCTGTTTATAGACAACAACCAAATAAATATTTCAATTAGTTTGGTAGTAAATCATCAAAATTAAATATACAATGTTCAAAATTAGTCCTGGGTTTTAAAACTCAAAAACATTTTTTTAAAAAAAAATTCTTTAGTTCATTTGTGTAAGAGTGATTGTTGAAAATTAGTTTTTTACAATATGAGTTGTAAGTGATTAATCTTACTATGACAATTAATGACTTAAATATTAAATGCAATAAAGCAGAACATGTGCAGGACAACGCAGCTGTACATTTATTAGTTAAAAATAAGAATTACAGCTTCTAGCAAGCAGCATGGGAAAAAACCTCATAATTTAGTACATATTACAAATTTGAAATATACACACATCAGTTAGTTTTTTTTCACTGATGAAAAATAAATTACTAAGTTCAAGATGACATTCGTTCATAAAAGTATAAGTAAGCTAAATCTTTTGGAGGATGTTCAGACAAGGCCACTTTATTATCGTTGTAAATAACCCAACGGCCTTCTTTAAGAATATGACACACATAATGTCCTGCAACAGTTGATGTTCCCATATGACTGATGAAGGCAACAAGCCTATATTCTGGGGGGAAAAAGAAAAATTAATGTTCAAAACAGCAAAAATATGCAATATTTATTTTAATTAGTTCTAAAATATATTATACTGGAATCATATTACTTTCTACAACTTCAAAAGCAATACATAATATATATAAAATAGGCAAATGCAAGATTATGTTGCACACTTATTTAAATATACTTATAATATAATATAGCAAAAAATCAAAATATAAAATACCAAATAAATAAAATTTACCAATTCATTAATTGTGTGAAAAAACAGCAACCATAATGTCTAAATATTTTAAAACAAGTAATAAAACTTCTTTTAAAAAAACCTCACAAATGAAACCCTATTTATGAAAAAAATCAACACGGTGATCTCTTTTACCAAAAAATACTAAAACTACAAAACAATCAAAACCAGCCCATAAATCAAAGAAAACTTTGCATAATTATGCAGTACCAAAAAATATGGAAGAGCAAATCAAAAAATTTGCAGCAAAATTTATTATATTTAAAACAATATACAGTTACTAATTATTACACTTAAAATGTTATCTCCAAAATTTTCATCAATAAGCAGCTTAAAATTTGCACATTAGGTCCACATAAAAGAATTATTTGGCAATAAATGAAGGCATTTATTTAAACCTTATAGAAGAGGTAAAGCACTTTGCAAATATACATTTACTTTTCATAATCTGTCACTTTTATTAATCAGTGGGTGATTTCTATTATAAGTTCTTATGCAGGTGAATACAATGGACTTTCATCTTTTAATTATATGCTGTATTTCTTCTCTTTCCTCATGACACATTAGATTTAACTGACCTCCATTAACAGACCTCGTTAAGTTTTTTTACTCAAGATATAATTTCCACTCTAAATTCTTTTACTCAAAGTTAATTATTTCACATGTTTCAATCGTAGATTTACAAATGCATTAAAATCTTATTTTAATGAATTTCTAAATCATAAACATGAATTAGTATTTATGTGCATCTAATACAAAAATTAATATTTATCCCTGTAATCTCTTCTTTAATCACTGCTATTAAAATTACAGGCTGGCTATTTACTTCTCTACTAATTTTCCCATTTTTGTTTGTTGAGTTGCAAAAGTTTTTATGCTTTGCAGCAGGTGCCATTTTCCAAAAGAATGACACCAGGGTCTAGTAGTATTTTTCTCTTAGGCTTATGCCTGGGTAAACAATTATTATTACTTTTTTCCTTATTTCAATATTCCTTTGATATTGGACTAATATAATCTAGTGTTTTATAAAAAGTTTTAAACCATTATATGATGGAAAATTTCCATATTAGATATAACCCAGGTTTTTTATTTATTTATTTAGATTTACCTTTATGGATTTTGTATTTGGAATAATTATATTACAGTACAAAAAA
>KK112944.1:49195-91636 GCA_000611955.2 Stegodyphus mimosarum | reverse complement strand
AAAAAAAAAAAAAAAAAAAAAAAAAAAAAAAAAAAAAAAAAAAAAAAAAAAAAAAAACCTCAATTTTTATTTGTTTACTTTATTAAACATTTATTTCAATGTAAGTTGTTTAAGTTGCTTCATTTTTTGTGCTAATACTTTCTTTTAATTCTATAAACAGATATAATTTCTTGTTCAGTTACAAAATTCCACAGTTCAAGTCCTGTAATTGCTGTGTCGAGAATACCGACTAAGTTATCAATTGAAATTTTTTCGTTTTCAATAACCTCTCTGTCACTTTCTTCAGTATCAGAAGCAGTATTTTCTGGATCTAGAACCATACTACAAATTTCGCCATCCATTAATTGATTGATGATTGGGCCATTGTCGTCGCAATGAAAAACTTCTGTTATATCATCTTCATTTATTACCACTTCTCCACATTTCTTTACATAATCCAATAACTGGAAAATTTCACCTTTAGTTTGTGATGTCCAAAAACCTTCAAATTCCTGGCTATCATCTTCATCGTCCTCAGCATGAAATATGGTAGCTGGCCATAAATTATGCTAAGCATTTTTAACGTATCTGAAGACACATCCTCCTAGGATCTTGCGATGCTCCACACAGCAGATTTTATGCTAAAATATTTTAAAAATTCTTAAATAGTCTTACCATTGTTCAAGAAATTTAACACAGATTTTAAAAATGCTGCTTTATATTTGCATTTCAGCACGTGCACTATTCCCATATCCATAGGCTGAATGATAGACGTACAGTTTGGAGGGAAGACTAATACGGATACATTACCTTTTACTAAAACTTTAAGTATGCGCCGAATAGTAGTCGACAGTCAGGACTATTTCTGAGTCATCAGGTAAACCAACCGAATTTAAATGTCGCGGAGCCTCGGGTATAAAATGATTTTAAAAACAATCATTCATCAACGTTTGTGTCATCCATGCTATTTTATTTGCGCGATATATAACGGGGAAAATCGTTACTCCTTTAAATGCTCGAGGTCGTGTATGTTTTCTGATTACGAAAAGTTTGCACTTGTGCGTTCCTGCAACATTTGCGCACGCTAAAAATTGTTAGTCTCGCTTTGGAATCTTTGAAAAGTTGGAGCCTTCGCGGTACACATTGCCAAAAAAGACCAGTTTCATCAGCGTTGTAAATTCGTTCTGAAGATAATTGTTCACTAGTAATGAGTTCAATGAATTCATCTGAAAATTCTTCAGCAGCTTCAGTATCAGCTGAAGTTTTTTCACCTGAAATGTTTAATTGTCTTATACCATGGCGATTTTTAAATTTGGTTAACCAACCTGTCGAATATGTGCACTTGGTGTTTAAGTTCATTTCTTCATGAAATATTTTGGCTTGAGCCATTAGCATTGGACTCGTCAATGGCACGACCTTGCTGCGATGCTGTCTGACCCATTCAATCATCACTTTTAGCATAACGAACCCTTTTTCTGTTATTCATTGTCAGTAAGGTGTTGGAATCCACAAAAAATTCAAAAAGTTCCTTTTTCTTTTTGCTTATGTCATATACAGTTGACTTTCCAGTGCCATACTCCTCGCATTATTTTGAGATAGATATTCTTTATCCATTTTTTGCAGCAATTCCACTTTTTGTTTGATGGACATCGAAACATGCTTTCACTTTGTAGATCCTTTGGCAGCTCCACAATTAGAAACTCTTTTTGACATAATCAAAAGTTCAAGCTTAATTTTTATAAAATTACTCTAATAGCCTGCAAAAAATAATAAGCCGGATCAAATTAGAAGATTAAGGAACAGCGCAATCTGCAACATTAACTGAAATGCCTTAGAAACAGTAAAGATAATTTTAGCTTAGCTTATCTCTTTGAAATCCAGACCCTTTGCTATTATGTATCCTCAAAATACTGAGCCGCCCGAAATACTTTTCCAGTTTCACAGCAATTTCCTCCCTTCCTCGCCCATTAAGGCAGAAAATTGGTGCAAAGATTTCGAAAGACATCCTTTGTACTTTCTAACAAAGATTCCATTAGGCTTTGACCTCGTTTTTATAAAACTATTCTGAAGTTCAGACCAACAAGCCTTTCTGGCTTTGTTATGATCACGTCTGAGATTTTGTTTACTTCCATTATTTTTATAGGACCTTTATTGCTGTTGAAAGCTTTCCTGCACTTTTATTGTTGTTTAAAGCCTAAAAGCACACTGTAATACAAAAGAATCAAAATGAAATGTCACAAACAACCAAACAATAAGAAACCTCTTAGGATAAACTGTCTGCAGTAAACGGATACAATGTATTTGGAGAAACTGCAGCTGCTACTGCATACCTTAGGGGAAGGGGAGAAAACAAGATTGCAATCTCGGCCGTTTTCGAAAATCTCTGCATGTTTTATTACAGAAAGAAAAAAATCAAATGCGCATACGTAAAGCACAGACAAAAATGTTTGTGGCTTTGAGGTCTGGATTATGAATGTCCGGATTACGGACTTTGTACTGTATTTTGAGATTTACTGCTGTCTGCCATCAGGCATAAAATTATTTTACGAATTTTTGAAATTTTTTGAATTTTTTTAGATTGTTTCAGGGGTAGAACTTTTGCTTAAATTTTTCATTTTATTTGATTATTTACTACACTGGTTATCATAAATTAAGAAAAAATCTCAAAAATAGTGATAACTACTTCAAAAATAAGCCAAACCATGTAAAATTTGAATATGTTGCCAAGTACGAGTAGCTGAGTAAAACTGCAATATGCAAATTAGTGGCACTACATTCGGAATACGCCATCTGCAAGGAGCATAAAAGTCCATGTTTGAGAACAAGCCCATATACTTCACTGTGGTAGTGACATCAGAAATCTGAGATAGCCAATTCATAACAATGACTTCCAGGCATCATTTGCCTGCAGAACTATGATGGAGAGGAATTGGGAGACAAAGTCAAACAGAAGTGATCAAATGGCTAATTGTGAGTCCTGTGGTTCATAGACTTTGGAGGCAATTTCAAACCACAGATTCGGCATCTAGATGGTTCAGCCGAGGATGGCCAATTGATACGACAAATGCCGATGACCGATATTTGACATTATGTGCATGCAAAAATAGAACCGCCACTCAGACTCTTCTTAGATCCTCCCTTGCTGCAGCAACCGGAAGGTTGGTGTCAACGTCAACTATGCATAGAAGGCTTCATGAAGGTGGTCTGTATGCGAGGCGACCAGCCATTTGTATGCCACTGACGTCACACCATAGGAGGGATCATTTGCAGTGGGTACGACAACATGTCCACTGGAAGCCTAATCAATAGAGGGCTGTTCTCATTACGTCCAGTTTTAGTCTAGAAAGTGATAGTAGGTGTTATTTGATATGGAGAGAACCTGGAACTCATTATCTTCCATCAAACATCTGTGAAAGAGATGCATACAGAAGATGCAGCATCTGTGTTTGGGGTGGCATCTCTTTGGGTGGACGCATAGACCTCCATGTCTTTCCAAGGAAAACCGTGAATGCTAAGGTTTATAGAGATGACATCCTTGATGCTTATGTGTGCCCATATGCTGGAGCAATAGGTGATGCTTTCCTGTTACAGGACGACAATGCAAGACCACATAGGGCAGGGCTCCCATTGTAGATGATTATCTTCAACAGAAAACAATTATGCTCATGGAGTGACCAGCTCGATCCCTGGACTTGAATCCTATTGAGCACATTTGGGAAGCTTTAAGGAGATGTCTACTGCTCTCAGTCTGCCCCCTCAGACCCTTGCCATGCTTGCTCTTGCTTGCTATGGAAGTGATAGACCGCATAATTGAAAGCATCACACATCGCTGTATGTGCTTCTAGAGGCGATCATATTATATATTGAAGGTACTCTTCCTATAGCAAACTCATGCCTTCGATTTGTTTATTTTATACATGTGCTAATTTCTATACTACCATAATTGTCTGGTAATTTCTTTTTATATTATTTGATACCTTAGTATATGTTGTATATTGTGGGTAAGTTTCATAAAATTCTACATGTTACTTTTTCAGTAATCGTGATTTTTCCTTAATTTATGATAACCAACGTATTATTATACAATCAAATTCAAATAGCATCAGTTTCTGAAGAGCGACTGAATTAAGACAGATGATGTTACCCTATTATAACATTATGGCAATACACAAAAGGCTTTCTTTTATTTAGACACTAATCTTCCCTTTCTCAAAACAATGTTTTTTTAAATAACAATCCAGTGGCCTCTACATACATTTTACATTCAAATAATAGTTATCATTCTATTTTGTTAATCTATATTATCTATCACTCTATTGAGGAAGATATTATTTAGCTTAATTTACTTTTTTATATTTCTTTGCTTTATAGGTTTACTTTGCATAATCTAAGTTTACATTTATTTAAGGATTACTTTGGTTGATTTCTTAGTGGTGAGATCATCATCATTAGTTTTCATAAACGGGATTAGAATTGTGATGTTTCCTTGAAAAAGTTTACTACATATCCATCTATCTATAATATATATATATAAGATCATGTACACACACCCTAATCTTGCATGCACATAAATTAGACATTTGTACACATTTTGTACACACGATGCACACATTTTGAATAATGACAGATGCAGTTGAATATTTTTTTCTTGATAAAACATTTTTGATACAGATACAGCTAAACTGGTGTAAACCATGCCTTTCTTTGAATAGTTAGACTGGTGATTTTATGAGAATATTTGAAGCAACGGAAAATACACTTGCAAAGTACAGAAGCAAGAATGAATATGATGTGTCCATCATTAGTGTTACATAAGAATCATGTGATGAAGATTAATTTTGAAACAATGCAGCTTGGTAAGATTTAGCACAAACAATTACTATTTTTATGATACAAAGGGAAAATAAGCACATACTGTTTTAAACTTAAATACATACATATACATAAACAAAATTATTCTTACTTTATACTTATTACACATATATTATTTATATATATACTCAATTTACAGCAAAATCATTCTTGCTTTCTGTCCCTTTTAATAAGATTTCTATAGCAGCAAAAAGAAATTTTTTTAAGTGTGTTTGGGTGGCATAAACATTCAATTTTTCACATTCCCTCAAAGAAGTCATAAGAGGTAACTATTTGGAGACCCAAGAAGCGGATCTTTAAAAAACAGATCAGAAACAGAAACACATCAATACCAGAGTTTTGCCATTTTAATATATGTGATCATGTATAATAAAAATATATAACAATAATTAAATAATTCAGGATATATTATTAGGCTATCTATATCTTCCACATCTTATATGCCTAGCAACTTGCCTGCCACTGACTATCAGTGCTATCAGAGCACAAATTTCCACATCCTCTAGATGAATGGTGTGGGAATTAGATAATACCAGATACACAGCTTATGCCAGCTTACTTGTGTTTCTGTTCCATAATGGTATGCCAAGAATAAAGATTTTTTCAACTGGCCACAAGTGCTTCTTTCCTATACTATCCAACTTTCATTGTCATCTAACTCAAACTCAAAATTTATATTATATATATGTATGAATTAAAGGCATTCAGAAATGATGACTACAGATTTTTCTCTCAGTACTGATCTTAGATGTGTCCTTCCAATTAACAATTTCTCAAACTAAGGCATAAAATTTTATGAAATCAAACTCAACTCTGTGGACATGGGAAATCTGAACAAATATAAAATTTAACTTAATTGTAAAATTAAGGTGGTTTCCACACAGAAAAAATGACAGCAAAATATTTGTTATGTTGGTTGACCTTTCAAAATATGTGGAAGCTTAAGAACAAGTTTTCTGGCTGAGATAACTACTACATTACAAGTAAAAACTACCCAGAAAACAATGCACAGATTAAACATTGCTGTACAAAATATTGTGGAAAGAAAAAAAGAAAGCAAGGAGAAAAATCATGGTTCCAAAATATTGCGGTAAAAAATAAAAGGTTAAACACCAAGGTAAAAAATAATGCACATTTAAATCACTACAGACATGTGTTATTAGACTTTTAAGAGTTTCAGATGCACATAATGATTTGTGATTGCAAGAATGAATGAGGAATATTTTTACTTTCATATTTCGTATTTTTGAATTAACTTAGTTACAAGTATGTATGCATATTTTCAATATATAAACTTTTCATACTTAAAATTAGGCACAGCAACAACCTTCTACTTAGTGTAGATTTATTAGGACTTTTACACTATTAGTAAAGTATGATGAATATTTTATTACACAAAACTTATAGGCATTTTTTCAAATATCTTATATAGGTTCTCTGTTGCAAAGAAGATTCCAAATCAATTTTATTTCTTTATAAGAACTGATTTTTGATGAAACACCAAATAAAAATAAATAATTTAAAAAGCAAAACATTGTTACACACTGAGTTTCCATTTTAAAGAATTAAGAAAAGTAGCCCTTACTTTCTACTCCATCCCGATATTGAGCTTTTACTGGCACTTCGGCTTCAGGAGAATCTGTTTCCATTTCTTCAGCGTGACTAAATATCCAATCAATAGCTCTTTCTAAATCATTATTCTAAAATATAATATTCTAATATATAAAAATTTTTGATACAATACTTAAAATATTTTTCATTTTTACTTTAGCTATTAAAATTAACTAAACATATAGTGTGAATGCTGTTCATGCCTCCAAGAAAAACCACTGAATTTCATGATTATATTTAACTGCACAATCTGTTCTTAATTTATTTAAAAATAGCAATATAGTGCAGTCTTGCAGGAAAAAATTCAATTGCTTACAAATTTCTGTAAGTAAAAATTTTACTTCTTTTTCCATTTTATTTTATTCCTTCATTCAAATTTACAGCATGCTGATATCTAAAAAGTTTTATTTAAATACAGAAGCCCAAAACATAAAACCAAATTTTACTGTTTAAATGAGGGGGGAACCTTACAGTTACTTTTAAAGATGATGTTAATAATCACAAAAAGAATAATAAGAAATAATAACTAAGAAAATAGCTAGTATTTATCAGAACATATATTAGCACTGAAGATCAATTCTAGAAAATGACCAACTAAGTGGAAGGTCAAAATCATCTGAAACTGAGAGTGACCATTTTAGAAAGGAATCACTGTGCATTCATAATTCCATTTTAGTTAAACTGTTTTGCTAATAAGAAGGGAAAGAAAAAATTATGCTCTGGTAGTATATTAATAATTATGCATCACAGGATTTAGATATTCATTTACATGCTCTCACTGACAATTATGCATCACAGGATTTACATATTCATTTACATACTCTCACTGATACTTTTTAAACTTTGGTGAGGCTATTTTAATTCTAATTCCTTTATTTAGACTCAACCAAATCATTATTGTTTCATGCATGATAATTTGTTTTTGCATGGAAGATATGATCAAAATTTAGTTTATACATAACTTTCCACTTTTTGCAAAAGCTAATGAAAAAAACCGAAGAACCAATAATAAAATTACAGTAAATTTCCAGAATTATGTATTGTTTATTACACAATCTTATTCAAAAGGGTGTTTCCATCAGTTTATTTAGATCAAATTAAAAATTAATTTTTGATCCCTTCAATAGACCTGATATTGTCAAAATTTTTCATACAACATTCAAACTGAAGAATACAATGCAGAAACAATTAGAATGATGTTAAAAATAAAATAAAATGTTCTAGGTTGACAAGCTAAAACCACATTTTAAATAGAAGTAAAAGTAACATGCAATTATCATGTTATTGAAAGACTTAAAAATAATATATGCAGTCATCCATATGAACTTTAAACACATACATATCTGCATATATCATACAGGAATTTGAGCTGTTAGATGATTATACCTAATAAATTCAAAAGGCTAAATTTTGCTCAGTAGTTTTTAATGAATATATTTGAAATGTACCGATATAACAAATTTAAGAGTTAAAAATTTCCCAAAATGAAAACTTTTATGATAAACTGTCATTTTTTCTCCACTGGTGATGAATATTCACAGTTTGATATGGACTTTTTGTTTTTAAAACTTTCACAAAACACCGAGAGACTTAAGTTTACGAAAGCAGGCATTTGTGGAGAGTTTTCTTAAGAAAATTGCTCATATAAATCACACAATAAAACAGAAAAATACTATATAGGAAACAGATTCTGGCAGGAATTGAACCCAGAATAAAACTATCAATTTTCTCCAGCTTTACCTACTTCTCAGACAGGCAGCACTGGTAAAAGTCAAAATTCAACTATAAAATTATAAACTTCTCATTTTACTCTCACACCAGAAAATTCTGAATTAACATAATGTATTTAACATAAGACAGTAAAGTGAATCAGATTTAATTTATGAGTTGCAGATAATTGTAAGTTCTGAAACCTTTTTTTTAATCACGTACTAACAAATACCAAAATATTAAATTTAAATTACCGTTGCTTCTAAAGCTTTTGTAGCTTGCGCAGGCACAAAACCCATGGAAACAATGGTTGATACAGCTTCTGGATTAGGTGTAAAATCTGGATTAATTTTCTTTGAGCCAGGTATACAAAAAGGATCTGTGAAGTCTAGAAAATAAAGCATAAACAACAATTATAATGACAATGAAACCCAATATATATAGCAATGTCTTCTGTAACAAACACAGACTATTCTGCAGTCTAAGGCATTCAATATGCAGGATACTGTTTTATCATAAGTTAATATGGAAATAATTTTATCTGTTGCTCTTGCCCATCTCTATACAAAAATAGCGAAGCACTGCCAACCCCCCAAAAAATACAGAAACAATTAGAAATACTATAAAAGTTGGAAATGTTGTAAATTTGCTTTAACTATATGTGCACAAAATCTCATGATTTATCAATATAACACAGATTTCGCTACAGATGGAAAACTTAGTTACCACTGTTGTTCTTACACATCTGCAATCCCTCTTTTTTTCTGGCACATATTTCATTGAGAAGCTAATACTAAAAACCCTATAAGGTATTTCATTATAAATGCACATTACAATTAGCATGCAATTCTTGTTTTGCAAGAATGAGGATGTTTAGAAACAATAATATTTATGCAAGACAGAGCTGTACCCTATGGCCAACAAGTGAAAAAAAACGCACTGTGCAAAGTCTGGACTCTTCTTTTTGCCTGATTTCTGGTTCATGATGTCAAGCTTTTATATATTATCCATTAAACATTCAAACTTTGTGCTGAAAACATCATAATGCAGCATGAAAGTCACATTACCAGGAATGTAACAACTGACCATATTGTCCTACATGACATAGGTATGCATACTAAACCCATACTGTAACCCAATGCCTTATGACTCCAAATTTTATACTCAAATAGTCTGAATATCTCAGAAATATTAGTCTTATCCTAAATAAATGTTTGAAATCACAGCTCATGGCAAAAATTTGAACTATTTTTATTTGTTCACTTTTCTCTTCCGCATGATCCGCATAATCTATATTCCAAATTTCAATAAATGCATCTTCACAAAATTGGGTGCAAAGGAGTCTGAATATGTAAATTTTAAGTATAACCACTCAGTACATTGCTTGCATATCATGATTCAATCTACTATAAATATGCAATTTTAAAATTTGAATAACAGATTAAAATTCTTATATCACTTGGAATTGTACCATTTTGCAGAACTTGCAATTTACTATGCATGATGAAAAGACTAAACAACAATCAACAGAATTTTCATTTTGCTAGGCCATGTGCATGATTAAATAAGATGATAGCAATTTAGTAGTGCAATGAATGTAACATGATGTGAAAAATTAAAAGACTAAATTATAGACATTTCTGATGCAAATATATACCTTTTCTATTATTGAAAGCATTTTCATAGCAAAAATAAGCACACAATTTGTACTGTACTGCATGAAAACCTATATAATTTAAATATATATACATACAATATATCAAATTTCTATGAAATACAATATGAAAAAAAATTATATGAAATCATACAAAAATGAAGATTAAGAAAATGAGGGATACTAAATAAATAAAAATAAAAGCAGAGAAATTTTAAATTTATGAAGGACCTTCCACTTAATTGTTTAATATGCTGTGGGACACCTAATGAGATGCATATTTTTAACCTTTTTAATAATTACTTTAATAAAATACATTCCATATGATACACATTATAAACAACAAAAATAAAATACCCTCATCATTCATATGCTCCATGACCCAGTTCATGGCTGCTTCAATTCCTTCATTTTGTGTATAGTAAAGAGCTCTTTTGCAACCATCAAGAGGAAATCCCATATCAGATAACTGATACAATAATGCTTCATTATACACAAATTCTGAAACAAATGAAAGAAATAGATTAAAAAAAAATACATACACATAAATGAGGCAGCATAAAAATAATAACATAACACTTTTTTTTTTTACAGTTAACAAAACATTACTAAGTGGCATTATTTCATAAAGTTTACAATAAAAATTTCATATGCATTTAAAAAAATGTAGTGAAACCTTGAATTGTGAGTAATTTGTTTGTCGTAAGTATTTTTCAAAATGAGTACAAATTTTTAATGAATTTTAACTTGATAAAAGAAGCAGCAGGTATTTTGTAAAACACGTAATACATATTGCTTTGTCTACTGAGTATCACTCAATTACAATGGAGCCGATGACATTCTTTCTCTTGGGCTAATCATCTCCCAGGCTCAGTTTTAATCAACATGTCTCCTTTGTACAGTCAACATTAAAATATTATGACCACCTTATTACTATAATAAAGGAAAGTAAATTGGGACACAAAACCAGAAAATTTAAATGCTATATATAGAATGATTTTGTAATGGCTCACCAAAAATAGTTAATCACATGCCACCTGAGCTGATTGAAAACAAGAACATGTTAAAAAATCAGGCACAGTAAAATAATATTTTGAAAAAGGTCTTGTGCATGGTAATTTCAGATATGGACAAAATGTAATGATCTAGAAAATTTGAATAATCTAAGTAATGATTTAGAAAATTCGAATACAGGTTTAAATTTAAAAAAAATTTTAAATTGAAAACTGCATTCTCCAATTATGGAATTTAAATTTAATTGTTTTCTGTAACTAATTAAAAAGGAATTTAAAACGTAATCGGGTATTTTGAAAGCAAAACTGATTTAATACAACTGGGAAGTAAAAGTTACAATGAACTGTTAAGAAAATATTCTTGTACCTATAAATTATGTGGAGTTCTAGAAGTACACAATGCTGTAATCAATGATAATCTTAATCCATATTATAGAAATGAAATCATGTTTAAGTGCATTTATTTAGAGTAGAATAATATTTTAAAATGTTCACTACTGATATTTATATATGTTAAAAAATTTTGATTTACTTTCAGATTTAACATGGTCATTGGCTTCTCTGCATTTTGTATTCTACATAATCTGACACAGAGACAATTTTTTTTAAATTTAATTCTTTTTTTTAAATTTATCCACAAGTAATTATTTAAATTTAAAATTTATATTCTTAGCTGAACAGCAACGATATTTCATTTACATAAGCAAAAATTAATTGTTTCCTTTCATATTATTTTACTGCACAAAGGCAGTTAACTAACATTATCCTAATTCTGGCTCAAGACTTTTATGATTCAAAGCATTATTAGTATTGCTCCTTATGATATGCCATGGCCCTCAAAATCTCGCATGGATTACAAAATACCATAATGGACCAATGATGATTGGGAACGAGTGGCATGTAGTGATAAGTCTTGATTCTAAATGACTGAAGATTATAGCAAGAGTCTCATGAAACCATGCACCTAGCATAGCATGTTGAAACTATGCAAAATCATGGCTATTGTGCAGATCTGCAGGCAGACCACATGCCTCCCCTTTTCCTTCCCTATGGATGAAACTAGAGTATACTAACATGACAACTACTTCTGTTACATAGCTTGGTTGACTATCAACTGGTTCAAGAAGCATTTTGCTGAAATAGCAACTGAAGAGCCCAAACTTGAATCTCATTGAGTACCTGTGCAACATTCTTGAAAATGATCATCCTTGATCACCAATTCTCATAACTAACCTACAGGAAATAAATTTTAGAAGTTGCTTGATAGAATATCTCTGGAGCATTTACGTCATTCATGACAGAATATTTTCTGGAACATAGACTTGTTAAATGTCAAAGAAAACGAATTAAAACAACACATGAAACAAAAGTAAGAATTTGGGCAGTTTCATGTATGATTATAATTGCTGTAGTTTAAATAGAATGAGACAGTCATAAAATTTCCCTTCCCAATTTGCTACATTTTAAAAATATAAACTCAGTAATAATTATTTCTAAATAATATATTTTTTAGCTTTGGTTATTAGCTATTATTAAACATTAGTACATAAAGGCTAACATATATGTACTAATTCACTATATTCATTTTACAATCTAAGGAAAAACAGTGATTTTACATAGAAATGAACTAGGATTTGCTTAGCATTAACAGTTAAGACTAATATATTCTACAAGGTGGAAAGAAGAAGCAGACAAATTATTACCTTCATTTTAACATTACTTAAAACACACTTTTAACTTTTATTTACATTACTGGCATCACAAGGAAAATATCCTGATATCCTTCTTTCCATTATTTTATACATTCACCTTTGTTTATTATCAGTGACATTAACTTTTATTTAAAAATTAGTTACTAGATAAAATTATTATAGTAATAAAAATTTAATGAGTAAAATATCAGTTTCTGACACCTCCATTCACTAGAAAAGGGTAGAAATAGGTGCAGGATTTCTTAAACATACAATGAGTAGGTTTTTGCACTAAACTCATGGGCAACAATTAAGTTTTTGCTAACTGAAGCTAATTTGGCAATGCCAAATCGTAATAGCATTTTCTTCTCAGGCATCAGATTTCTATTTAAGCTGGGGGGGGGAGAAAAAAGATTCTGAATTAAAAATAAGAAGAAAATTAATAAGATTGTGTTCCAGCAACAATGTAACGAAATTTAACATGTTAGATTCCTAAGAATGACAAATATTCTATCTACAGGAAAGTTGGTGATAAAGTGGTTTGGAGTTTAACTCAAATCGTTAAATATAATAAAATATTTTAAAATTTACAATACCCTGTTTATTCATGTAATATACACACCCCTGTTTTGAAGCAGAAAAAATCGTCAAAAGTGTACAACATTGTGTAGTATATCCCCTCCCAACAACAGTAGCACCTTTATTTTCACAATGAAACACTGGCAAAAAGAGGGCTATTATTATGCGAGTAAGCACGGTATATTTCTAACAATATATAATAAATTTTTTTTCCTGTATCTTTAGTTTTTCTGCACTTTTTTAATACAGAAGATATCATTATATGTATCCACTATCTAGATATCATACTAGATATAATTTCTTTTAGTAATCTGCACAGCCCTGAAATGTACCTTTCAAAAACATACAGGATATTGTCGCAAATTACTGTAAATGAAATATTATTAGAAAATGGTGTTTACAGCACTTAAAAAGTTTGACAGAAGAATTCTGTTGCTGTGTTTTACAATCTGAGCAAATGCTCATGTCAGCAATCAGCTAAATTCTCTTCACTGCAACCACTACAAAGTTTTACTTTTAATGATCACCAGTGGTATTCAGAAGTTTCTGTGCATGCACTACTTGTAGGATCCCAAAATATCTATTGATCTAGCATTTTCTAGACAGAAATCTAAAATCTTGAGTTTAGCAGGAAGATGACCCACATGCCTTTATAATTCAGCTGCAGATGCATTTTTGAACTCCAAGTCTGAATTCATAAGATTTTACTCAGCAGTTCACAACTGTCTTTTCAAATTGAATTTGATTCACCATTTCATTCATTATTAGCTTACAACAATAAAAGTGGCAATAATTTGCTGTTTTTCCAGATCATATCTAACCATTAATAGTGCTCGGCAATATATTTTCACAGGTTTTTCTTTTGTGTATATGAGGAGCGTATAACATCAACATACTCTTGACAGCAGTACAGCTTTTCTGAATAAGTTATTTTTTACCTGAGATGTTTATTCATCTTTTCTTAAGGCAAGTACAATAGAATCAGAATATATCATGCTCTTCTGAATTTAATTTCCCTGCAAATTATAAACCTAAGGTCTTGCATTAATGGAAACATTTTTATCTTAAATTACTTTTGACAATAAGTCACTAAATGAAGTAATGGAAATAAAAATAATGGCTGACATAAATTTAATGAAGTGGTAATAAGGAAGATTACAATAAAGAGAGAATAGTAACAAAATGAAATGAATAGTTGTAATATGTGGAAAATGCATTTCCAGTACTGCTAATTTAGAGTTAAAATTGCCCTAGAGAGCAATATTTACATTCAGTATATTTTTTGCAAAAGTGTAATCTAAATCATGATGATAGTTACAGATCAGTGGATACATATAAGTAATACATATTCATTACCACATATCACATATGCTATTTAATACAATTATTTTAATGAATGATCCTTTTGCCTTGTTTAAACATTATAAATTTAACAGAATTAGAGTAGGTTTTCATTGTACGTACCTTCCGCAGATCTGTCTGCCCCTGATTCTGGTAATTCTTCTTCACCAGGCTGAATGCCTTTGCCACGAAGCATAGATAAGTCTAGCACTTCAGGTACATCAATTGAGACATCTTTAGTCAGAAAGAAAAAAGTAAGTAAGAACTTTGGCGAATTCAGTTTGTGTATTTAGCATGAACTAATACATACATATGCACACATACATATATATAATATGCACACATACATATATATAATATACATACATACATATGCACACACACATATATATAATATACATACATACATATGCATATATATATACACACACACACACACATATATATATATATATATATGTGTGTGTATATATATATATATATACACACACATATAAACTTGGAAACACTGCTGCATAATTAGAAAGATGACACTTGAAGGAGGGACAGAGAGACGTAGCCGAATTTAGCATAATCTTTATTGCCCGACATGAACTAATCATCTAAACCGTATTTTTCATTATTTATGATCATGAGAACATTATTCCCATTTTAAACAATGATGTAGTTAGCTGCACAACAAAGCACAGTGAAATGAGAAAGAGTCTAAGCGGCAACACAACAGCAAGCTAACTGTACATTTATCCAGCCTGGTAGTCTGTTAAGAGAAAGGTTTTGGTTTCCAAATGTTACAAAAGCTTCAGTTCTCATAGTTACATCACCAGCATTGTGCAGGTCATGCAAGATGGAATGATCTAGAAATAACGCAATCCAGAGAAGTTATTACGAATTTTAGAACAGAGAGGGAGAATTAAAGGGCCACCATTAGTTTAAATTATAATTTTGGCTTACATACTTTTTTTTTTTACCTTACACACACACATATATATACATACATAGGGAATAGGGAAAAAAGTACGTAAAAAATGTAGAGTAGATCCATTATATAAGTACATGAACTCCCAACTATCTCTCAGTACATTATTTCTAGAATGGATCCCCTCCCCCCACCAAAAAATCTATACAGTTATTATTTCCATTTGCATATTAATATTGACATTAGCCCAAGTAGCATATGACGTAGCAAAGATGTTGCAAACTAGTCCGAGAGGTTGCAAAGTAATCAGGGTAACTTTTATGACGTCTTTACAATGCAGCGAAGACGCAAAATATTTGCCATTGCATCTTGGCAATTTGTTCATGTAGCTGAAATGTCGTGATTTGATTGCTTTTAGACTTGATCGTTTTAATATTTTTTTCATAGTTCACGAGTGTTACGAATGAAAGAGACTAAATCTGCCCTTTCAAAAATCGGAAGTCCGCATAAGATTTATTTTGTTATGTTCATTACTTTATTTCATCTAAATATATCATTCTAAGGTAGAAGCATCTAATGAAATATATCTTTAATATAAATACTTTTAAATTATTAAACTTAATTAGTACTAAAAATAAAGGCTAAACTATTGTTCAAAATTTTGTTAAAATAATTAATACTCAAAATATTTTTGTATAAATATTACAGCAAAATATTTTAAAATGAAAATAATCTATATAGTAAGTTATTAATTTATGCATTTTATATATTTAAAAAAAATCATATTTCCAAAATCAGTGCAAATCTAATTTTTTGCAAATTACATGTTAGCAATTATTTCACTACTGCAATATAACTTATTTATTATTTTTGAAGTAAGGAAGAACTTATTTGAATTAATATGCTGACATAATATTAAACATTTTACCGCATACAGTGCAAGAAGTTCTAAGTTTTCCTTTGTTAAATTCATTATTTAAAAAATAGAGTTCTTAATGTCAATTAATTCAACTGAAAATTAAATAATTCAAATATAACTTGCTGCAAGGAAATTACATTTACAATTATTGAAATCATTATAAAGCATAACCCTAAAAGTTCATTAACTATAGGTACTTGCACTCTATAACTATTTCACCGAGAAGTTCGTTCCTGGAAATCAACTTAATACAATACTCTTTTTATTCCAAACTGAACTTTACACCTCGGCTTATAATTCTAAACACATCCTTTATATTTGTCTAACCAACTGAAGAGACACTTAAGCGCGTGAGACAGACTGACAGACAGAGTAGAGAGACATGTTTATAGATGCCGTTTTTCATCACTAGGCACAGTTGCAGATAAATTAAACAACAGCCATAAATATACCTTAATCTTAAATAATACAGTAAACTCTCGCTACAACGATACCCGCTACAACAATAACTCCCTCTACTACAATAATGTTTTGTGGTCCCGGTGATTTTGCATACAAACTAATGTTAATCTCCCCTCAATATTGCTATATTCTCTAGAACAATAAACCTCTGTAAAACGATTTTTTCAATCTAAATTTCAGTATTATTTTCTCCCTTTATAATAATATTTTGATTTTCAAATGCTTTTTTTTTCGTTTTCTTTTGTTATTTTTTCCGTCTATTAAGACTCATTGTGGATATTCAACTCATTCCTGAATAAATAGCTATTGTTCAGATTTCAAAACAGATGAAGACCACCCTTTTGGGAATTGGAGTGGGTGAGGGGGGTGAAGTGTAAATGTATGCCTAGTCTCATTTCCCAGTAAGCTTTGGAATTCTGATAAGGTTTAAGGACATCTAGACCTGTCTGGTCACCTTGTCACAGAACAAGTGCCCTTTGTTAGAGGAACAGGGGGAGATGGAGGCGGGGGGTTGTTAAGTGACGTACTGAAAAGTGAGTTCAAAGGTTGTTTTATAGTCTTTAACGATTTTCAGTTCTACGCGAAACATTTGGTTTAAACTTTTCTTTCTTTCACGCGATATTGTTCCCTAAGATGGCAGGGCGAAAGCAACTATCTTTTCGAGATAAACTGAACGTTATCAATGATATTGATGAGGGCATGAAGCAGATTGATGCGGCTAAGAAACATGGATTATCGCAATCTACAGTTGCAACGTTCCTAAAGAAGAGAAAGCAAATCAAAGATGCTGTAACTTCAAATGAAATTAACCCAGAGCGAAAACGACTGAAAGTTGCGACAAATGAAAACATTGATGCTGCTGTTTTAAAATGGTTTCAAGAGATGAGAGCAACAAATGTCCCAATAAATGGACCTTTATTATGTGCAAAAGCACGGAAATTTGCAGCAATGCTAGGGAACGAAACTTTCAAAGCTAGCAATGGTTGGTTAATGCGTTTTCGAGATCGTCATGGAATAACTTTCCAAGAAGTTCACGGAGAGAAAAAGTCAGCTCCAATAAACGACGCAAATGAATGGCGGCAAAACAAGATGAAAGAAATCTTAGAAAAGTATGCTCCAGAAGACATTTATAATGCAGATGAAGCTGGGCTGTTTTTCCAACTCCTACCCGATCGAACATTGGCATTCAAGGGTGAAAAGTGTTATGGAGGGAAGAAATCAAAGGAGAGACTGACTGTTCTTCTGTGTACAAATAGCACAGGAACACATAGAATATAACCTCTCGTCATTGGTAAATCATTGAAGCCAAGGTGCTTTAAGAACGTGAAAAGTCTTCCCGTGGAGTATAAAGCAAATAAGAAGGCTTGGATGACATCTAAATTTTTTTCCGAATGGTTACAGATGTTAGACAATGAAATGAAGAAGAGAAAGAAAAAAATCATTTTGTTGATAGATAACTGCGGTGCTCACACGTCATTTCCAAAGCTACAAAATATCGAAATCGCTTTTTTCCCTGCCAATTGCACTTCAATTTTTTAGCCTCTTGATATGGGCATAATTAAGTGCTTCAAAGGATATTACAGAAAATGGTTGGTGGACTCCATACTTGTAAATTTTGAAAATAAAGTAGAAGACCCTTTCAAAGTTGTAAATGTCAAGGAAGCGTGTGACAATATTGCTGGAAGTTGGTGGGAAGTAACAGAAAAAACCATTCGAAATTGCTGGAAAAAGGCCGGTCTTTGTGTTATGGAAGATAAGAAATCTGATAATGATGAAAATTCCATAGACAATGATCTCTCAGATGATCAAGAATGTGTTTTGTACATAAAAAAATCCGTATCCCAACTTGAGGAAACAAGCAGTAAAAAGTTTGGAATTAGTATAGAAGACTATTTAACAGCAGATGATGATCTTATGGTTTTCGCAAGAGTTACTGATGAAGATATTCTCTCTGAAATTACTGATGAGATAGGAAACAATGATGAAGATATTGATGATGATGATAATACAGGTCCATCGCAGTCCTTATTGTCATCCCAGGAAGCTCTTCAATCTGTGAATTCTCTACGGACATTTTTTTCAAGACTTCCGTCGACAAATGAAGAACATTTTCGTGCACTAGATTCAATGTATACAGTATTGGTGAACTTAACAGTTAAAAAAATGAATAAACAAACAAAAATATTGGATTATTTTCAATAAAACGTGTTTTCAGGTATGTGAATATTTCTGTGCTTATTTTCTGAATTTATTTATTTATTTTTTTAGTATTTAAACCACTATTATTAGTATTTTACAAATTAATTTCTTCTAAATATAGACTTAAAAGTAGTATGTTATGCACCTTAAACTAATAATAATTAAAAAAAAAACTCTTATTAAATGCTCAAAATATGTGGGCCCTCGATATAACAATATGCCTCTCTACAACAATATATTTATTTGGTCCCTAAAATATTGTTGTAACCAGGTTGCACTGTATTTATTCTTCTAATACCACTTGCATTCAGCAAAATTATGATGAGTGAAGTTTGCTAACTGTAACTGTGCATTAGTCATAAAACCCGGACGATATTTTGTAAGATCCAGTTTATTGCCCTTGTGTATTAGCAGAGGTAAGCACCATTTGCTTATAAAAAATATTTTTCAAATAGTTTTTAACTAAAATTATATGTTATTTTGATAAATTATGTTGTTTTCTTTCCACTGCAAGCTTTGCACTGATTGTGATTTCTGGTTAATAATGACTGATTAAATGTTGGATGTAAAATGCCATTAACGAACTTCAAACGGCTGTAAAATATTCTTTTTTTCGGAAGTTATAATAGTAGATTGCTTTTGCCATAATTATTAATTGTTGAATTTATATTAATAAGCAAGTAAAATTAAAATCTCAACATATTAAATTGATACTGTCATGAACGCTTCAGGTAACTCTAAAGAACTAATTTGTTTCTTATTTTATTTTCTGAAACTTAAATATTTCACAATGAAATGCTCTTATTAAATAATTTTTCATCAAAATTTTCATTTGATAAATTTTATTTTATAAAACATTGCTCTAACTTTGAGATGGAGTTTATGCATTTTAACAATTGCTACGCTCAATATAAATAAATTTTTATAATGGATAAACTTAACTTCTTAGTTGTGAATAATTTAGCATTTAGTTCTATATTGTTAAGAGTTTAGAGTTACATAGTCTTTCATTAATATTACACTTTTCAAACGGAATGTTTTCAGTTAGAGTTCATGCATTTAATGAATTGTTAAGATTAAACAAAGACTAACATTTTTATGGTATCCATTTTATATTATATTGTTATATTTTTATTATTGCATGGATTTTGATTGATATCCTTACTTTTGAAATTAAAAAAAAAGTTTACTATGTTCATAATATGTGGTAAAGAAGCTTTTACAGTAATAATTTAATCAGGTTACTACAATCAATATCCGTCTATTTGTACTTCAGTGTCGCTTGTATTCATTATTAATCTTTAAATTTTATTGTGTTTACTTAATTTGCGTATTGTACTTTCTGTGTTTCAATTGACATATTGTCTCAATGTGGTGAACTGTAAAGTAGTAAGTGTGTTGTGTTATGTTTCCAAATAAGTTTGCTCTAAAATAGTAAATACATATGTAGAGCTCTTCGGCTAGCCCCATGAAATATTGGGTGCAAATGTTTTTGTTTCAGTTTCTAGTATTGTATAAAACGTAACAGTTTCTAACAAGTATTCGTAGCCACAGAGCCAACTTTCTGATAAGCACATTGTATATTGTAGTATTCGCCATCTTATTTCAGTGTATGTACAGTATTTCACCAAGTGTGTTGTATAACTTGTATTCTATTAGTGTGGGTATAATAGTTAAATTAATGTTGTATATTGGTAAGCAAGTGTAATGTATAATAGTAGTCTTGAACCAGACATGCTTGGTTGTAGAACTTTGTAAATATGTATTGAAATGTATTGTTGGATTTAATGTTTTGAATTGACTCAGTATCCTAGCTCTGCTGCAATATATTATCTTCCTAATTTTCACTGTGATTGTTCCCAGTGTCTAGTGTCCTTTTGATTAGCTTTAACATTACATTTGAGCATAATGTACAGAATTGCCCACTTTTCTGATATGCACATTGTATATGGTGTGTTTTATTTGTAGTATCAGCTATTCTATGTCAGTGTGGTTCAGTATTCTAGTAATGTGTTGCATAATGTGTGGAATAATAGCAAGTGTTTAGCTGTCTGATTGTAAGTCAGTGTGATGCATAACTGCAAGCTTGAAAGCAGAATTCCTTGTTGTAGAGCTATGTAATTAACGCAAAATATTATGTATATAATTTTCACCGTGACGTTTCAATAATAGTTTATAGCCTTAGATTTCAGCAAATTCATTTTGTGTGGCCAAGACAAATTCTTTTTTTTAATCTCTTTCCATTATAAGTTTTACCGTGTTTCACCCAAATTGTGTTTTTCAAATAAGTGTGTTGTATTTTGAGTGCTTTAATTGACATATTGCCTCAGTGTGTTGTACTGTTAAGTAGTAACTGCTTTGTGTACTGTATTCAAATAAGTTCGCTGTATAGTAGTAAATATATATGTAGAACTTTTCAGCGACTACCATGACATATAAATTCTTTGTTTCAGTACCTAGTATTGAGTACAAATTTTCAACATTAACGTAACAGTTTCTAACAAGTATTTGTAGCCGAAGAGCCATCTTTCCGATTAGTACATTGTATATCGAGTGTTTTATTATAGTATTTGACATGTTATATCAGTGTATGAACAGAACTCTATGGACTATCTATAACTCTGGAGGAAAACAATAAATTCATTTGATGTTTCTTGAGAAAACTTGTTTTGCCGGCAATAATAATTTTGTAACAATTTTGATATTTAATACCTTTGATAGCATTCTGCATTTATATTTTTTCTGTGCAATTAAATAATGTAATTGTTTTGTAACATTACTTTTATTCTTATCGCATAATAAACTGCTGAAAACTAATATATCTTGTTAAAAAGCAAATCGTATTTAATCTAATATCACAGTTATTCTTAAGGATACAAAACAATCACTCTTATAGTATGTTATTTTTATACTGAATACCTGCAATGTAATGTTAGGTTAAGTATTAATTTCTTTTGAATATTTGCCTCTTAAAAATTTTGCATATGTATTTTATTCTACAGAGAAAAAATTATATTATTTTCTGGTTTTCAGAAAATGATAACATATTTAAAAAAATATAAGAAACACAAAATTTTAATAAAGCAGAAAAATACATTAATTATTAAGCATACATCAATATGTAACACAAGGACATAATAACAATGTTTTCACAACTGTTGCAAAAAAGTGGAATTTTGAGAACATTTGAGTGTCATTAAGATGTTGTGGTACAACGATTTAACTCCACGCTTTCACAACCGAAATATAATCCGAGAAAGACACAATAACAACGTCTATGTGACAAAAATCTCATCTGCAAAGACATAATAAAGATATCTTTGCAACGGTTGCAAAACAGTGGAGTTTCGTGAACATCTGGGCATCATAAAGATGACAAATTGTGACGTTGCAGTGCTACTTGGGAGTGAATCAGATATTTTTTCCCAAAGAGGAATATATCCGCAATGCATTAAATTAAATAATAATATAATTAATTTAAATATACAAAACATTACTTCCAAAAAACGCATTAAATTCTGATGTTTTAAAAAATAATGAACCAACTTTTATGAAGTTTATTCCTTAATATTAATCACATATTAAAAAATAAAAATGATGACCATATTAAACAGAATATTTCTTAATGGCTTATGTACTTCAAACTGTTAAAAAAAGTGTATATATATAGAGAGAGAGAGGGAAGTTAAGAAGTACAATGTGTTAAGTAGAACTGAATGCAAGGAGTTTTATAATAAATAACAAATTTCTGTTTCTTGCACTCAGTTATCATCAGATTCAACAGATTATTTACGCAGAACACATATAAAAACACAAACATAAGATACCTAATTTTTTTGGGACCCAATCATCACCAATTGTAAATTTCTTCAAATGCAACATCAGAAAGTCTGGAAAGGTATGCAGTCGAGTTGTCCTTTAAAATAATTAAAACATTAAAAAAAATCTAGTGAATTATAAGAAAACAATTACAGAAATCAAATAAATCAAAACATAACACTATTATACATAGCGCCTATAAATGACTGGAGCAATTTCTAACATTTGTAGTTACAGTATTAGACGTAATTGTTTAAAAGCTGACAAGACAAGTGTATCTACACTATTTTTTTCCCTGCCAACTACCACAAAAGCACATTAGCAAATAAGGTATCATATTTGCAACCTACAACATAAAAAAATCAGGAGAATTTTCTCAATGACAGAAAGATTTTTTAAATGATAAAAATTTGCTTTCTATCTTATATAGAAAGAAAATATATTTTTAATAATACATTAATTTTAAATACTATGTAATTAATATCTGAAAAATCATTTACTAATTCTTAAATGCAAATAGTACAAAAATATTGACATGTTAAAAAAAAAAGTGTACCTTTTAATATAAAAACTGTATTTTAATCAGTTTTCATACAAATGTTAAGAACAGTAGTAGATTTTGCTTTCACTAAGAAGATACTTTATAATTTTATTCATAGCAATTGCTACATAGGCCTGCTTTTACTAATAAATTTTTCATAATGTGTCATTACTAATACTAGACCTAAATTCAGTAGATGGAGTAACAAAATAGAGAAGCCTCTCACACTTCACATTACCATGTGGAACTGTCAAGATGGGCAATATTATTTTAGACAGTTCACTGTACTTCTAAGTTCACTGTACTACTAAATTTCTATCAGCACCTTTTAGTTTTCCAATTAAACTCTACTGGGTGTCAGTCCTTGTTAATTTTATAACTTCATATCCAAGTTTTCTAATTGCAAACTGCAAAACTGTGACTACACTTCCTGGAGTTGGCTGTTTAACAACTGATAATTTGCGACTGCAGTTTATCAGCTGCAACATCAATATCATCATCTTTCAAAACTAAATGAAGTCAAACTGAAAATCTATTAAAAAATATCTTATATCGGAAAATACATTTAGTACAGAAAAAACATCTACTACTAAAGCACGATAAATCACTTCATTCATTGATTGGAAATTTATATAGTATGGAATTACATACTCCAGAGAAGAAGCTTCTTTTTAAAGTGAAAATAAAACTTAATTTTTCTTCTGAAATTTCTTCCACTACTTTGTTAGTTGCAGCCCCTATAACCAAAGCTTCATCTTTCTTCTGATTTTCTATTTTACATCATATATTATTTATATCATGATTTTCTTATCATGATATATTATGATTTTCTATTCTACATCAAATTTATATCATATATACATTATATCATCACATCAAATATAGAAGACAAAACAAAGATTGGTTTCACAAACTTTGATAAAAATGTCAACAGATCACTAATCATTGATTGCAAAACATAAATTGATTGAATTCTGCTGTGTAGAACATCAAATGATGGCAATGTTGTATTAAGAACATCAAATAATGGCAAAATTGAAAAAAAAAATAAAAAAAAAAAAAAAAAAAAAAAAAGAGCAAAAAGAACATACGAAAAAGCAAGAAGCTTTGTTAAGGTCCTAAAGAAAAAACAAATATTCTTTTTTCACAAGATAAACTAGCAGAAATCAGAAAATGTTTTCCTTGTTGAGCAATTTTTAGTATAAAGTGGCTTTGTCCCCGAAGAACTATTGTTTCGTTTTGCGATTTTGCGTCAGTTCACTCTGAATGCCCGTTTCACTTTTCAAATTGTTGTCACTAAATATTATTGCCCTGTATTACATTTAAAGAAATTAAACAATGAAGAATCTGCATAAACGTATATATGTTTCTCGCACTTTGATAAAACAACAGTAGCTAGAGAATTCCAGTTTTGAATGATGTAAATATGGGCAATCTGAAAGCCCAAATTTGGTATTTGTTTTATTGTCGATTTCATATTTTGTAAAACTTTAATGAATTTTTTATTAACAAACTCAAAGATTTCAAAGCAAACAATGGCAACGTTGTTCTGAAAAAACTTTTTTATATCCAGCATGTGAGACTGTGTATCGGAAATTCTAAAGATATGCTCAATTTAAAATTATTTTGAGATATTTCTCTTGAACTGAATTTTATGTTTAAGTGCAAAGAATATGATATTTAATAAATAAAGGTAACACACAAAATGTTAAAATGACGCTTTGGACGTAATTTAAAATCTGAAAACATTCAGATTTTTTTTTAATGTTCTTTCTTTCTTTTTTAGAGAACTTTGTATCACCTTTATGCTTATATTTTGCAGTATTATTTTGAGTATGCCAATTAAATTACTCACAAATACAGAAATTTTTTCTCACACATACTTTTAACAGTGAAAGTAGTAACTTCATACACTTTAGGTATTTATAAAATTTAGTAAGTTTTTCTACAAAATTGTTGTTATTTCATGGTACGTTTAGTAATACATACACAGTAACTCAATGACAAGAGCTCCAGTCATCTGCACATGCAAAGTTTAAATTTCAACTAGGACTAGAACCTATAATCTTCTTATTCCATTGCAGCTACTGCATTAACAAAGCACATGACCATTCTTTTAATGTTTATCAACAGGATATTGCCTTATCTTCTTTTATTTCAGACATGATGCATGTTTCTCACATGTACTACCAGTAAAGAGGTAATGCCTAATTCACAAGTTTTACTTACGCTATGGAGCCACTGTACTAATGCTTCAATTATGAATTAGGACTTCTTTTTCTATAATATTCTACTGTAGTGGCATATGCCCCAGTGTCTTTTAATGCACATTTGAATGTTTGTTGATAAGGTGTCACTGAACACAACATATTCATTTCACTAACATATAAAGTATTTTGTCCGCCTTCTCAGTGTAGTGGTCAGCATGCTCGACGCGTATTCAAGATGTCCATGGTTCGAGTTCCGGCGAGGGCATTACTAATTTTTCATGCCTTCTGCTTCTAAATAAGCTAATGTCTCTATGGCGCCCGAACTAAAAAAAGGTGGTGGATGATGATTCTCCACCACCAGGATTTAGCAATTAGGTCCCCTAATCCCCAATCACCCTTTAACAGGGGGAGTATATAAGGTATTCCTTCCATCTTCATAGTGTAGTGGTCAGCACGCTCGAAGCTTATTCGAGAAGTCCGTGGTTCAAGTTCCGGCGAGGGCATTGTTCATTTTTCACATCTTCCGCTTCTAAATAACCTAATGTCTCTACAAACATATAGAAACAACTTTTATGTTTTAATTATGAAATTAAAAAGTTACGTTAAATCAACTATTTAAATATTAAAACAGAAAGTATCACAAAATAGCTGCAAGCAGTAATTTTTTCTGTTACATGCAATCAATAATAAAAACTTCAAAAAAATTACTGAGTAGCATTACATTAAATATTCACCCATGATCATAGGCAACTTAAAACATTTATACAAAATCAGAACAGTTAATAATTAACAGATAAAACTTACTTATATGCAACAGATTTAGCTTTCAGTGCAGTGCTGTAAAAATCATCTACTTGCTCTACAGCCGAAAAATTTTCCAAACAAGCATGAAGAGATATCCTAGGTCTTACAATATCATCTGGTTTCCTAGTTCATTTAAGAAAACTGTATTATTAAATTTAACTGCCAGGATAAATTTTACAAAAACTTATTTGTATATGAAAATTCACACATCTGATTTAAAAAAAAACAACAACTATCTTTATCATATGAAGAAGTGTGAACATCTGTTAAAATTAAAATTTAAGAATATACATAAATATATATTAAGGAATGAATATGAAATGAGGCTTACATTCTATCACCTCTAGCTAGTACTTCTGCTTTTCTTGCTTCATATGCTGCTAACTCCTCTAGAGTAGAAGATACAATATAATCAGAAGAGCAAAGTTACACAATGATATGCATATCTAAAGACTATTAAATTAACAGAATTTTACAGCATCATAAAGAAATCAAACCAAATATTGATTGCATGGCTGATGAAAAAGTTTAAACAACATAAATTAATCCTGCACCAAATGCATAAAAATCATACAAATTTATTAACTCATGAGAATAATTTATCTCTTCCAAGCATGAATAGTAAGAAATAATTCATATCACAATGAAATCCCATGAAATAAATTTTACATGCTGAAATTGTTACTGATAAAACACTATATCAAATACCATAAAAAAAATTCAAAAAATCGAGCATTTCAGAACACAAATAAGCTACGATGCTCATTCCCACAAATCATTATGATTAGAACATTTTAATACAGATGGGATATACAATATTTTCATATAGCAACAAAATGATATATATATATATATATATCTTAAATATGAACATAAATGGCAAAAAGATAAAAGTTTGGTTATTTAAAATATTGTAATAACATTAAAATATCAAGAAAAAAAGAACTAAGCTAAAATTGTTTAAATTTAATAAAACCAGACTACCATACAAACATACCTTTATTGGTAGCAGACTCCAAAGGAATTGGAAGAGATAACAAATAATCTGTTCTTGTTGTATACTTTACTTTCCCTGACTTTACACATTGTAATCTCTCCTCTACTTGAAACTTTAGAGAATCAGAAGGATTTTCCCTACTTCGGGAGTTTCGCTAATTTAAATGATAATTATACATTACAAAACATTTTTAGTAACAAGAAGAAACAAAACAAAATGCTTACAGATTACCAAAATAATAAAACTACAGAACGATATTTTTCTGCCCTACTATATCATGTAAAACAAAAATAAAACACATTTATTACTTACCTCCATAAGGCTAAAAAGATGTAAAAAAAATTCTTGTGCATCCTGCTGTCGTTTTGTAGAGAATTCAGGATGACCATGACCTACAATAAGCTTGAACATATGTGGCTTGATACCGGGTAACTCCTAAATATATAATGCAAAGAAATCATATGCTGTGAATATAATTTATTTTAAACTATTCATAATGGTATAAATAAGCAGATGTGTGATTAAGAGATTATTACAGCAAATGAAAGAATAACATTGCTATGAAATGAGTATTAAGAGTCCTTTATAGCATAAATGATACAGTATGAGTGCAAACGAATTATCAAGGAAAGATAGCTTTATCAATGCACTGCATTTGCTGACACATTTTGTAAGCTCATTTCAGTAAAGACTATAAAGAACTGTTTTAAGCATACCGGTATTTTAATAAGTGATGAAACAGAGAAAGCTTCAGAAATAAAACAACAAAACTCATACAAATTATAAGGAATTTAATGCTTGGGTGAATATTGATGATAAACCTCAAGTTGCAGCATCAATGACAGAAGATACCTGCCAGTTGTTTTCTGAAACAAATCCAACTACATCATGTGATAAACTTTTTGAAGATGATGATGATAATGATCACTGTATTCCTCACAAATACTGTGATGAGGGATGCTGTACAAATATTAAGGGTTCAGCATAAGTCAAATAATTTCCAGACACATTATGAACAGTTAGTTCATGGAGGAATGTTTGCACAATCACAAACAAACAATTATTAATGTCATTTTCTCCAATCAATATGGTATGAAAATAGATATTTATATGTTTCTACATATACATGCATTAAATTAATTAAATTCCATTGATATTTTTCTCATTGCATAATGTTATCAAAACAGTCCACAAACTATTTTGATAACATTATGCATCCTGATCATACTTAGTGGTGATGACTAAGTTTTTTTCATAAAACAATTTGCTACAAAAACAAATATATTCTGGAAGTGCTTTACATTGAAATGAAACGAGAAATTAGGATTTAAAATAAAAGGACTCTGCTATCAAGAGACTGTACTAAAGCATAAGGCCTTGCTTTTTCATAAGAAAGACACCTCCATGTTAACAAGTTTGAGCAAACCCAAACAAAAGTCTTAAAATGCACTCAAATGTCTACAAATGATTTAAAGTTTGAAGAAACTACCTCTCCAAATGCCAAATATAACAATGGATAGAGGGTAAAAAGACTAACAAATAGACTGGACAAAATGTGGATTTATAATCCTACCTGTTAATAATAGTATTATTAACAGGTAGGCAACTCACCCAGTGCAGTTAAAAGTAGCAATGCAAGAATTAGCTCATGACTATGGTCTGCAGAGTTTGAAAAATATCTTGAACTGTTATCCTTATAATATTATGCATGTTTATGCAGTTGCTTTTTCCCCATAAAATGAATATTAAACATTTGCACCATGATTTCTTGCTCAGGAGAAGTAAACAGTGAAAAGGCAAGGAATATTTTACATATACAGGATTAGAATTGAAGAAAGCAGATTTTGCAACAGAATGTGCATGGGAAAATGCCACATGGAGTTGATATGGGGTAGAATTGAGATCAGCAGGTGAAAGCAGTTTCCTGAGGCAAACTGTCATTGCCTGTGTGGATTCTGAGACACTGCTAGAAGAACACAAGCTTGCTAACATGCATTTTATCTACAGGAATGTGAACGAAACCAGAACAGCTGCTCAAAGGATGTATACAGAATGATACCAAAAGACCAAACTGTCAAACATTTTAGCATTCACCACAAGCCATTGCAAGACTGGATCAGGCCTGCTGTGAAGAATGACATTACAGAACTTTCCCACTGGATCAGACCTGATGGGTATATTCTTTGACCACATGATCACCAGATCTGACATGCATTTTTTGATGGCACATTAACTGTATGCTCTGAGAAAGTCACATTGAGTCCTATGAAAAGCTAATGATTGTCAAGACCATCAGTTTTTTTTTATTGTAATAAGCTAAACTGTTAAGATGTTTGCTGCTTTTGATTTTGGATGTGTTTGTTTCTTAGCTGTTATTCGTGGAAATGGTGTGTATGAGCACCATCATTATACATACCATTTTCATACACACACTAAGAAAATCTGTTTATTTTAATCGCTTCTGAATCCCTTTATATTTTTGAACCACTCCGGATATATAATAAATGTCTATGTGCTCTATTTTCGACACTACATGGACTTGGCCCACCTGATAGACCCCTATATTAGGCAAGGGGAGGGTCGCCAGTCATATTGTTCCCCAAAGAGAATAAAGCTCACCTATGCTACCACCCTGAGCTCCCAATCTGAGGTTGGCAGACTTGAAAATCATGCATGCCTGGAGATCTGACTGGCCGTTTAAGATGCTCCCGGCAGCACTATGTGGGCTCGGACCCTTATTCCTGTGGGCCAAACAGACCAAGCGGAGTACAGCGATCTTACCTCTCTTCTCACCGAAGGGCTGCTGCTCCCTCTGGCGGGCCAACCACTAGGAGGAGTGCAGAGTTCTTACCTTTCTCCTCACAGGGCAGTAGTCTTTGCCAATCTCCCGCCCCCTCAGTTCAACCGCATGAAACGATCTTCCTTTGGAGTTCTGGAACCGCCAAGTTCACGATTTTATACCCCCGTGACTCAGACTGTTGTGTACAGATCCTAGCCAGTAGCTTCTCACTCAGTATTCCCTGCGTTGCCCATCCCGGAGGGGGAGTCTCTGTATATATAGAGACACAAAGCCAATTTTCCAAAATAAACAGATGGTTCTATTGATGTACTGTTAAACATGTAATTTCTGTTCGTAACAAAAAGGAAAAGCATAGTAATCTTATTTCTTGCGTTTTTCTCTAGTCTAATAAAGTGACACTCGTTCTTTCAGTAGCATATTTTAGAAAACATTACTGTTTCCTTTGAATGCAAAATTCCCTTATTTTAAGAATATTTCTAGCAATTTTTCCTACTCAGCCATATGAAATATATAAACTTCAGATATGTATATTATGTACATAAAATCACAGCTGCATAAATAATAATAAAAAGTAATAAAATTTATAATTGAAGTAAATTAATTAGAAATTATTCTAAATTACAAATACGCACAAATTTCATTATTTGTCAGTTAATTTAAAAGATAACTAATGGAAAGAAATTATTTACATCTGTGAAACCTTGCTTCACCTCCTTATCACATTATTAAAAAAACCAAATGAAAAATTAATGCAATGGCAAAATCTGGAGTTAAAACAGCAAATATATCAAGAACATAATAATACACACCTCAACTTCCTGATCCTTTGTTGATCCACTAGGTGGTTGTGAATATTCACCACTTAATAACCCATAACCAAGTTTAGCCCTAAATGATAAAGAATAAAATCTAGAGATATCCTTGGATGATTAGATGTTACAGAAATATAAAACAAATTTTAAAATAATTCATAAATATTAAAAAAACATTAGCTATTGAAAATGTTTTTTCTTTAGAATAACAGTACCGACTATGGCTTCCATAACTCCTCATTTCAAAGTATTAAAAACCAATTTGTTAACTCAGTCTATAAAGTAGTAAATTAGTGGTACCTATGTATTATCTTCTTGACTGCAAAACTATCACCAAACTGCACAATTTAGTGACAATTACAAATAAGTAAATAAGATTTCAAAATCACAAGTTGTACATATTTAATTGGTAGATATAATTTTTTAACCATTTACTTAAAAAATATAAATTTCACAAAAGTTTGGAAATATTTTAATTACAAACTTAGATTTTTCTACTAAAACAACAATGTGTCATAACATCTCAAAACATGCTATTTGTATATTTAAATATAAAAGGAATGGAAATATGAATATTGCGATAAAATGAAAAATACTTTAATACTCACATCTGCACATTAAAATCTTTAGGAGCATTGACATAAGGAACTTCACTAAATATTCGGTTACAATTTTCAAAATAGCTGTAGAAAAACAGATTTTTAGATTCAATACAAATCAGAACAAGTTACCAAGTGAGCTAATTACCAAAAAGAGTTACATAAAAATATAACACAAGAATATCACTTAATGAACCTAACTCCTAAAAATTGATATTAAATGATAATGATTATTAAAGATACTAACTTAATGATTAATACATTGATACAAATTGTTAAAAGCAAAACAGTGTAACTAATCAAAAGGAAAAACAATTACAGTCACCATTACAACAAATTAATGTTTAAGAAAACTAAATGCTAAAAGCTATTCAAGAATTCATAAAATGGAGACACACATTTTGCTTCATACTGGGAATTAGTTTCAATTCACTTCATTTCCTGATATTTAAATTCTATACAGAATAGCAACTTTAGTGAAATCATGTAGTTCTAATTCCATTCTAGATTACGTAAATCACTTAATAAGTAGATATCTCATGGGGGAGGAAGACAGAGAATTTTTTTTCCAAATAACTCCCTTAAAAATAAGGCTCTCAATTTATTACATACTGAAAGTACCTCACAGCTAAATAATTATGAAGCAAATTGAAATCTGACCAATTAATTATTTCTTCTGTCACAGGTTCAACCATAGAAGTAATCCAATAAAGTATTGAAATATATATGAAAGAAAACTTCAGATTAAATATTTTTTTACAAATTAAATTTAAATGTGCACTTTATTTCCTTTCTCACATTTCAAATTCTGAAGTCTTATAATTCAATTATAGGAAGAATTCTATTATTACTTAGTTGAAGGAAAAAAAAGAGAGAGATTAAAGGAAATTGATGAATAAAAAACACATACCATTTCTGAAAATCTGGAATGTTGAAAATGACTTGCATAATGGAATTGAGGTAGCAAGAGTTGCCTAAATTTGCCAGACCTGTATAACCAGGACCATATAAAGGAACTAGTTTTGTTCCAGCTTCTTGAATTATAGCCCATTCCCCAATGCGCTGGTTCATATCAATTTCTAATTCAACCATGGATTTATCTGTCTAAAATCAAATTTATTAGTTTTAATAATATTAAAATTTCACACAAAAATTTCATTAATACCTACATACTTTGGCACAAGAATTATCAATATCATGTTACGAATATGTTTCAGTGCAACACCAATTAGCTTCATAAAACTATTTGAAAGATGATTTTTTTCCCTCAAGTTTCTTAAAACATGGAACATTCCTGCCTTTCTAGGCACAATCAATTAATCATACTTAGGTAAAAATTACCTTGTTGATAAAAGTGCTTGGGTGATACTAGGCAATTTCGCATTATTTCTTGCAAACCTTGCTTTGCATTAATCTCCTAATAATGCTTAAGAGAATGAAATAAATAACACTACATAATTGCATTACATGTATAGATATTTACCCAATTTATCAAAGAAATCTAAGTGTTAGTGTTTTATATTCTGCCACCCATCATTACCATCTCCAAGCACAAAATGTTGCATATAAATACTACTGCCTGGTATTTAAAAAATTACCATGCTGAATTTTTAATTCTTTTCACTTTGTCACATCAGATGGTTTTTAAGAAGCTGAATAAATAACTGGCATATCTTTGATACGTGATCTTATCACATCAGTAATTCTCACATTTTTTTTGGAGGGGGAGGGGGTGGAATTCTACTGTGAAGCACTCATTTATCTTCTCATACAGTTGTAGTTTTTAAAGTATTCTGCTCATACGTTTTACTGCAAATAGGCTGTATTTCTTTCAGTTTTTCTCTGACCCTCTAATTCTTTAGGTAAATCTGGATAAATTGCTTTCTAAAATTATTAAAACCGATCCAGCCTCTCCTTCCTATTTTATTAAGGACATATTTCTGAACCAAATATACGTAAACTTCAGAATGATCAGAAACGAATTTTTTTTTATTAAGATTACAGTTTTCTTAGAAAAATTATTTTGTCCTTGCTTTTTAACTTACATCACCAATGCTTATCCATTTCCAAGTGCAATGCTATGTTGCAACATTCTTGTATTCTGACTTTTGAATAGGCATTTTGCATGCCTAATTTTCTATTCACTTTCTAAAGAATAAACAGGGTTTCTCAAGCAACTACTTAAATTTCAACTCTCATGCATTGCCACAAACTCAAAAATTCTGCAATGGCACTTTATTAACGTGCAATATTCCCATCTAATTATGAAAGCAATTTCAACAAAATTAAGAAAACACAAAAAAATGTATGGATGAACAATAATTTAAAAACTTGATGAATTTATTTATTTAACACAGATTAATACAAAGCTCATTTGAAAAATAAGTAGCGTTTGGATATTAAAAAAAGATTAGCAATTTGTTTTCATTTGTATTTCATTACGGAAAAGTTTATACAAACTACTTTTTAACAGATTTACCATACAAATCAAGGCACGAGTCCTTGGCACTAATTGCAACATGAACCAGTCCTGGACATTATCTTGATCTCATTATTGCTTGCAAAGTGATGGCCAAGAAGAAATTTCTTGAGATGAGAAAATGGAAGTCGGATAGAGCTAGGCCTGGATTATAAGGAGGGTGTCAAAATGGTTCCCAGTGAAATGCATAAAGAGCATCATCATTGCATGTGAGGTCATGCACAAACACAATACCAGAAGTCAGCACCATGGAGCACATGATTTTTCTAGAAGAAAGAGGTGGCTTTATCTTCTTGGGTTTCAGAGAACCAGTATGCCACCATTCCAGTGACTGTCGTTTCGTTTCAAGTGCCTCGTAACAAATCCATGTTTCACTGCCAGTTACAATTCTTTTCAAAAAATCATTTCTTTCTGTCACATTATACTGCTCCTACGCATTTCTGCTTTCGAATGTCCATTAAAGTTTTCAGTATTCATTACAAACACAGTTTTTTGTAGTGCAAATGCTCAGTTACAATTTCATGTAATGAAGATCATGAAATGTTTAAAAAATGCATCGCCAAATCAGAAATTTTGAATTGCCTGATGGCACGAACTTTTTTGTTGATGTAGTGCATCAATTCTTTGGTAATCAATGACAGGTGTCCACTGCTGTCCTCGTGCAGAACATTTTCCCTTCCTTTGTTAAACATCCTAACTGACTTTCACCTCATACCTTCACTCATCACGTTCTCGCCATAAGTTTCACTTACCTGACTGTAAATTTCACAAGGTCGAACGTTTTTTGCATCCCAAAACCTGACAACAGCTCGTATTTCACAGCTGGTGGGTCGATAGACAGTTTTAAACCTGATTACCAAAATATAATGTCTTCAAACATTAAACAAACAGAATGGCTAAGTAAATTCATTCTCGAGTTCAACAATGTAACTATGCATGAAAAACCTTTGTGCCATCAGATGAGTGGGAGATGTGCACAAACGGTACTTAATTTCTGGATCAGCTTAGTAATTATTAGTAACTTAATTTATATGTGTAAATTAGAATGTACGCATACGCAGACATCTAAATATACAAACAGTTGTATTGTACATATCAGGATATTTTAGAAAATGCAAATATTCAATGTCTGAAATACCTTTTGTAAGTCTTTTATGTTTATTCCAAAATGAGCTAAATGGGCTGGAAGGTTGGGATCTATAACCATAGCATCTTCATCATAAGAATATACATCTGGGAAGGGGCAAAAAACATGAATTATTAGAAGCAAGCATATTTGGTTTCAACTGCACTAAAATCTTACAAAAGATTCAGTGTTTAAATCACATTTGAAACTCAGTTAAATGTTAACTAAGGAAGTGCAAAAGTGCCTCATGAAACCAAAAGTATTACAACATATTTTATAAAATACACTCCAGAAAAGACATTCATTGAACATCTAAAGTTAAATTACAAGATTTCATATTATATATTTCCATAATTAAATACTTCAATGAAAAAATTATCTAAAAAATAAAACAACAACTGTAAAAAGAATATAAGGCATATAGCTTTCCAAACTACAATGCCACTTACTTAACCCCTTAACTGTCGAGTTATTTTGATGATTTGCGTGCATAAATTGTCAATTTTTTTATTGCAAAAATCAAATGTTTGCCCTACAATCAAATAGTAATAATAATAATAAAAAGCCACGCACTTTGAACATAAGCCTCTATCCTTTGAAACCTTCAGTAAATTTCATCTATTGAATTGAAGCCGAAATAAACTTCTCCCGATATATATTCGGGTAAAACAATACAATGCACTAAAAAAAAAATTACCCTGAGTAATACTCGGGCGTGAAATTTTGGAACACCAGTGGTATGCTCAAAGTTATTTCGGGTGTGACAGTTAAAAGGTTAATACATTAAGAAGCATAAATCTCTTATAAAACAAGCAACAAATTAGTAACAGTAACTTCACTAGTAAATTAGTAACATGAATCTCTGTTGCATTATGAATTTATAAGTTCATTTGGCAAATACTTTTATAGCTTTATTTACCTAAACAGGAAAAACATACAGAGGAAAGTTATCTCAAAACAGATTTGTTACATAAAATTAAAGAAATTTCTTTGTGAACCTAAAATGCATTTGAAGATCACATGCTATACTCATCCTATCTGTAATTTCACAACAGCCACTTGTTTTGACTATTTCTTATATCCTCCTCATAATGAAAAAAAGATTACTAATAATATATTTTTTATAATGAATAAGGAATTCTTTTTCTCATTATAATGAGTAATAACTAAAGCAAAAAGGATTTATTATACTCTCATCATTGGGGACTTCTTGTATTCAACATTTAAATTGAATGGTAATTATAATGCTCAGTGATTATAATGAGCATCAACAACTATACATAATTTCAGGTTTCATGAATGCATGTCCCTAATAACTGATAAGGTAATTAGCTGTTAATCAATATTTGATATAACACAACTGTGTTTATATGAACTAACTAGGACAGAGGAACTTTGGACAACACTTTCCTGCTGGTCATAAGAGGTTGTATTGATAGTTAGTTCCAGTGTCCTAGAAATAGATTGTTCCCACATGCCAACTTAATTATTATAAGAAATATGATTTAAAAGAGGTAATAAAAGATTATTATGTGTATCACATAAATTACTAAGCTTTTAAGCACAGAATTTTACAACTACATGGCAGCATGTGATTGGCACTAGAAGTAAAATTACTTTTGTAATGCCACATTACACGCTGGTGCATGGCATTTAAAAGTGAATCAAAGTAAGTAACAATATGCATTATTTTGGTGTGAAACTATATCACAAACAAATATATATAGTATAAATGAATTTATTATAAGCTAGTTACAACAATATTATTGCAAACTATATATTTCAGAATGTTATTCATGTATGATCTTTTCGTGAAATAAAACTTTGTTTCCATTCCAAACCATATACATTTTCAACTAGTTTCTAACCTGCAGTCTACACCAATATTAGCATACACTATATTCAAATTGTAATGCCGACCAAAATTAAAAATCGACAATGAAACATTGCTTTTCCCGCACGAGTGCATGACTGGTACTTGAGATATTATCCCACACCATGCACAAGACCGTGATTGGCTTTTCAGCAATAGCACCAGTGTGTATCAGCAGCGAATATGTTAATATCCACGATCTAGCTAATTTCTATAAAAAATACAAATGCCTGATTTTTGCACACTTCATTCTCAACAATGTTATTTTTGAATATGTATACTGAAAAGACAAAACATTATGACTACCTACTCAATAATGCATTGCGTGATCTTCGGTCTGCAAAACAGCTGCAACTCCCCTTGGCATGAATGCCACAAGTTCTTGGTAGATGACTGGAGACAGAGTATACCAAATGTCTAAGGGCTCTATTGGGTTAAAATCTGACCAGTTAGGTGGTTAGAACATTAATTGGAATTCATCTTTATGCTCCTTGAACCACTCCGACACAATCTGAGCCTTTGACATGGGGGCGTTGTCCTGATAGAAGATTCGTCTCCAGTTGGGAAAACAGACACCATGTAAGAGGGGAACTGATCTGTAATTATCTTCAGATAGTCTGCAGCTCTCATGGTCTGTTCTACTGCAATTAAGGGTCCCAGAGTCGCCCATTAGAACATCTCCCAAAGCATAACATAGTCACCACCAGCTTGTGTATGAGGTGCTGTACAAGGAAGGAGCAACTGTTCGCCTGGAAGACGGCATGCTCTGACACGAACATCGATATGATGAATGAAAAATTGTGATTCATCCGACCAGGCAACTGTCTTCCACTTATCCATGATCCAGTCTTGATCTTCCCAGGTTGACTGCAGGCGTAGTTGACAATGATGCTTGGTCAACAGAGGCACACAAGTGCTGTGCAGTCCCATATTCAACAGTGTAATCTGCACTGTCTGTTCCAAAACACATGCACTTGGACTTGCATTGTATTAGGCTGAAGCTAAGCCATTGTCTAACACTGATTTTGCAGTATTAAGTAGGACAATCTCCAAAATCCTTTTTCTATGATAACGTGTGGACGTCCAACACACTGGGGTCAGCTGCTTAGTTTCAGCATCATTTATCCATTTTACATAAATACTAACAATGGCAGATGGTGAACCTACCAGCTGTGCAGTTTTGAAGACACTTGTCCCGAGTTTTCAGGCCATTACTACCTGCCCTCTATCAGATTCACTTAGCAGCCTTTCCCATCATTCACAAAATTTAGTGCAAGAATGAATCTTTACCTTCTCCAGCAGCAGTTAAATACCATTCCCACTTAATCACATGCCCTCCACATCATCCAGATGAGTTCACTGAAAAATGTGAAGATAGTCATAATGTTTTGTCTAGTCAGTGCATATATTATCAAATAAACATATCAAAAGGATAATGTCTCACTATTTTAAACTTATTTTTTTAAAATTTCAATTACATTAAGGAAATAACAATAAAAAAAATGATGAGAGGCTGTCCATTCCAAATGGCTGCTGTAGTTGAATGCGTAGACTTCATTTCGTGGTGACTTAGGATTTTCTTCTTAAAAAAAATTCTGTTACAAAATGGAAATAATATTATTTATGTTTGAATACAATTTCTAATCATAACTATTTTATGCAATATAGGACGATGATACGAAAAACAACAGACATAATTCAATAACTGTGTACTAGTGTTTCGTGTGAATGTAAGATCCATAAACGAAACCAAGCACTTGGATAATTTGAAGTTATTATGTTCAGAATAAAGTGTTTTTTATGAAATCAAATACCTTTCATGTCTACATTAAAATATCCCATTTAATCATTGGTAGATCTGTATCTATATTGAACTCTTCACCAATGAGCAAACTTGACTTTGAGTATTTCATAAGCGCACTAAAGAGAAACAATTTTAACTCTGCTGAATTAACTGATGGATGAACGTGTACAGATGCCAGTATGAATTCATTGTATTGACGGTCCATTAATTGTAATATAGGCCACACATGTATCACTGTCCCCTATTTCCTCTCTCCTTCTCCTACGATATAAAGTAAACTGAACTGGATTACAATTGGCAATGTTCTTTAGATTCCTGTAGATAGACACACCACTGGGCTTTTCATTGTTTATCTTCAGAGCGACTTTTCAATGTAATGTTCATAAATGCTTTTAATTTGAAACTCTCCACCTAAATAGGTTAATCCTAAAACATCCAAGTACCGCCCACCAGATGGGAATGATGTCATCAAAAATTTCCTTTGCTTTTCGCTAACTCTGCCATTCAGCTATGGCTGAACCGTAATTCCAAAATTCTTTTTGTATTTTGTAGTGTATACATTCATCTATCAAATAAAACATAAACCAACTCTCTATGTTTCGTAGTTGCAGAGATCTAAGCATTTTCGTAACTGTAAACGAGTCATAATGTTTCCTTTCCACAGACCACCATGCAGCAATGTAAGTTTATGCCAAAAAATGCTATACTTTATATTAAGACTTAAAAAATAGCACTTGGCAACTTTCTTTGTGTATCTTACCCATAATGGCAAAAATTCACTCGACATGCCCACTGAATTTTTTTAAAGTAACTTATTGAAAACTTTCAGAAAATTCTTTTAGTACAATATAAATCTTAACTGGCATAATCCAAAAATAAACTTAAAAGTTAACTTCAAAAAAGAGACACTACACCACATTAAGTTTTGCAAAAACACACACAACTTATTTTAAATTATGAGGGGGGAAAAGCAGGTATTTTCTGACTATTCATACCTTTGGTTCCAATATACAGCACAACTGTCGTGTTCTTGGCATATTTTTGAGTCTACGCATGACAAAGTCAACTCACGAATGCGTATACCACACACGTGTTTAAAAAGACAAGAATTTACACATTTAAAATTTGATTGGGTGGATTCTGCCCTTTTTGCCAATGATTTGGTTATCTGGAGTAGTGCTTCTAAAAAGAAGCAGGGTGGTTTAAATGAGACTCTTAATGGTGCCCTGAAAGAGCTGGAAAATTGGTGTCTAAAAATGGTATGAGAATACATCAGGATAAGAGTACGTGCCAGTTCTTCACTCTGAACAGACAGACTTTTACCCCGAAGTTGACATATAAGGGTGTAGATGTTCAATATAACGATTCAACAAAATATTTGGGTTGCATCCTCGATCCACGCTTAAATGGGAGGAAACATGTAGAACATTTGAAAAATAAAGCTGTAAGAAGACTTTTTGTCTTAATTGGCTGGCTCAAGGTGAGGCTGTGACAGAGAGACATTAACGACTACTTACAAATTAGACATTCAACCAATTATTGGTCATTGTAGCGAGATCCTCATCATGGCTTCGAAGAATGTAGTCTACATCCTTAAAGTCTTCCAGAACCAAGCGTTATGCATAATTTCTGGGGCAATGAGATCTACTCCTATTCTTGCAATGCAGCTTTTAACTGGTTTGGAACCTGTTCATGACTGTAAAAGAAAAGTGATCCTATTATACCAGAAGCTGGTGCGTTTGCCTGACAACCCTTCTAGGAGGAACTATAATACGGAAATTTCTAGGAATCTTAAAACTCAAATTGGCTTTATACAGTCTGCTCACAGAAAATCTGATGCTTTGGAGTTGAGCCAAGATTATCTAATTTTACCTCCACCCCACTGTCCCTTGGACTTTTTGAATTTGAATATAAATCTTGATCTTATTCAGAGTTGTTAAAAACAAAATGAGCGATTCACAATTAAGACCTATTGCAATGGAAACTATTGGGGTTCGCTATCCTCAAAATGAGTGGTTGCATGTCTACACTGACGGCTCTAAGTCAGAGAGAATGCACGTTGCTGGAGCAGGTATTCTTAGCAAGCTTTTCAGTTTCTACTAACCAATGGGATCTCTTACTACTGCATTTGATGGTGAAATCGAAGCTATTGCTGTGGCTATTCAACAACTGTCGATTCGTAGCCACTCTTTTGTAAAGATAGTTATATTGTCAGAATCTAAAAGTGCACTTCAAGCTTTTCTGAATAATCAAAATAGTTCCCAAAGAATCTTAGATTGTAAGCCTTTGCTTAAGGCAGTGGCACAAAGAATTTCATTCCAATGGATTCCAGCTCACTGTGGAATTATGGGAAATGAAAAAGCTGATATGCTGGTTAAGAAAGGAACTTTTATAATGCAATGGATTAATCAATCGCTTTCATTTCATATGATTAAATTGTTTGTTAATCGGACTCTAAAGAAATTCTTAAGCAAGATATAATTCGACTTGCTATGGATAAGAGTTGGAGGATTCTGGGAGAAGAAGCAACTTTCATTCCCAGTTTTCCAAGAAAAACAGTGGTAGCTCTATTTAGACGTCTGACCGAACATGACTGTTTGTGAGACTACCTCCACAGAATTGGAGTGGTGGATTCCCCATTGTATTTTGTGTGATTCCAATCAGCCTACGATTTTTGAACATTTAAATAACTGTACTGCACTTTGTCAGTATGAGGACACTATTGAAAAGTACTCCAGAGCGCGTGAACTAACGATTTAAATGCTAAATGTTTGATATTTGTAAAATAAATTACACACTTAAAATTTAACCAACGTTTTGCTGAGCATTTAACACCCAATGTAAAAATTGGCCATACAGATCCTCCCATAAAATTTCTTATTTCTTGAAAAATGCATCTTTTTATATTATTAATGACCAAAATACTGTCTACAGAGCCATTAAAAACTTTTTACCAAGACAACAAGTTGCCAATGATATCTGCGTATGCTGACGAAAAATTTAATACATAAAAGAAAAAGAATAGGTTGTCATTATTTATTCTCAAGTTTTGTCTCAAAATTTGGAAAGTTTTCATTATTTGTTTATTTTTAGTTTATATTAAAATTTATTTAATGGTTAACTCAACATATTAGAATTATTTTAAATAAATGTTTGCCTGAAAATTTAATATTTAGCTGTTAGTACATTTGAATTACAAAATACAAGCAACAAAAATTTCTTAAGACTTCTTTTCGATGGACAGAATATAAATAGTATAAATTTGATTTTTTTGCGTTATTATTGTTCATATATATTTTTATGAATATTAGGTAAGTAAATTTTAAATTGTAAAATTCAGTTTTATTTTGTCCCCCCCCCCAAAAAAATAATAATAATAAAATAAAAAAATTTCCAGCTCATGTGTTTGGCTTGCATACAATCAGTAGTTTGAAACTGCTGGGCTAGGGGCTCCAGATAATCAGACAGTACTAAAATTCATTTAAAATATTTGAAATGAGTGGTCTGGGGGATCATCAATTTATCTGTTTAAATCACCATTTACGTTATACGGCACTTGCGTGTTATCTATTACTAGGAATTCCAACTGCTACCAAGATACAAGAAGATGACAATAAATGTCTGCTTTCCT
>KK112944.1:2052-49136 GCA_000611955.2 Stegodyphus mimosarum | reverse complement strand
TTTAATGCATAACTTGTTCATGCATGTCATAAGTATTCTTCTGCAGGATTCTACGAATTTGACTGAGGTGTTACAAAAATAGGAAGGCAATTAAATATTTAAAAATTTAATTCTGCTAAGTTGAAGAGACACAGATAAAACTGTTTTCTTGAATTATACACACCTACATTATAAAAAAGAATTTAAGAACAGGCTTAAGAAATGATACTGCAGTCATTTTTAGCACTAAAAAAATACTGTACATACACATATGGTACTGCGAAGTGAATTTTTTAAATATGAGGTGTCTGAGAAAGTGATGAAAAAGTGCAGCACATATATTTGAAATTAACTCACTTATTGCATTATCATTTACATAGCTGCAAAGAACTCAAAATCTTTGTTCACAGCAATGTAAATTTACACATGACTGGTACAAAATGGACTTAATCCTTTTGATTTCTTTTGGTGTCATTTGTCAAACTTGATACTTTTATATTTTATTCCGTGAATGTGTGGAGGCCAGAAGTTTTAAAGAAAAGACTGCATTGAACAAGTATGGCTGGCATTGCAAATTTTCAAGCCCAATTTATGGAAGCAATAAAACTGGTCACATCATTGTTGCCTTTGATTCTGTGAAATGAGTTTTGGTTAGACACAGCCCAAGCTACAAACAGAACTTGCATAGAAGTATGCTAAATCTTTTTGAGTAATTTTCTTGAGCTAAACTAACCACAATGCAATAAGCACATCAATTTCAGATATATGGATCATTCTTTTTAAAATTTAATATATAATGCCATGAAATAGCTTACAGTCAGTACGTATAATATCTTACTTTTTATTAAAAAAGCTTATATCTAAAAGATTTGCAGTTTCCATCTAAAAGCCCCCCTTTTTTTCTGTTTACCTTTCTTGGAAATATCATAACTTAAGGTATTAATGAAATACAAGCTATCTGTGTAATTATAATTTTACATACAGAATAAAAGAAAAATGCAGACTTTAAATCAAAGTCTTGTTAAAATTAAACCTAAACAAAGAAATATATGGTGTAACTAAATAGATATGGTATAACTAATTTTAGATTAAGTGATGAAATTAGATAAATAAAAGCAAGAAGCAATAAATAATTAATACAACTAAGGAAAAAAGCAAACCTAAGACTACAGCAGATTTTGAGTAAAACTCTAATGATTTCAAAGGCAATAAGACATAGATCCCCCCAAAGAGGCATTTTTCCCCCTTAAAGAAGAGGAATCTATAATATCTGAAAACTCTTGAAGAATTAAACTTATACCAAATCTATGCCAAATCAAAGGCCGCTTTTTTGCTTATTTTTAAATTTTATAGTGACACGATTTTCTTTCAGTTAATGTATAAAAATCCTAAATTTAAGACAGTAAATAAATTGATATTTCTCAAAAAAAAAAAAAAAAAACTAGCATGAGTGACAGCAAATTTTTTAAACGAGATAAATAATTACGATCTGAATTTGAGTCACATTTCATTAAAAAACCTTAAATTTCTGAAAATGAAGTTAAAATTCTACAAAATATACCTGAAGCTTCAGATGTAATAGTTCCCAACTTGACAACAAGAGGGTATTTGGTTTTTTCATAATGCTCAACTGCGTGATTATTACCACCAAGGCCATTAAAATATTTTCGACCACAATGAATAGAACCATCAGTGAGATTAAGCCAGAGATTTTCCTTTAAACCACATACTTGACACTGCCAATCTTTTGGTGGAATTTTTACTCCATTATCCAATTGAACTAGAGTATCAGCATGTCTAGAACAGGAAAAATTAATATTAAGAAAGAAAGCAAAACATTTTCACAAAAGAAAAAATTTCAACAATGAAGTTTAAAATATACATAAATAAAAAAATTTTTAAATTAAGAATTTAATAAGAAGTCTTTTTAAACTCTAGGTATGAAAATGTAGAATATTATACATATATTTATTAACAGTCTTAGACCTTTCAACATACATACTTCCAATTATACATCTCAGCCGTACGTACTGTCAAACCATTCCGCAAACTATTCTCAAAGACAAGTATGATGAGATAATAATAATAACAAAACTGATGCTTTATTTCAAAATTTGTTTATTATCATATATCTGATCACTGATAGCTCAGTTCAAGCTTGGTTGGCCTTCAGCCCAAATACTTAGATATGTCCAATAACTGGAAAGATGTATGTCTGACAGGTAACTTAGAAGCAGAACTAAATACCAGAATGACATTTTTTCAGTTTTGCCTCTGATTTTTAACTTGCACATAATCCAACTGCTTTCTAAAGGCTTATTTCTTGGAAAAAACTAGATCTTTCCCTCACAGATTATACACAGAAATTCTTTTTTTATAAATAAATTGGTCCAAATTAAGCATACATGTTTACAATCAGGATCACAATCACAATATTTGATAAAGTTCACAGTCACTATATTAAACCTGCGTAACAAAAATTTTATGGGATAAAAAAAAAAATAAGGACTGGGTGTTGAATATGGACAAAAGTGAAGAGCTAAGATATAAATAAACTGCAGACTCAAGAAACTCTAAACCATTAAAAAATTTCACAACACATCCATGATTTAAATTCTCTTACTTCGTAACTTCTCTTTGCATCCCATCCCACGTCCCAGCCATCGCATCAGCCTCTTCCTGTACGCTTGCAGCATCAGATTCCAAGACTGTACTAATACTTAATTGAATCTACAGGAAAAAAATTAATTCGTAAAAAACAAAGTAAAAATGGTAAATCAGAAGAATGCAAAATAAAAAAAATGTACACACAACTGCAATTAATTAACTAAAAAATGGAATTAATAGCTGCATTTAATCCAATTTTAAATAAACATACCTAAATTAAACGGGGGGAAAAAGAAGGGTGGTGTGGATGTATTAGTAATCAGTAAATCTTTTATTTTAGTACCATTGCATTATATCCAGAAGTTAGTAAATCTTTTATTTTAAAACCTTTACCTTATATAATGACATATAATTTATATAAAACTCATGTAGTCAGAGCTTTATTCGACAATTAATTGCAGCAAGATAGTAGGCCATCTGCCTCAGAAGGGATTTCTTCGTAGAGGACTCTACAGAAAACTGGCCTTACATTTATATTACATATACAGAAATCCACAAAAACACCATGCGGTTAGTTAATATGTTCTTCAAAAACCAAATCTGGCACAATTCTAATGTTCAGCGGTCTTACCACTGATGGACACACAGTGACAGAGCTGAATATACATTAAAATTAGGGCTTTATAGTCTTACTTTAGTACTGGTTTATTGCAAATTAAATGTTAAATATACACTAGTTCTATTTCCTGAGGAGCAAAACAGAATTTACAGTTGATCCAATTTCTAAACATATGAGGCAATGCCACACAGTTTCATTCCCACATGAAAGTATGGATGATATAAAAACAGTAGCTTTTAGCTTTAGAAGAAATATAATAAGAGGGAAATCACTGATACATTGATAATTTTTCTTTATAAAATTTCTTAAAAACTCAGGTATTAACTTTAAAATACTCAGTTTAAATTCACAATTCTGGGAAGACCACAGCAAAATATTTAATAAACCTTTGAAAAAGAAGCTGCCACCATATAAACCAGCTGATACTGGTTTGCAAAGCTTATATCAGTCAGAGTTTATATGGATTCTGTGATTATTCACCTTTTTCTACTGGTAGTATGCACTTGACTAAATCAGAACCCAAGCAAAAAATATGGCAGGTCCTGTAAAAGCTGCATGCATTCTAAACAACTCTTGCTATTAAGCTAGTTGGTTAACTGATTAATACAAAACATGCAAGTGCATGTCTTAAAAGGAAAAATTTCGCCTTTTTGTGTTTTAGCAGTAACCGGTAAGGTAAAAATATTTGATAAGTGAGAGTCACACTAGATCACTTAGTGGAAAAAACCAAAGTGGAAGAGTGCCCTCTTCAAGTCTGCACATGAAGAAATACTTTCTTCATTCCATTTGAAATAAAGATTTTAGGAAGTACTCTGAACTCATCAGTATATCCAAAGAAGGCAACACACTTCTGGTGCTAATTCAGGATTAATATGCAATAACATATATCAAAAACTGTGCACAAAGCAGCAAATGATCTTGAAATACATCAACTGTTGAAACGTTTTTCATACTGAAATACATACAATGGATAACATCTGTAGTTCTGTTTGTAAAATTGTCCAATCTTATTTTTCATTATAATTTTCTTTTTACCAGATTATAATTTCACAGAAATTTGAATAATTTTGTAATAAATATCTTGTTTTTCATTTACCTATCAAGCACATGAAGGTGACTTTCCCTGTGAAGAGACTGAGGCATCAATAAAGGTATACTGACTGAATTTTTAAAAATCCAGTTTATTTGATAAATTATAGTTTAGATATGAAATTTGACATTAAATTCTGAATTTCAGAGATTTTATTCCTTATATATCTTTGTCACTTTTTGCAGAGAAATATCCCATTCCTATTTCATAATTCATCTGGCCCTTTTTGTTGTCTAAGTATTCATAAATATTTGTTTCACATCTACTTCAGAGTCAACACTGAACTAATTGCTCAATTCATTATCAACTAGTAAGGCAGTTAAATTTCATGCCACCAGGAAGACTGCAATCAAATTTATCTTGTAATATTACAAATCCTTCTTTTTAAAGAAAGTACTATTTGATATGGTACCACATGAATTTGTTAATTTTGAATAAAATTTATCACAACACCAAGCTTAAATTTTTTTTTTTTGAGATCTCATTTCTAAATCTTCAACATCCATTTGATTAGTAGCTTTCTACATTCCATTCCTACTTTAACCATTTGAATGTGATTTATTTTTACAGTTTAATGGAGAAAAAAGAAATCTTTAGATTTGAAAAAATAATTATTTGGCACATTAGAAAGTTCTGACATTAATATGAAGAAGGCTCTATGCAACTTAATGAGTATAAAATTGGCTCACGTTCAAGAAATGTACAGTAAAAAACGAAAAGCAGAAAAATATGAAAATTTTTACATGAAATGAAGAAAATCATGAAATGATCATTTACAAAAATTATTTGCCATTTTCTTCTGAAATGCATTAAAAAGAAAGGAATTTTACATAAGCAAGATGTTTATTAATTTATTTTTCAGCGATAACCTAATTAATAATTGTAATATATTATACATTTGCATCAGGTATAAAAATTTTCCATGCGTTATTACAACATAAATTATGATTTAATTAACAAGTATTCAACTCCTCTTTTGAATGCAAATAAGAATAAAAAACATGGCACTAATTTTGAGAAAATGGCAAAATAAATTAATAAAATAATACAAATTACTGAAGAATACATAAGTATGAAGAATCTAATTGGTAAGCAAAATAATATATCACATATTGATTTAAAAGTTCAAGATAAATAAATGAATAAAAAGATTACAAAGTTTAAAAGGGAAAAAAAGTGAAAAAATACCATTTATGATGATAGAAAATATTTTTTCTCAATAATAGAATTAACTAAATCAATAAAACTCAGTGAAAACTTAGCACATATAAAACAAAAGACTCATTTGAATTCTTAATTTTATAGTTCTTACAATTACAAATAAAAGAACTGAGATTCATAATGATTCCACAAATAAAAATCCACAAGGTTTTAGAAATAAAGTTTGCTAAATATATTTTGTAATATATAAGTCGCATGTTTCACCTTCCCAAAAAATTTCATACAGGTTTTTAATTAAAAATGAATTTTGAAACATATTTTATGTTATCTATCAGCAGCCATTGCAACAAATTTGTTGGATTGGCAGAAGCTTTGGTTCTCTCACTTTTCTATAATCAAAATTTTCCAACAATAATTTCCACTCTGCAACATTCTTCATGCTATATTTAATTCATCATTACAAAATCTGAGTATTGTTAACTCCTCACAACCACAGTAAATGAAGCATTCGGTTGTTATAAATATGATCGAGCTTCCTACATATCAATTTCCTATTATTGTTGTCTGTATGAAAATCTACAACTTGCACTTTTTAATTATGTATATTTTCACTTTGTGGGATATAGAACATTCTCTAATGTTCAATATTATTCCATGATACTGATAAATAATAAAAATAAAGACTGTCTGGTTTATATCAGACAGTTTTTCATTTTTATTATTTTGCAAATGTCAAACAGCAACTACAAAACTAAAAAATATGGAATGCATTGAAACTCATAGGAATGACGAAGATTGAGGACATGGTTTCAACACTAACGTAGCATTTACTGACAATTGTTTGCTAGCCTGGTACCAACCACAGTTTCTGGTCGCAGATATGCAAGTAGCTACTTATTAATAAACAAATAATAATACAAATAATTTTTTTAAATTTTTAATTACTACAAATGAGTGAAATTCTTAATATTAGAATATATATACCTCAAATTTATGGCACATTAATATTTCATCATTACCTTAAACACATAAGATTAATTTTCTGGAAGAATTAAATTAATTTTTTTTAAAATTTGAATTAAATGTGATGTAAACATAGACTGTAATAAATACATACAGACAGAGGTAAATCAGGACATGGAAGTTCAATAACATGAAAATCAGGCAGTAAAACAACACTATTTTTTTCTTCATATTCATATTTCTTGCCACTGACATCAAATCCACCTTCAAGACCTGAAATACATAATTTTTGAGATCATGAAAAAATAGCCCACTTTAAGGTACGTGCACAGTTTCTCCTATTAAAATTTTTAAGGCATTTGCATATTCTAAATTCAATTAGTTCAAATATTTTTTTTAATCACATAATAAAGGGGAGAAATAAAATTATGTATTCTTACACAAGGGAAAGGTTTTTTTCCAATAATTATTTAATCAATAAAGAATTAATAATAAGCACAAAAAATCGGGATTTGCAAATTTCTGTTACATTGGTTAAAACCACCAGTTTTAATCAATATGGCAAAAAAAATTTTTTTTCTCATCAAATAATCGAAAATAGAGTGGAGTATTGAGAGTACTAAAGGGGAATGCATTTTAAAATAAGATATGAAGCTTATTTATAGCTTTTGCTTGATATTACTAAGATATGAAATGTCGATTTATTTCATAAAATAATGTCCTAGTACTTTTTTGCTGCTTAATGGACAAATTAGATCCCACATACTTTCAGTTAAGAACACAAGCTAAATTATGATATCAAGTTATCGGAATTTATTTTAACATGTTTTTTATAAGTTTCAATAAGATTATCTTCAGATATTAGTGTCAACCACATTTCATAAGCATTTTCAATGGAAGGGTCATCTTTTTGGATTTTATCCAGAGGAACACGTTTCAACAAGTGTTTTACTTTTATAATAATATTACTTATCACTTCCACCATTCCTCTGCCATCTACACAATTTTCAAATACACTCGTGTGCAAAATTAAGAGAATTTGCACATGATGTCAAATTTCTGAAAAACTAATGGGCAGATTTTGATAAAATTTGGTATAACTAAACGCTTATAACAGAGGAAGTATTCACAGTACATTTACAACAGTACCATTTAAAGTCACTGCAGGGATGTCTAAAATACAAATAATGATATCAAACTGAAAAGGAGTCAAATAAGAGGTATGATCCTCTCTGTAAAACTCAGGTTTCAGTGGCAGAATACAGCTCACACGAGATCCGCAAAGCTGTAGCAGTTCTGTGTCACCACACTGGAAAGTGCTAAATAACGATCTTCATTTGCCGTTGTGGATCTCGATCCACCTTGTCCTGATCGCCTTGATACGGATCTGGTGTTCTGAAACTGTTTCGACAAATTGCACATGATACTGAGCATTACACTAAACTCTATAGCCACCTGGTATTGTGACTGGCCTGCACCCAATCTACCAACAAGTCTCCATCTCTTCAATTATTCACACATTTGTGATTACTCATTTTCCCTGTACCTTACAAAATTTAGCAAATCTTATGAGAGCCACAGAGGTAGAAGTGGGCAAGATGCCAGAATTTCATCATTTGTCATAAAGGTATAGTTCCACATTAAACGTGCAGCTTTGTTTCAATATTGATATAGAACACCTCAGAAGCGGGAAGGATAGATATAAGGGTCTCATACCACTTTTCCTCCATTGAGATTATTCAAGAGGCCCACTAATTAATATAATGTTTTATTGGTTTCTACCAGCTGTTGCCATTATTAAAACTGGTTATAACCATTTACAAACAACTTCTGTCACCAACATCATGAACACTACTTTTTTTTGGAGGGGGGAGGGCTAGTAGAATGCCAGCTTTGATTAAAACATTCAACATAAAAAAAAAAAAAAAAAAAAAAAACAACAATTAACTTAGAAAACAAAATTCTTTTTTATTACCAATTGCTAATTTTGTTGGGACCTTTTCTGGTGCAGTCTTGTCTGCAATCTGTAAAGTAAAAAAATTTAAAAAGAAAAAATACATATAACAAAATGTAAATAACTTTTGCAAAATTAAATAATGTGTACAGGACAAAATTTCCTTTGTAAAATTGATAATGCAATTTAAACATAATTAACTTTAAAAACTGAGTAACATGAAGTAAAGAGCAAAAAGGAATTCAAAATATTACCTAATTAAAAACCAATTACAGAACAAATACATCATACAAGCAATATTTTGGATTAAAAAAATTGGGGACATCAGTTTCCCTTACCAGGAACTATCGGATTCGTTCTTATAAAAAAATACAATTCTCTCCTATGGTTTGATTGGTGATCTTAAACAGTTACTTCGTGTGAAGAAAATAACATATAAAAACTTAGCTGAACAATGCACATAAATGAAATATGATATAAATAATTGGAATTTATTTTCTCAGAAAAGGAACAGTAAAAAAAATCTTCAATCCTCATTCCAAACTCAATGGCGACATTCATCTTCTTTCTGCTATAATCAAAAACATAAAATTAGCTTTCCAACACATTAAAGAACAAAGATTTACTCTTTGCTGATTTACTTATTACTCATACAGGATTGGAAAAACCTGCAGGATCCGGATCAGATTTTGCAAATCAATATGCGTCCAACGACACATATGAATTAGCTCAACATGTGAAAATTTTAGAAAAAGAATATAACATGTTAAGTATTTTGTATTACATACTAAACATGAAGGAAAAAAATGTTATACTGAACTAGCTGCTTCTTGCAAAAAAATATGTAACTTTCAGAAAATGAGGAGAAAAATAATAAAAATGGAAGCACATAATGAGGTTAGAAATTTTTAGAGACTACTTTTACAGATAATCAAATACATTTACTGATGTCAAATAAATCTGTTAAGAAGAATGCAGATATTTGTAATTCTACAAAATTGAGAGCAACACTTAGAAATAATACAGTACACTCCCAATTATCCGCGGAATTGGGTGGAGCGGCCGTCGCGGATAATCCGAAAAAAGCTAAAAACGGGTATAGCAAAAGAGAAAACAGTCATTCCAACTTTGAAAAATCATTTTATGTACAATAAAACGTAAAATAAACAGCAGGAAATGTTTAACTAACGCTTAATATTTTAGTATATCACTCAAAACTAACCTAAAATGCATTTTGTAAATGAAAACAGAAAAATGCTTTGTACTTACGAAAGGCGCCAAGGATACACATAAAAATTAATATCTATGTATTGTTTCAATACTGTAATGTATTATGTAATTACAAAATCATAACTGTAAAACTACACCTTTTTGAAGAAATCAGTCATTTGTGTTTGCTTCTTGCTTTGGAAGCATTTTCTCTTGATCCGAGATTGCATTTTTCGTAGCATAAGTTTCTCAGCCAACTCCGCGTTATCTTGTTCTTCCAAATAGCTTAGCAGGCCGTCGACTTGTTGCAAAGCTGCTTCGTGAGTCTTCCGCGTCTGCACAGTGGGCTCTTCTTCGCCTTCACTTTGCTCTCCTTTATTCTTGGTCTCTCCTCTTGCTTTCTTCACAATTTTGTCATCTGTCAATCGTTCAAAGGCAGGTTCCTTGACATCACACTCCAACCACTGTTAATGTTTTCAGCATCGACATTCTCACCACCTGGAACGGTTTTCACCATATTGGCAAGAGTTGCTGTGGGCGTGTCTACATCTTCATTCTCTTCTTCACAACTCAAAGGGGTTAGGTTGTTGTTGGCTTCAACATTAGGCATGAGTTTTTCCCATTATTTTAGGAGGGTTAACGGTTTCACTGAGTCCCATGCAGATGCAATATCGTAGATGCTGTCCAAGACTGTGTAGTGTTTCCACAAATCTTTCAGATCCTAACCTTCTTCAACTTTGGTCATTAGCAGCTTGGTTTGGTATATTCTCTTCATTGTTGCAAAGACTCTTTTTCAATGGGTTGGACTAGCACAGTAACGTTTGGTAGGGGAGAAACTTAGCAAAAATTTGTTCATCAGAAGACTTTTAGCACGCTTATTGCTGGGTGAGAAGGTGCGTTGTCGATCAATAGCACAGCTTTTTCAGGTAGGTTTTTCGATTTAAGATGTTTACACACTTGAAAGACAAAGATTTTTTCGAACCATTCTTGAAAAACGTTTCAGTTCATCCATCCCTGTTTTTGGTTTAAGTAATCAATGGGCAAATTTTCTATCCTTGTGCCTTTGAAAGATCTCGGTTTTTTTGACTTTCCAATGACAACAAGTCAAGTTTATGTCCATTAGTAGCATTACTGCAAGACATGATAGTGATCCTTTCCTTGCTGCTTTTATGACCCGCCACTTTATTTCACTTTCAAATGCTAAAGTGCGAGTGGGAAGACATTTTCACAAAAGTCCCGATTCGTCGGCATTGTAAATTTGTTCAAAAGATAGCTCTTCTTTTAAAACAAATTGTTCAAATTCATGTTGGAATTCGTCGGCTGCTTGTTGGTCAATGCTAAGTTTCTCCCCACGAAGTCCAATTTCTCGAATTCCATGTCGCTGCTTAAAACGAGTCAACCAGCCAGAAGACACATCAAAATTTCCTTTCAGGCCTAACAACTCAAAAAAGGTTTTTGCCTTCGCCGCAATGATAGGACCATTTACAGGAGTACCCTCTTTTCGAACTTGAGCTAACCACTCTGTCAATGCCATGTCTAGCTTATCAAAGGTAGAAAATGTCACGCACTGTTGTTTCCGTTTTTTATATGCTATATCCATAATTTGTATCTCTTTATTATCTAAATAAATAAAGAGCAATCTGTTCAACTTCTGCTGGAATGACTGACAACATATTCATCTACTTTGACGTTCAGCATGGTTTCGTAATTGGATCATATGTTTTACTTTCATCTTTAAGCCTTTTATCTTTTCTTAATGTGTTCGCCCCCAAATCTTATAATTTTAAATGGAGGCTTTTGATATTCAAGTTGGCACAAACAAGTAAATTGTTTTTATAATTTTAGAGTGGAAATTTTTCCCATTCATTTGGTTTTTCTAAAATGAATTTTGATTTTTATACTCAGCTATCCAGAATTTGGTGTTCCCAAGTTTTCCGGATAGTTGAGCATTTCCGGATAATGTTTGCTATTCACACCTCACTGCTTTAATGTAGTGATTTCATGGATATTTTCTAACAGAATAGATGTTGTAGAGCTTAATTATTTTATTAATATTTATTCCATTAGTATAATTAACAAAAATATTTCTACAGTTATCTTAGAATATTCTAAATAACCTCTTGACCTACACATTACAGTTTGCATTAAAAATAAAACAAAGTGATAAGAAAATAAAATAGCAATATATAAAGTATGCACATAAAGTGAAGAAATTACACAAGAAAATGATGGACAAATTTTGCAATTTTTTTTTCTTTCTATTTGTTTCGGCACAGTAATTAAAATTATATTTTTTTATTGGCAAAATAATCTTATATCTGGCATATGCTTTGCAGTATTATGTACAGCTATTTAAAGTGATGTGACTGGATGTAAAATATTCACAGAATATATTGGTACTCAGAAAAATTCATATCAGATTGTCTCTTGAAATATACAATGTCCCTTCCCCAAAGATCTGTTACCTGTAAGGCTGAATCAAGCCACTTTTTTTAGCTGATGTACATCTCTTATATACATATGAGATAAATGACAAACAGAAAATCTTATTTAGCTATGAAAAATTAAATAAAAAGTTAAAATTTCACAATGAACTTTAAATATTTTAATTTTAATAAATAGGATAAGAAAAAGAAAACAATGTAACTTACTTCTTTTTTAATCTTCCTGAGGTGTAAGAAAACACAGTTAGAGGTATTAGTTGAATACTCTTGTACATGTTTGCGACAAAATCCCAAAAAACTGCTTAGACAGACATATAATCCTGTTTCGCTCTCCTATAAAAATTAAAATAAAAAATAATAATTAATTCCAAATATATTTTAACATATTAGTAACAAAGTACAAAGGTACATGAGCTTGTGGAATTTGCCACCAATGGAAGAAACTGCGCTAAAATTTCTGAAGGAATGCAGAATTTTGTTGAAAATTTTCTAAAGGAAACAACAAGAAAATGTGTTTCCTAGATAACCTTTATTGTCAAGGTTTGCATGAAGCCAAGTCTCCACAATTCTCTGATGTCTTTTTGAGCAAAAGCAAATCACTGTGTATTTCAAAAGAAGAACAGCGAAAAAAATTACAGAGATTTGAAGAAGAATATAACTGTTTCATTTTTTTAATGTATCACATTATCCTTACTTGCCACTGCTATGTTTTCTTTTCATATGCTAATAATTTTTGCCTACTTACTATAAACATTGACAGTTTGAGAATCTTTTCTATGCACCCGATAAGTAATTTCTATCTTTTCATCTGTAAAAATCACTAAATTGTGCCAAGGTAATTTTGCTATTATATTCTCTACTGCTAGTCTTTTTAGATAAGTATTTATGCAGTCTTCCTTGTGTGTAAAATAAACACGAGCTAATTTTCTTTAGAAAGTATCTATGTTGTTGTTGTTATTACTTATGCTCAATTGTCTGATGTAGTCCACGAAATTCCTTATGGCAAGGAGCGCAAAATTACGCCTGTCGTTGTTAACAGCCTTGAACACGTAACAGGTGACAATGGATTGGCTCAGTTCCACAACCAATTTTGATGGAGAGCACCCTGGGGGGACAGGTCCGAGGGTCTCGCACCTCTCTCCCCTTCCACCACACTACACAACAGGACTTTTGGCTCGCCGCATATTTAGAGTGCTGCCCTGTTGTAAAGACACTATACATTTACAAACAATCCATGCCTTCTCCAGGATTCGAACCTGGGCCCTTTAGCATGGCAGTCAGCAACGCTAACCACAATATCAGTTGGGCAGCAGAAAATGCCTATGAAAGCATCCTTCTGCAGGAAAATATTCCACAAGTGTTTTCTCAAAATTGAAACATTAGCTAAGTGTATCTAATGTATTTTACAATTTCAATTATTTCTTCATCATTTTGACTTACCATTCAACAAATGTCTAGTTGCCAAAATATCATTACATACAATAAAAAGTCAGGAAGTCAGAGTCACTTGGCTGCAGAAAGTCAATTTTTATGCAACACTGTCATTCTTATTAGAATAATTTGGTGCATATTAATAGTGGACTGTGAAAGTACTATTAGGAACTTACAGTTTAGAAGCATTTTAACCAATGACACATTCCACATTTTCATTGAAGGCAGAATAACAATTCTGCTTTTTTCTGAATAAAGGTTATCTTTTGCACATTTCTGAACAGTAAAAATTTATTTCACTAACAATTTTTTGCTTGCTATGTTAACCTAACTAAGACGGAATTTGATTACTGATCTCTGAAACTAGAAACCATCAGAAAGAACATAATAGAAACTTAATTATAATCTTTGTTTAGATGTAGGTAAGCAATAAGGACTTGTCTGGCACTATGGCATTACATTAATTATTCAGGGAATGTTAACCCTCTAGTTAGCCCCATATAGATCATTAGTATTAACTCTTGATTGCTCATGCTGATGTATTTTGTATACCATTGGAGTTTTGATGGTTGTAATTTTATCATTGGGCTTTGTCCATTAACTCCCCAGCTAACCTGCACATAACCCTTGCTGAGCAACATAGGCAGGTTGTTGCTTTTATTCATTTGACCTTTGGAGGTTGTACAAAGTATTCTGTAGTTCAAATCTCTCTGGAGAACAGAAAACACCACATGGGAAATCTATGTGAACAGAATGGACCAGGTGGTAAAAGCTTGTGCCCAGAATACAACATGTGGAAAAAGCTTAAGTCTTTTCATGTTTTTATTTAGTACTTGGTCCTTTTTCATTTCTGTTTAGGTCTCAAATTATGACAAAAAAATTGTGCAGGGATAAACTACCCATATTTTGTACAATTCTAACAATGTAAATCATATCCACACCAGGAAGACATTAAAAAAACTACCGCTGCATCTTATAGAATGTGTATAAAAGAAAATGCTGAGTTAATCAACCTGCCACTTAAGATAATGCTAGGCAATTATAAAAAACAAAATGAAACAGAAGTATAACATGGTCAATCAACAGAGGAGAAACTGATACAGAGTAAATACTTTAGTTGTAATTGGGAATGCATATGTTAATAAGAATTAAAGTTATTTATTAATGAGATGTTTTCTATTGTTTTATTTCCTTTTCACTGTACAGAAACTTATAAAAGAGTAAGCTAGTAACATGCAAGTTACAAATTTACAATGCTTGAAAATACCCACATGCGGGCTGCATAAAGGATTTTTTATATTATATTACATTGTAGTTGTATTTGACTTAAAATTAATCTAATGAAACATTTGTTTTCTCAGAAATCTAGAATTGCATGGTATACAAAAAATACTGCACACGAAATTTGCAATGTGAATTCCCATCAGCAGCAAAAGGTTAAGCAAATTTATAAATGTCTGTCTTTAAACATTACAGTATCAATAAAGTCATATCTTGAAGGGGGAAAAATCTAATATAAAGCAGATAGTGGGTTTTTCAATTATAAGGGAAAAATATGTATTTCTCATTAGCTTTAGGAGAACTCTGAGATTTGTAAACACAAAACTTTGAATGGTTGAAGGGTAAAAGTATTCAGTAATGTCCATCTGCAATCTTCCAGTTCTGCCTGTGGAGATTTAAATGAGATTCACACAAATTATGAACTTGATCTGAAATGTAATACGTTGAAATTAGTTTTATTTTATTTTCTGTCCATAATAAGAAAAAACAGGACAAAATAATCTTGTAAAAATGTAAACATCAGCAGGGCAAAAATGTGGATCTTAAGAGCTTATTCCAAAGGGAATGAAAAAATAAATCTGCTTACTGTATGTAAAACAGTATTAATGCTCTCACAAATCATTGCAGCTCTTTATGTGAATGCAGTACATACAGTTGAGACAATACAAAATTAATAATTTATGCTTTATAATATTTACAAAATAATTCATCTGCAAATTTGTTTAGTTATATATATCTGCTTCTCTTCAGCAACACACTATCATTAAATTTTCATCAGATGAAAGGTTTTTATTCAGGAACTGTATCAAAATATGTTCGTAACTTGTTATTGTAAAAAATACAATTTATAAAATGTAAAATTTTCTTGACAAAGATCTTGGCAAATTCAGGCTAACATACTGTTATGATGGATTTTGTATTTATTTAGAATTGTAATTGAATTTATTTCATTTGCCCATGCAATACAAACGATTTTTGAAGAGAAAGCTATGTCGGAAAAGTAAAAATAAAAGACTGTGTGCATTTAGTATTTAATAAATAAATATCTCGTAATTGCTGTTGCCATCCACAAAAATTGAGAAAATAGGTTTTATCAGAATATTCTAGTGAATAATTAAAAGCTTATAAAAGCCGAATTAAAACATGTCAGCTCAGTCAGCAAACTGTCATGCAACATGTCAGGCAAACTGTTTATTTATTTAATGATGTTATTGATTGTAACGATTTAACTGTGAGATAGAACTAGTTTCTCTGTTTTGAACTGAGTTCTGTTTAACATTTGAGATATTATGATATTGTACGAATATCTCTGAGGAAATATTTCAACATTTTGTTTTATTGTGTCATTTTCAACATTTTGTTTGTGAAAAGTTTATTAACTTTTTATCGACTTGTGCATTCAATCCATTACGAGCCCGTATGCACGCAAGAATACTGTCAGAGGTTTGAAAAAACATATTGCTCTTTATTTAGATAATCAACAGATAGAACATACAGATATAGCTTATAAAAAACTTAAAATTGCTCATAATTTTTCACACTGCAGTGCCACTATTTTTTAATTTCAAATAAAACTGCACACGATGGCCATTAATGCCTTTTTCTTGACACCAATCTCAACTTTAAAAACACTTCACAGCATATTGCTTCATAAAAGACAACATCAAATTTTAATATTTTTTACCAAAAAGTGAGAAAAGACAAATAGCAGTTAATTTATATCCTTGTTTAAGAAAACTAAACTGACTTAATGAGAATTAATTGGTTTTACATAAGGTATAGCGAATATCTTATATTGTCTGTCACATCACATTTCTCCATTAATGCTATATTTGAAAACAGTTTTTATTTATTGAAAATGATTTGAAAGGAAAGATAATTATCAGCCCAGTTCAAATTCAGGACAAATTCTTTGAATAATACAATGGGTACATCTTCTAAAAGACAGCCATGTAACTGCATTCACATTCTTTACAGTTTTTTTTTCCCATTTATATTTATATTCATTAATATAAATGGGACTCCAAGTAAGTAGTAGTCCTATACATGTTTTATGATGATTCTGTCATTTGCATAATTTTTCATTAAAAAGTGAAATTCTAAAATATTTTGGAAACTTGAGCCTTCCGGTTAGTTGAATGCTAGATAACTGGGCTTTTACTGTAAAAAAACTTTTTAATACTGTAAGTAAAAAAAAAAAAAAAAAAACTGCCTTCCTTCAACTAACCATACATACAAACAAATCTCTAGACATATAAATAATTATAGCTTTAAAGTTACCTGCCAGAGGAAAGAATTCTTTGTGGAAGATTTTTTACAGAATGTCAAACACAGGGAAATATATGAAAATCCTATGCAGACAGGTATCCAAACTGCCAGCAGTTAGTGAACTAATTCCATCTGATCTCAGATTTTTCTTTAAGAAAACTAAAACTCAGTTTTGTAGTAAATATGCTCATTACTACAGTTTTAATCTGAGTAATTAAGATCGAAGAATTTTAATAATTAAGATAGGGTGAAAACTTAGTTTCTATAAAAGAGACAATATAAATTTGTATCAAACATATATTTCATTAAAATTACCTAAATGATAGATAAATGTTTTTCACATAAAATCTGAGTGGTAAAGTTGGGTTTGGGAAGGAAGCCATATTACCTGAACTACTGATAGCTCTTCACCTTAATATGATGGACATACTTATTATTTTCTACACTTCGCAGCTTTTCTTTAAACCTAGAAAATATTTGGTGCCCCCTCTGATTGAAACTTTCCTAACCCAAAATAGACACCTATCTGCTTTCCTATAATTAATTAGTTTATTACAAAGATATGGCTTGCAATCATATTCTTTCCCTCTCCACTAAGAAAAGTAGATGTTCAATATATTGCTACATATGACTGATAGAGAAATAATTTTTTGTAGTATTTTAATATTTCATATATTTTTCCACTTTATGAAAAGTAACAATAGAACACATAAAATAAAATATGATTTTAACAATTCAAGTTTTAAAATTAATTCATGAATAATTTTGATTATGAAAATGCAGCAAAATTCAAGTTGTGGGGAGGTAGTGTTAAATACTGGGAATTTTGAAATTTAGGCTAAAACTATCAGCAAGATTTGAAAGAAGCTACACTGAACGAATATGTAAAATGATACTAAATTTAGAAAATCAGCAAAAAGATTGAATTCTAACAAATACTACAATGAATGACAAATATTTAAAAGAACAGGACATTGAATATAAACTATGCTAAATGACACAATATGTGAAAGATTTAAGCATACATTTATACTGGAATTGCTTTTTAATAACATTTTATTAATTTTTATCAATATTTATGTGATTTCAACATCATGTATATTTTATTTTAACATATAAAATGGTTAAACACTTCACAGCAAAATTAAGTATTTCACTGCATAAAACCCAAGAAACTGTTCCAAGAAAACTATTACAAAGTGATCTTAACCCTTTTAAGACTAATGGGACAATTATGTCCCAAGGCCAGAAAATTTTTAGTCTTGAAAGGGTTAAAGAAGATTGATGAAGACATCTAAGCGAAAATCTACACAAGTACTGCCATGCCATATATAATAATTTTATACAATATTGTATACTCCTAGTACTGGGCAAAAGATATTTAAAAAAAAGTAGAAGGGATGAATAGATCTTACGTCATATCGTTCATCATATAAATAAAAATTTTTAAAAACTGCACGATTTAGTTATAAAATTATGACACAAACAAATCATATTATACAAAATCAATACATTACAAATATCTAAAAAATCACTGGTCATACGTTACACTTTGTAAATGTTAACTGATGGGGAAACGTTCAGTAAATTTAGTCAGATATCACAGACACAACCTGATATAATTTTATCCACGACAAATGTAGCAGATTCGTCAAGCAGTAATTAAATTTCACAGAACTGTAAAACGTATAACATAATCGTAAAAAAAGACATCTTTAGAGAAAATAAAAGCTCCGCGTCTTTGAAAACTGCATATAAAAATAAATAAAAAAACGTTAATAGCTACGATAACGCTAACAAATACAATTCATAAAATAAAATATTCTGCGTCACGCACAAACTATAGTTTAATACCAACAATGTAATTATTCCAAAATATCTAAATCAGGCGCATACAGACATTTTTAACATAAATTAATTCATAAGAAACTACAAAGGAAAATTCAAGTAAGGCGAAAAAAATACAAAATAAAACTTTTTAGATAATAAAACAATTCAGAAAGAGTAACAGAAATAAATACCGGCGTATGAAAACAAAAAATGCATTCATCTTTGTAAATCTTATCCCCAGCGGATGGGATTTTAACTTTTTGTATATGAGATAGCAATACGGAGGCCGCCATGACAATGTTTAATTTTTGTAAATTGCTTAGAAGTTGAAGTAAATGTTTACTATAATGATGATAAACACTTTTATTCAATTTCCAAAGCAGGGCTAGGCGTTAGTACGTCTAAACTGCTGTTACAAACAATAACAGCGAGGAAAAAATAACCATCAATATAAATTTATGCTATTTTTATATACAGGGGTCGGAAAAATGTGGAAATACCGAAATAGAAACATATTGCTGTGGCTGAAGTATAGAAAAACCGTTGGCATTCAAATCAGCTTGCAGTATTCTCGGAAAGGATAATTAGAGGTCTTGTATGCTTCGCAAGTGAATCTTGTACCATTCCTCCTGTAAAACGTTGGTAAGTTCAGTTAACAATGATGGTGATGGATAGCGCTCACTCAGATTTCTCTCCAAAAGAGCTCACAAAGGCTCAATAATATGGATATCTGGTGGCTGTGGTGGCCACGGTAGATGTGAAAGTTCACCCGATGTTGTGAAACCACCTGAAGGATGGGAGTTGAGTTAATAGGAGCTCTGTAGTCTTAGTATACGACATCACCATTGTGGAACAAAATTTGTACCATGAGGTGGACGCGACCAGCCAAAATGGTCATATAATTCTTGGCAGTAATGTGACCATGCACAGTAATGATGGGTGCTATGGAATACAATGTTACGGCTGGCAAAACTATGACCGAAACCTCCATTTTCACTCTCGGCAGCAAACAGTCTCTATCATACGAATTGGACTGCATTCGTCAGGCGTACACTAGTCCAGAATTCGGAAACATTGTGGAACAAGATTCATCCGACCAAAGGACAGCCTCCATTGTTCTCCACTACAGCCTCAAGTTTCACGGCTTTGGCACCATTATCTCCTCTTACAGGGATTTTGATCACTGATCAGTGGCTTCTGAATTACAGCTTGTCCAAAAATACCCTGCTTATGGAGCTCCTATTATATTTTTCTCGTGCTGAGAGAGTTTGCGACTGCGACATTCAGTTCAGCAGTCAATTTTGGGGCTGTGGTCCTCTTATTTTTCATCACACTTCTCTTCAGTGATCATCAGCCATGATCACTCACACACATTTTCATCTGCGCTGTGATTTAACGGATGTGATTGTTCTGGTTTTCCTGTATGAGTTAAAAATCTCAGATACTGCTCCTCTTGAAACACTGCAGCTGTCTTGGTTATGGAAGCACCCACATACGATCCCCAACAATTTTTTCACGTGTGAATTCATTTAATTCTGACGTCATACACTCAGAACTGCACAGAATACTGTCTCGATAACGAATGACGCTCACAGTGTATTGAGGATGTTGTACAGGTGGCGTTAGTGAGCAAGCAATTCAGCATCCCTAACAGCTTTTGCAAGAATAAACATTTCAGTTCAAACATGCATTTTACGAGGTGTTTCCATATTTTTGTCTAACCTCTGTACGTACCGTCTGCCAAGAAAGTATTCGAACACCGGTACTCGTCTTGAAAACCTGAAATTCGCTAAAACAGTTTTTAAACTTTTTAAATCCTAACTGTATAAAAAAGTTAATTTAAATAAAAAACTCTAAAGGCGTGTGTATATACTTTTTTTCCACAACACTAACTAAATAACAGAAGAACCTGAATAAAGTTTAAAAAAAGCCCCAAGTGCATACCACTTTCTTTTAACTGTTTTATTTTACTCTATTGCTAAGGGTTCCACAAACCGGTAGCTATATATCATTTCAACCTTTAGCCATTAATTTGTTTCTTCATTTTTCTTACACACAAAAATTATAAGGTTCCGCCTTTCGGTACACTCTTATGATGTAGTTGGATAACACCCTCAGGGCGAATTTAAGATGTTCCAGTGAGACCATTGCTCATTTTTTTTTGTTCAGGTTTTTCAGTATTACTTAGTTAGGATTGTGGAAAAATAATGTATATACACACGCCTTTAGAGTTTTTATTTACATTAACTTTTTATACAGTTAGGGTTTAAAAAGTTAAAAAATTTTTTAGTGATTTTTGAGTTTTCTAGATGGGTACCGATGAAATTCAAGATGGGTTTTCAAGATGATAGACTGTAGTATGTTGCATGCATATTTTGTGCATGTTTTATGCAAATTTTAAATTTTATGAAGCAATAAGTTCTTTGAAAATGTGTGCGAAGTATTTCACAAATACTGATCTTGCAAAATAATTAAGAAGTTATCGATAACAATCTATAATCCTGCTATGGAATAAAATTATTAAAATTAAGAGTTACTGGAATGATGTGCATGTTACTAATCTAATGAATCTTACCTTTTTGATTTCAAGATGAAAATTGAACTCAAAAATAGGTTTCCGATATTTAATCTGATGCTTGACATACTTGCCGATGTTAGAGTTTCTACATAGCCTTAAACGTGGTTCTAAAGTTAAATTAAAGGACATTTTTGGCCATGGCAATTAAATGAGATTTTTATTGATAACTATCGAATTTTTAATTGAAGTGTATTTTAGTGTTCATTGGTTAGAGTGTTCATTGGTTCATTGATTTTTTAGTTATTGCTGATGAGAATTGTAGTTCCGCGTGAACAGAGATAATCGGATTAGATTTCTCTTTAGATGAGCTGTGCATTGCGTTCTATTTAACATTTTTAGTAATTTGAAGCATAACTACTGATTATTATTGCTTGATATTGTGACCACTTGTACGAATATGTGTGAGGAAAATTCCAGAATTCTGATATATTTCTTTTGATAAGAATAAATTTTATTAACCTATTATCGGACTTGTGCTTTCAATCTATTACGAACAAGTACGCACGCAATACATTTTGGTGTCAGAAGTGGGACTGAATGCCAGTGACACGAACGATGGGAGAACAATTAAGGCAGTTGGTGCAGGCTTTGCTGCGTTCAAAGAAGAGATGGCAGAATCCGTTAAAGAGGAGATGGAAGTTGATAAAGAAAAAATTGGAGCAAGTCAAGGAGAAATGAAGAGCGAAATTACCTGCATAATATAAAACAAATTTGAACGCTATGGAAGGCAGAATAGATATGGTTGAATATAAAGTTGGAAAATTGAAGAAAAAGTTTCTTCTGTCAAACAACAAATGGAAGAGAGTGTTTCGACCGTTTAACAACAAATCGATTACAGTTTCTTCTGTCAAAGAACAAGTAGAAGAGAGAGTTTCTGTTGTGGAGCAACGAATCGAAGGAAGAGTTTCTTTTGTCCAACAACAAATCGAACAACAAATTAATGGAGAGGTTTCTGAGGTCATCAAAGAAGTTGATACCTTGAAGAAATTCGTAGTGACGGCAGAGAGCAGTACAAATAGTTTCAAATTTTTACTGATGCCTGCTCGTCCTTCTGTGAAACTATCCACATATGATGAAGAAATCTTTTGGCAAGTGTATAAGACACAGTTATCTATAACGGTGAAGGCGAACAGATGGATTTCTAAACTAAGGCCTGCCATCTCGTGGCTTCTCTGAGGGCAAACGCAGCGGATATTCTTCAAACTGTTCCAGAAAACCAGAGCCTAGACTTCGAGGTTCTATATGGCGCGTTCGAGCCGCGCTTTGGTTAGAAATATTTAAAAGATTACAGCAGGCTTTAATTAAAATGTCTTTAGTAGAAGCCCACGGAAATATTCCAGGAACTTGCCACAGATGTTGAAAGGCTGTCTCATCTCGTCTTTTCTGAGTGCCCGACAGAAAAAAGGGAAATCCTCTCCTTGCAGTACTTCATTGATGGCCTTCGGGATACGGAAATACAGAAGGCTATAAATGGCGGATGTTAAGGACTTCAAAAGCGTTCTGGTGTACGCGGTGAAATTCGAGGCAGTCCAGCAGCCAAATCATAGAGACTGCCACGCAGTCAGAGCTGTTCAAGTACAGGAGCTAGTGGATCAACTGACTGTTCATTTTGAGGATTTAACCAAACAAGTCAATGCTTTAATACGGAATAGGACGGAGAATCCCAGAGTACAGAACATCCCAGAGAATGGAAAAGAAGACAGACGCTTTAAACAGACAACTAAATGCTTTGAGACGGAAGAGGAGTGGCAAGAAACCATCCCTAAAGTGTTGGAAATGCGGTGGTGAAGGCCACGTACGGAGCAATTGGAGAACACTCCAGGACACGGAAAATAAGACCAATTTCCAGCAACGACGTAGGACACAAATTAGTGGCCACCTCGTGGAGCGGAGTTTGAATAATAGTGAAAAACACCATTTTAAAGAGCTCAAGATTTCTCGAGCGAGTGGTAACAGTAGTGGACTATTCATCAATGGGCATGTCGATGGAGTTACTTGCAAGATGACCATCGACACAGGAGCCATGGAAGGCAGTTGTTATCATAATTCGGAAAGGCAAACTCATTTGCCTTTCCGAACAATTTAAAGGCAAACTCATTTGGATGCCATGTTGCGTTACGTTTCAGACTGTGTCTGGTGATAAAATCGCAAACTGAAGGGAAGTTAAACGTAAACATTACATTTGGAAGTGACGCCTAGCATGTGCCGCCTCACACGGCATATGTGGTGGATATTACAGATCTTTGTATATTCGGATTGGACTTTCTAAGGAAATGCAATTTTTCCCTTTACTTCAAAAACGACAAGCTGCTTTCAGCATCTGAGGACATAACTATTCACCATCAGAAGTGATCTTCACCTGGAAAAGCAGATGCCTTTTCTGGAAGACCCTGTTAAGAAAGCTGCCGATATTATATTAGTGTCAAAGAGAAACACGAGCTGCTGAGTCCGGTTGCACGACTAATTACAACACCAACATCGGCTGATCGAAACCCATGGAGTGACAACGCAAAGGATGACTTACAAAAGTGATGCCTGTGCGGGTGGAAAAGGACGGAAGAAACGCAGCCGAGGCGAGCTATAACTTTACAATGTAGGTAAGACCAGCTGGAAGACTGCGATATTAAATGTAATGGAGTCTTCAAACAGAAAGCCTACCTGGCAGGACATTTCGATCTATAGTCCTACAACAAAACAATATTGGACTCATATTCGAAACGGCGTCTGGTACCAGAAATTCGAATCGAATGATGGAAAGGCTTCCGATGGCAGCTGATACTTCCAAGATCGCGGATCCCGGACGTCCTTAAAGAACTAAACAGCAGCCCTACAGGCGAAATAATGAACACCTTAAGAGAGTTCGAGAGTCCTTCTACTGGAGTAACGCAAAGGATAACGTGCAAAAGTAGTGCCCATATTCCGATGCCTGTGCGGGTCAGAAAGTACAGAAGAAACGCAGTCGAGGCAAGCTACAACATTACAATGTAGGAGCGCCTTTTGAATATATCGCCTTTGATAACCTGGGACCTCTGCTACGAACTGCTGATGGCAACATGCATCCTCGTCTTGCATTCCGATCAAGGAAGAAATTTCACATAGGCTCTAATTAAAGAACTCTGAAAGCTACTCGGGATTGACAAAACTCATCCGACAGCTTTACATCCTCATTCAGACGGAATGGTAGACAGGTTTAATCGAACCGTCCTTAATAACCCCTGATTAGTGGTTTTCAGAAACCAACAGGACTAGGACAAGAAGCTACACTGTTTTTACTAGCTTATCGCAGTGCTGTCTACGAGACTACAGGCTACACCCCATTTCAGATGCTATTCGGTGGTCGCCTTAGTCTGGCTTGTGATCCCTTGTTTGGTCGCCCTCCAGATGCGCCTGCATTACCTGAGAAGTGTTGTAAATTAATCAGGGATTTGAGAAGAAGAAAATGCTATTTTTGAACATACTTCTGGTAACCCTAGAAATGCCAAGGTGCGGGCGCATCAACCACATCAACCACGTCAATCACACCCAATTATTATATCTCATGATACTCTTGTTTTTTACTTCTTATTAAGCTTTCATATGTGCTGGTATGCAAACATTAATGTATCCGTCGCTTTATATTATTTAGTTGCAGCTGAATAAATGTGATTTGTGCTTAAGTATGCATCCTATCATTAATGGATATATCCCTCACACCAAAGAAGTTTCGGAGATTTAACTGCTGCTGCTGGGTGCACAAAAGGTAAACTAAATTTTGCTATCCTTATTCTTCATAGATTAAGAGACTGAATGATGTAAATCCCGAAACTAAAATTTAAACTGTGCATATAATATATAAACTTTCTGAAATTGATAAATAAGAATTAATAATGGCACAGTCAAGTCTTAAAGATTGTATGCAAATAACGAAACTAAATTCCGAAAATTATGCTACTTGGAAATTCAAGATTCAAATGCTTTTAATGCGTGATGGTTTAGATGATCTTCTTTATTCTATCCCATCTTCTAAAATTGATGAGGAATTTTTAAAGAGGGATAAACAAGCACGAGCTATAATAAATCTATGCATTGACGACTCTCAGATTATTCATGTTAGAGATGAAACGACTACTGCCGGTACATGGCAGAAATTAAAGTCAATTCATGAGCGCTCCAATTTGGGCAGCAAATTATGTCTTATGAGAAAATTATATTCTATAAAAATGGCTGAACACGGTGATATGATAGCACACATCACTCATATGATGGACTTAGTCGAAAGACTAAAAGCTATTGGTGAGAACATTTCGGATCAACATGTAGCCGCACTTTTGTTAGCTTCAATTCCGGAATCATGCAATAATCTTATAACTGCCATTGAAGCTAGAGAGGAAACTCTTATAACTACAGATCTTGTAAAAACGAAACTCACTGACGAATACAACAGAAGATTAGAACAACAAGCAGATCGAAGTTCTAATTCTTCAACGGCGTTTAAATCTGCAATAAATGCTATAAATTATGATAATAGTAGATAAAAGAAATTTTGCACCTTTTGTAAACACTGTGGTCATACTCGTGAGCGTTGTTTTAAATTTCAGAAGAAAAGTAACAATTCTTGTCCCGACAACTCGAAATCAGAAAGTCGCGTGACCAAACATGTCGGAAAAATCGAACCGACATTGTATGAGCGCAGACACTTTCGATGAGAGAAGCTGTGAATCTGACAGTGACAGGCATGATTCGGCGCCAGTCCAAAGTACTGTTTATGGAAAGGGTTTAATAATTACTCCGCGGTATTGCTCAGAACAAAATATAAATAAGAACATTTTGTACGTCGATTCCGGCGCAAGCAGTCATCTAGTAGAAGATAAAAGTTTGTTTACTGATCTGATATATGAGGATTCTCAAACGAAAATCCTTTTAGCAGATGGAAAAATTTTTTATTCGCAGGGCAGAGGATTTGTTGACCTTGATTTAGAAGATGAATGTGGATTGCAGAAAATTCGATTGACTAATGTTTATTACGTTTCTGATTTAAAGAGTAACTTGATTTCTGTTAAACAAATTGCTAGTAATGGATATTCTGTTACTTTCGAAAAGGAAAATTGTTACTTCAAAAAAGATAGCGAATTAATTATGCGCGCATATTCTATGAAGAATAAAGATAGTAAATTAATTATGCGCGCATATTCTGACGATAATAGTTTATATAAAATTGTTTTAATCAAAAAACCAGAAAGCGCTAATTTTGCAGTTGAATGTAAAAATAAAAACTGTATACAAATATGGCATTCAAGGTTAGGTCATCGAAGTTATGACGCAATCAGACAATTAATAAGAGAAAATCTTGCAGAAGGGATAAAATTAGATAATTGCGCTCATAATGATAGCTGTTCAGAATGCACAAAGAATGAAATGCAACAAATTCCTTATCCAAAAGCTGCTAGTGTTCGAGCAAGAAAACCACTGGAACTTATACATAGTGACATTTGCGGGCCTATGCCTACTCCATGTATTGGTGGAAAACTTTATTTCGTAACCATTATTGATGACTTTACTAGATAAACTGTCATCTATTTTCTCACTAAAAGAATGAAGTTCTTAGCAAATTAAAGGACTTTGTCGATATAACAAGAAATAAATTTGGAAGAACCATGCAGACACTTCGAACCGATAACGGCGGTGAATATACCAGTGAGAAAATAGAGGAATTTCTATCGAATAACGGCATCAAACATCAACTGACTGTTCCCTTTTCGCCTCCTCAGAACGGTGTGAGTGAAAGGAAAAATAGAAGCCTTACTGAGATGACCAGGTGCCTGCTGTCCTAAAGCCGACTTCCAAATAAATTCTGGGGTGAAGCTGTAAATACAGCAAATTACATCCAGAACCGTCTTCCAACCAGAGCTTGTGATAAGTCTCCTTATGAATTATGGAGCGGAAGAAAACCTAATTTAGCTCAGATGAAACAATTTGGTTGAACAGCCTATGCATATGCATATAAGGAAAATTGTAAAAAATTAGACCAGAAAGCGATTGAAGGAATTTTTGTCGGTTACGATCAACGATCAAAGGGGTACAGAATCTACACAGGTAAAAACCGAATAATAATCAGTAGAAGCTTCAAATTTGTTGAAGAATTATCAGAGAATGGAAATATTGAAATTGCTCTCCATCCAAAGGCTGAAGATGTTGAAAACGACGAAGAAACTAAAGAAAAACACAAAGTTGTATCCGAAGTTGAGCCAAGACGATCAGAAAAGAAAACGAAAGGGAAATCACCAAAACGTCTAGGATACTTAACAAACGCAACCAAAACTATACCAGAGAATTTTAAAGACTTGGATAAATTGAATTCCGAAGAAAAGGAAAAGTGGTTACTTGCAGTTGACGAAGAAATCAATTCCTTATCCCGAAATAACACTTGGGAACTGGTTGAGCTTCCTGTAGGAAAGAAACCTATTGGCTGCCGATGTATTTTCAATCTGAAAGAAAACGAAGATGGAACAGTCATTCGTTACAAGGCGCATCTAGTCGCAAAAGGTTATAGTAAAAAATTCGGAACTGACTACGATCATACCTTTGCACCAGTAGTTCGACATACAACTATCAGAACTTTCCTTGCTGTCGCAGCATATGGTAAAATGCGCGGGAGACATGCAGACGTCACTACAGCATTTCTACACGGAAATTTAAAAGAAGAAATATTCATGGAACAGCCAGAAGGTACAAGTCAACCGGGACAAGAAGAAAAAGTTTGCAAACTGAAAAAAGCTCTTTATGGATTGAAGCAAGCTGCTAGAGCATGGAATAAAAGAGTCGAAGAAGTATTAAAGAACAGTAACTTTTCGCAGAGTACAGCAGACCCATGCTTATTTCTAAAGAAAGATGGAAATCATACGATAATGATTATTGTCTACGTCGACGATATCCTTATAGCATGCAAAAGCGAAGGAAAAATTAAAAGGCTAATCAAATCTCTCAACGAATTCTTCGAAGCAAAAGACTTAGGAGAAGTCAGAATCTACTTAGGAATCAACATCAAAAGAGATGAAAACAAGTTCCTATTGGGCCAAAAATCAAAAATAGAAAAATTGAAGATGACGTTTTGTCCAGATATCCACAAACCATCTTACACACCAATGGATACTTCTTATCCAAAGGAAGAGGACGTCTCTCCACCAGTGAACAATACGAAGTATGGGCAAGTCATCGGAGCCTTATTATACATAGCCACTGTAACCAGACCGGACGTTGCCTTAGCAGTGAATCTGTTAAGCAGGAAAAATGAGTCTCCAAAGGAGAAAGACTAGAAAGCAGTTTTAAGAGTGATTCAATACCTGAACTCTACAAAGGATACTTACCTGAAAATTGACTCTGATAGCCCACCAGCACTTTCCTGTTATACTCATGCTAACTATGCATCTGATTTAACCACGAGACGGTCAACGGGTGCAAATTTATTTTTCCTGGGAAACAGAACTTGGTCCACAAAGAGACAAAATTGTGTTTCCTTATCATCTACCGAATCCGAGCTTATTTCTCCAGCTACTGCTGCTCAAGAGCTCAAATGGATATTAGATCTCCTTAAAGATTTTGGTCTACCTCAAAAAGTACCCATTAAGATATTCGAGGACAATAAGTCCACAATAGCTGTGATAAAACAGGGAAAAATGAATACCAGGCTAAAGCATATTAATGTTAAATATTCCTTTTTAAGAGAAATGGAAGAAAATAAAACAATCGAGATAACATACTGCAATACTAATTCCATGACTGCAGATATTTTCACTAAGCCCATTGCCCAAACCAAAATTTCTGAAATTAAGAAGTGAGCTAAATCTGATTTCTAACATTTCCCAAACGCATGATTAAAGGGGGGATTGTTGTAAATTAATCAGGCATCTGAGAAGAACAAAATGTTATTTTTGAACTTACTTCTGGTAACCCTAGAAATACCAAGGTGCGCGCGGATCAACCACACCAACTACGTCAATCACACCCAATTATTATATCCCATGATACTCTTGTTCTTTACTTCTTATTAAGTTTCATATGTGCTTGTATGCAAACATTAATGTATCCCTCGCTTTATTTAGTTACAGCTGAATAAATTTGATTTGTGCTTAAGTATGCATCCTATCATTAATGGATATATCCCTCACACCAATGAAGTTTCGGAGATTTAACTGCTGCTGCTGGGTGCACAAGAGGTAAGCTAAATTTTGCTATCTTTATTCTTCAAGAAGTACATCCAAGATTTATCTCCAGGCCCGCTTTGAAGTGACGCCTAATTTTGAACGAGAGCGAGTCAATCTGGCGGCAGAAAAAATGAAGACCCGATACGACTCGAGAGCTGCAGGACATCGATTCAACGAAGGAGACGACAAGGTGCGGTTGTGGAATCCGACTGGATGGAAAAACAACAGTCACCTCGGGATAAACTACAGTGACCTTGTCCTAAACTACACTCACCTTGGGATGGTATTTACACAGTCCTAAACAGGCTGAAAGACGTCGTAGTTGGGGCCCGTAAGTCGTCGAATTCTAAGCCTAAAGTCGTTCTTTACGACAGGCTAGCTCCTTCTATGGCCATAGTACGTAGTGCATATAATGTAAATAGTATAAGACCATGGTCCGTTTTGTTTCTAAATTTGTAAATTTGTGCATTCACTTATTGATTTAGTATTTGATTTGTTTTATGTAACTTATTGCAATTACTGTTTATGTTTTTTGTTATTGTATTGTAATGTTTATTTTTGCACTGATGCCTTAGTTGTAAGTATGGCTTCCTGTCCAGGGATTTTACTGCTCGGGACATTCAGTCGTTTGGAAGGGGGCAGTGTTACGAATTTTGTATTTAGGTAGATAATTTTAGTAGAATTATAATTAAAATTGTTGCATTTCCCCGTGCAATACTGCACAAGACAAGTTTTAAGAGAAACCTATTCTGGAAAAGTAAAAATACAAGAGTACGTGCGTTTAAGATGTAATTAACGAGTATCTCTTTTATTTGTGTTGAAATTGAGTAAATGTAATTGACTGATATGTTAGCTGTAACCGTAATTCCATTCTATTATTACTTTCGAGCAGCAGAAATTGCTAGAAATATCTCGCGACCGGTTGAAATCTATAAAAAGCCATAGGGAGATCCTCTCAGCTCTGTTTAGTAGTTACTTTAGTTATTGTTGTTGAGAGTTGTAGTTTTGCATGAACTGAGATAAATCGGTTTAGATCTCTCTTTAAATGCAGTGTATACTGCATTCCATTTAACGTTTTAATTAGTCTGAAGTATAACTACAGATTATTACTACTTGATATTGTGGACACTTGTACGAATATCTGTGAGGAAAATTCCAAAGTTCTGATATTTTTCTTTTGATAAGAATAAATTTTATTAACCTATTATCAGACTTTACAAACGAACATTGCACATCATACGATTGTATTAATAACAACCTTTTTATTTGCAAACTGAGAATTACCGTAATTTTAAATATGTAAAGCCTCACTTTTTTCTCACTGCCTTGCGTGAATAATATTTGTATAGTGGCCTGCCGACGACAATTACAATATACGATTAACATAACTAATAATATTTAAAGAAAAAAAAAGTTCTTTGCAGAAAAAGTGCATTTCTTACTAGTACATCTAGATGGTTAGGTTAGGTTATTTGAATATGGAAAAACCAAAAGGCTAGCTGTCTAAAAGGAGGGATGCCTTCGCACGGTATCTTCAGAGGCAAACTGACTCGTATTCACATTAGGCATGAGAAGAGCCACGATAACTAACAATATAGCCTAGCATGTTTGCCAGCGTTCGAATCCAAACCACATCGAACTACTCGTATGTAGCTATCTTAACCAATTAATTCAACTAATTGTCAATTAACTAGTGTTCTACATGTATTACTACTAGCAATTCTAGATGGGCTAAGCCGACGGGGGGACCTAGTCCATCTGGAATTTACCAATTAACTTTTAGAGTCATTGGGTATTTTTTAATGCTGGAGACTTGAAAAATGTGCAGTACCCTCGCCGGGACTCCCCTGGACCTCTGGAATACCTGTTGAGTATGTTTCCAATTAGACCTCGAAGACATGTGGAAAGGAGGGAGAAAATTCCTTTTAAAGGACGAGTGGGGATTAGGAGACCCAGTCGCCAAATCCCGCTGGTAACGAATTATCGTTTACTACCTTTTACTTCCGGCTCCATTTGTAGAGACATTAGTTTTTTCTGATGCTCGAGACGTGAGAAATGTGCAGTGCTCTCACCGGGACTCAAACCCTGCACCTCTCGTTTAGTATGCTTCCAATTACACAACGGAGGTATGCTGAAAGTAGGAGAAAATATCTTATAAAGTTAACTTTTTGTTCATTAGTCTAGCATTTGATGATTAGATTTATTTGCTGAAGAATAGCCACATCCACCCGATGTTTCTCAGTGTCGGCACAAAGAATTTTAATCAGTATGCACTATAGTTATGGGTCGATGTCATCCTCGCAATGTAGTTGGGAAAAGTCAAGGAAATGTTAACTCTTAAAAAATCTGGGAAATTGGCTTCTGACCACATTACGATATAGAAGCACTTAAATTAAACATAGGACACGAATCATTTTACATGTTTGGAAGACATTTCTGAGCTGGGAAGTTTATTTTTTAATTCTGTTACCTGATGATTGTTAAGTAAGTTTAATTTTTAATTCTGTTACCTGATGATGTCATTTATTAAAATAAATGAATAAAATAAAAAAAACATTAAAAAATCTGAAAGGTTTCAGATTTTAAATTACGTCCAAAGGGGCGTTTTTCTAACCTTTTGTGTGTTACCTTTATTTATTAAATATCACGTTCTTCGCACTTAAACCATAAAACGCAGTTCAACAGCCATATCGGAAAATAATTTTAAAATGAGCATATCTTTAGAATTTCCGATACACAGTCTGGATCTAGAGATCTGGCCTTATCTGGAAATTAAAAATGTTTTTTATTTTTCATTTCAGTGTTGCTATTCCTCGCTTTGAAATCGTTGAGTTTAATCAAAAATTCTTTAATGTCTGACAAAATAGGAAATAGATAATAAAGCAAATTCCAAATTCAAAATTAGGGCTTCCAGATGTTCATATTCGGTGGAGGATTACGTTATTCAGAATTTGATGGCTCTGGGTACCGTTGTTTTATCACAATGCTAGAAACATACATACATTTATACAGATTCTTCATTATTTAATTTCTTTAAATATATTACAGGACCCTAATATTTGGTGACAACAATTTGAAAAGTGAAACGACCTTTAGAGTGAATCAACGCAAAATGCCAAAACGAAATTAATAGCCCTTCTGAAACAACTCCCTTTGGAGTAATAATTAAAGCAAAACATGTCGCGTTTTGTCTTACATAATGTCTATCGTGACTGGGCTTTTGCTTTTGTGTTACAAATACTGCTAAGTATTATCTTGCGTCAACGAATCGGCGATGATCTCAAGGCTCAAGGCAAAATATTCTTCCTGCAAAAAAATTAATGACGAAATACTCGTTTTTAGAAGCAACGTTCACTACAACAATTATGAAACACTCAAAATCCGTCGCTTCCCTAATCCAAGATAGTTTGAGAAATATATCCATTAAATAATTTCTAAATTTTACTCCGGCCCACCAGCGGCCGTGCGGTAAAGACGCTGAACATTGGTAGTTCGGTTCGAATCCCGCGAACGGGCTGGCTGCATGGGCGCTTTCGTGGTGTATATCCCCATGTGTAACGTGTATACGAGCCAGTTTCCCCTAGAAAGTCCTCCACGAAGGCATCTCTCCCGTTAGGCAGATAGTCCTTGTGTGCTTTACCATAATTGAATAACCTAGCTTTTACTCCTTTACAGATATCTCGAATATCGTCATTTCGAGTAATATTCAGTATTTCTTTAACAGTTCTTCTATTCAGTATTTCTATCTTCAAACAGTTATTTTATGCTTTATTCTCTATATTTCGTGTTTATATTTGAAACATAGCACTTTCACATCTAAATCATTTTCGTGGGTTGCCCACGACTGAAGCATAATGTTATACTGTGAAGAGGACTGTTCGAAGTTATTATCGATAGTACGCAATCACTATGCTATTTCCGTCAACTATGCTAATATAGTCCCAGCTGTCACTACAGTTTTTTGTTTCGTTGACACTATTATATTCCAGATACTCCTTGTTTCTTATTTAAATCTTTTGCCCACACCAATTCGTAAAGAATTCTTGCAGGAAAAAAAAATCATACTTTATAATATACTGTTCAAGATTTTCGATCCCTAACTGGTAATTAATTATTGAAATTCTTACCTCAATTAGCGATACGTTGTAAAAAAAAAATCTAAAGTGGATAATACATGATTTCCTTGTACATCCTATTAAATTGTATACATTTTTTGCTGAACTTTATTTAAAAGTATTCTCTCGAATTTCATTAGCGATATATTTCTCATTCAATCAATTCAAGTTCTCACTTAGCGGCAAGGCAAAACTACATAAAAGCATTTTCATTAAAAATTGTATAACAAAACAAAACGTAAAACACCAAATACAGTTAAAAACAGTTAAAAAAACAATTTTTGCAATTAAAATTAGAGTTTTAGCGCAAAAGCAAACAATTTTGCCAGCGGACAGGAAGACAAAATTTTCGGTGTACAAAACCGAAATTTAATTTTCGATCACTTGAGCAAAAAGACACTGAAATTGGTGCACCAATCTAGTAAGAATTTCAAATGTAAACAAATGGCGGCCTCATTTGGCTGAACTGTCAACTTAAACTCTTAAATTGCTGTAATCGTTAAATTGTTCTAACTAAAGGCATAATCTTAGCCGGAATACAAGAACAACATAATTCAATCACTTTTAAAGAAAACATGCACCAGTTACCAACAGGTAAGAATAAAAAAACTAAGCTGCTTTGTAAGAGCAATGGCTCTCGCTTCCTATGGAACTGATAGACCGCATAATTGAAAGCATCATGCATCGCCGCTGTATGTGCTGTATTGCTTCTAGAGGTGATCATATTCCCCACTGAAAGTACTTTTCCTATAGCAAATTGACACCCTCGATTTGTTCATTTTATACATGCTAATTTCTATACTACCATAATTGTCTGGTAATTTCTTTTTATGTTGTTTGATACCTTACTATCTGTTGCATATTGTGGGTAAGTTTCATAAAATTTTACATGTAACGTTTTCAGTAATCGTGATTTTTGTGATTTTTCCGTAATTTATGGTAACCAGTGCAGATAATTAAACAAATTCCAAATTTGGGCTTATAGATGCGCATATTCGGGTAGAAACGTACCTTATGCAAAACCGGATGACTGTATGAACCGTTGTTTTATCACATTTGGAGAAATACATATACATTTATGCAGATTCTTCATTATTTAATTTCTTTAAATATAATACAGGGAGATAACATTTGGTGGCAACAATTTGAAAAGTGATACAGCCTTTAATAGTGAATCAACGTAAAATCGCAAAACGAAAACAAGAGACTTTCAGGGACAAAGCCCCTCTGGACTATAAAAAAAAAAAAAAAAAAAATATGTATAAAAAAGAAAATTTGAAAGGTTTCAGATTTTAAATTACGTTCAAAGGGGCGCTTTTTTAACATTTTGTGCTTTACCTTAATATCATGTTCTTCGCACTTAAACCATAGGAACCTAGCCCAGTGGGCCAGCTGTTCCGTCGATGATGAAAAGAAAGAATCTTCATCAAAAACGCGACGGAATAAACAACCGATATGCCAGTACTCCAGATGATCGGCTTTTCCATTAACAGTGCATATTGGTACTATATTGCCACTCTTTGGCACGGTGGTTGCCATAGCTTTGGTATGGGCTTGAATTATGGAGAAATTGTGAATGTTTCTAAGTGTTTAGTGTCTTTGCAGCATGCGGATACTTAAAAAATTGCTGAATTGAACGTCTTTTCCAGAGGTTGATGGTGAGAGCAGAGGGTTACGATTTCCTCGGATTCGTCCTCCGGGCCGTTCTTCAACAGAATGATAAGCAACCTAATTCAACTACAGGATTGACGTATTAAAACCAGACCAAAGGTTTAGTTAATAAAATGTGCTTCTAATGATGTGTATTATATACTTCCTGTCCCTTCATTGTTCCTTCGTAGGAGGTAACGGTGGCCGCTTGTTAGGTGCCTCTATAATAAAATTTCCACCACTTTTGGTCTTAGTAGTGACGAAAGGCTAAAAATGGCTAGTGTCCGCCATAAAATATATATATATATATATTATAAATAATATATAATATATATAAAAAATACGGCTATGATAGAGGAAGGAATGATATATATCATTATAAAAAAACATTTGCCTTCCTCTATCATAGGCGTATTTTTTTGGGGGGGGGTTGAAGGGCTGCAGTTCCCCGAAAGTTTATAAACAGAGTAGAATTATGAAAACATTGGTTTTAGGTAAAAGTCACCCCTACCCTCCAAAACTAAATACCAGGTATAGCCATATCATGTATATAATTTTTTTACATGATTTACCTAATTAATAATTAAAATTTTTTTCTTCAAATTAACTGATAACCATTTTTTCATCTTTTTCTGACAGAGTCACGTTTCATTGCGGTTTTGTATTATTTATTTATAAAATATAAATTCGAAACAAGTTCTGTCAGAGCTTTATCCGTTACTGATAATTACACATTAATATTTTGTATTTAATTACTCTGTGCAAAAGCTGTTAATTTTGACTAACATATTCTAAAGATTATTTGTTAAGTAAGTAGAGAGCATACCTTTTGAACAATTTAGTTCTTAAAATTAGTATTTGATAATTTGCCTCCTAGATGGCAGCACATGCAATGATATTTGTTAAGTTCATCAATCATATTTTTAGGCGCTTCTGATAAATTTGAAAGAAATGTCTTAAGTTTTGCATTTATTCTACTTCAGTCAAGCTCGGAGAAAGCTAACTCAATTCAAAACTTTTGAACTCTTAAAAAAATTTGAAGTCACGTATATTTACATGACCTATTGAATATAGATCACTTTTGAAATACCAATGATTTCAAATGTTATATTCCTTACAACTTAACATATAAACGTATACTACAACCTGAAAATACAATTGTGCAAATTTCCTGACAAGCCATATCCCATGAAGTCATATGCAAATCATAAATATTTCAAAACATTTGCACAATTCTTTGGCATCAAAGAAAATTCTAAAATTTGCGTCTGTTATTAGTATAAGACGAAGTAATTCAGGAAACTTTCACACGTTACTTACTATACATGATCATATGTTAATGTAGCTCAGGGATTCAATATATTTCTTCAGTCAACTGTGAGCTACTTTGAGTGGGTTTCTTTTGATATGAGCTTCAAATTTTGAAAATATTTTACGATTTTAATATAATTACTACTATTATTATTATTTGTATTACTTTAGTCAACAGCAACAAAAGAGCTAAAAATATGAGGATCTTCCGGTGTTTTCAAGATCTAATTTTAATTGTTTTAAACACTTTTGGTTTGCATAAAGGAATATTTTTCAAAATAATTATTCCTGTAGTTAGTTTATCTGTCGGCACAATATTAAAAAATTGTAACTGATGGATCTCTTGCAGATTGTTTACACCTCGGAAAGCATATATCTCATTTAGATGTGAACTTTTGAGTTCGCTTTTGTTTTTTTACTATTCGGGACGAATCCTAAAATTTTTTGAATTCGAATCTGAATCAAAAGCTTTCTGAAATCTCAAATCCTTAAAAATCAAATTAAAAATAAAAAAATCTGATAGGTGTCACATTTTAAAAATCGCCTGAAGGGCTTTTAAGAATTTTTACGCTCTCGCTAAGCTCCCAGTCTTACCAATCTGCTTTTTCACTAACTCCTGCAAACCCATTTTTTTTCCCGGTCATTTTAGCTTTATTATTAAGCATCGTTTTCTTTTAACTTACGCCATATACAGTTCCACACCAAAATCACAATAATTTTAAAAGCAGCATATATTTAGAATTCCGGATGCAGTGTTAAGTGTTGGCATACATTTTTCTATTTTTTTAGTTCTTTCTTAGTTTATCATATCAATACTCAGATTTCATATTACAAAACACTCATCTTTTTATTATTAGTCCAAAGGGGCCTCAAGGACTGTTAATTTCGTCCACCCGGAAGCACTATTAATTTCGGTTTGGAATTTTGCGTTAGCTCGCTATAAATGTCGGTTCTCTTTTCAAATTGCTGCCACCAAATATTACAGCTCTGTAGTATATTTAAAGAAATTAAGTAATGGAGAATCTGTATAGATGTATGTATGTTTCTCGCATTGTGATCAAACAACGGTACCTAGAGCCATCGAATTTTGAATAACGAACGTTTCCACCCGAATATGGGCACCTGGAAGTACCCATTTGGAATCTGGAATGTGCTTTATTACCCATTTCATATTTTGTAAAACTTTAACGAATTTTCTATTAACAAACCTAACGATTTCAAAGCGCGCAATGGCAGCACTGTACGAAAAGAAAAAAAAAATTTATCTCCAGCGCACGAGACTGTGCATCGAAAATCCTAAAGATAAGCTCATTTAAAAATTATTTTGCGATATTGCTGGTGAACTGAGTTTTATGTTTTAAGTGCGAAGAACATGCTATTTAATAAATGAAGGTAACACACAAAACGTTAAAAATGCCCCTTGGGGAGTAATGCAAAATCTGAATGCTTTCAGATTTAAAAAAAAAAAAAAGATTTTTTTTGCGATGTTGGTGTTGAATTGAATTTTGTGGTTTAAGTGAGAAGAATATGATACTTAATAAATAAAGGTAATCCACAAAATGTTAAAAAAACGCCCTTTTGGGCGTAACGTAAAATCTGAAGGCTTTCAGGTTTTTTTTTTATTAACCTTTTGTGTGTTAACTTTATTAAATATCATGTTCTTGGCACATACGCCACATAAAATTCAATTCAAGGTCAAAATCACAAAATACTTAAAAACAGTATTCCTTCAGAACGTATATGAACGTTATAAATATAAATATTTAAAAAATAAGAAATATTCATATATAATATTTCATATATAATATTATAATGTTTATATGAATATCATATATAATATTTATATGATATATTTATATGAACGTTATAAATATTTCAGAATAAAGTTTTATCTTGTTTCATATATTTGTGCTCACTGTAACGTAAAATCAAGTAATATATTATTTTCACTTTCCTAAAAATTCGTTTTAGATAATTTTTTTTTCATAATTACATAAAATCTTTCTATATCTTGCATTTAGAGCAAATGTTTTAATTAAATTGTCAATGTCTAATGGATGGGCTATGAGCTTCTCTACTGTTATTATCGAATTATTACTATTATTATCATTCTTCTTTCATTGAAAATCATACATATTTTTAGTTTGCGTAACTAGGTAAAACCAGCTTTCTGCAGATACTGATATAAACAAATTGCTTTTTAACGCAACTGGCTGGTTTGGAAAACTCTCTTCTCATTTCTTTTCGTACGTGCATTGAAAAGTCATTGGATTACGGGTTTCTTTTTCAGAATTCCTAGCATTTGCAAGCTTTACAACTGTTATTTAGATCTTCCTTATTCTTTTGGCATATTTTTAATATAACGAATAACACTGAACACATCTGAAAAAACATGTAATTGCTCAATTTTCCCTGTCGAAGACTCAACACCAGTGTCAGTTACAACACTGAAAAAGTTTATTTGTGATTGATTTCATTCTTCTAATAATGAACTCATCTGTACTTTCATAAGAAAACTTTTTTTTTTTAATAATTCTGCTCGTAAGCCTCCGATTTTCTAACGAATCGAATAAGCAAACAAGTGAAACTCGCTAAGGTACGAATAACATGGGCATGAGAATAGGAGAATTAAAAAGTAGATAATAAATCCAACTTTAAAGTCGTATATAGATTTTCAGACTTGGCGATAAGATTAAATAAAGATTAAACGAAATTAAATAATAAATAAATAATATTAAATAGAGATTAAACGAAGGAGGATCAATTATTTTATTTCACAACATAACGCAAGCTTTGCTCAACGATGAGCAGTAAAGTTACAAAATAAATCAACTCATGAAGTTAATAAAAAAATTTAGCGTTTTTCGTAAGTTAATAAAACTTCTTTAGCGTTTCGTTCCGGGTAAAAACGTTGTTAAACATTGTTAAACACTGATCCCCTTGCGCCCACGCCACACACATTTTTTTTCTGTTCATCTTATAACATCTACTGTCTATCTCTTCTATGAAATCTGGAGAGTAGTGACTGCACAGAAGAAGGGTTAAAACTACCTCTTTAAATTATTTACGATGCGTCAACTCGACGCTATCATACTACACCCCTGCTTGGGAGGTAACTGAAACAGTAAGAACTAAACTCAGAATTTGAAGATATTAACAAGTAGTAGAATTACACTACAGGGCTCAGACAGTCCTCTTTCCTAAAAGAGCGTTGATAAGTTTAGTGGCAGCAAAATAATAGCCGTTACGCCACGTTTAACCAGCAATAACTGCTAAGCCGAAGCTTGCGTTACAACACACACAGAGTTTTCTCACTCTCTGACTTTCTCTTCTAGAACTTGGTATTTAAACTTTTTCTCCCACTGGTAGAATTTGCATTCCTTCACGCGTGCTACCAAATTTAAATATTCTGGCACTGACAGTTAGGGGAATGAAGGCTTATAGGAAAGGACTGCAAATTAAATTTAACTGGCTATTTACAATAAATATAAAGCCCTAAAACCTCTTCTAGTGTAAGATATCTCGTGTCAATGAAATGAACAACACCTCCAAGTAATTCCTTTGGCTCTTTTTTAGCTTTTATATTCACTTTACCTGAATTGTTGAATAACACGCAGCATTGTATTTCTAAGTTTCATTGTGGTATTTAATGGCTTGCCTTTTTGATGAATTGTCTCATAAAAGTCAAAATTAATTTAATTGAAATTTTTCTTCGCACAGCTTAGTGATTTCGAAAGCGGCTTGCAGCGCAGGGAAAAAAGGTAAACCTCTCTCTCTCTCTCCGACTAGTATTTTAATGCTGGAGATTTAAGAGTGCAAAAAGCCTAAGAAACACTGGTTCAGATCTCATTAATTGCGTGAATAAATGATTTGGCAAAAGCTAATGTCGAATAACGTGGTACTCAGAGCTGGGGGAGAGAACAGTATAATAGTTAGCGTCTCTACCAAAGCTCTCTGCTTAAGTTTCAAAACCTTTGTTGTAATATACACTATCTCATTTAAATCCTTGTGAGAGCTAATGAAAGCGAGAAGTGATAATGAAGTTCAAATCATAAGAAAATGAGTTGGTTAAACTAAAATCCGTGAAGCTTGTTCCATTAATTTTAAGACATATACAGGCAGTTCTTTCTATTTGTACTACGAGGTTTCGAAACAGTTCGTGATCAGAGAGGAATTTAATCTATTTCTATCTTTATACTTATGTCTGGCAACTAGAGCTGCATCATTTATAACAATAGCAATATAGAGTTTCTTTCTTTCTTTTTTAACCCAAAGGGCTATTAATTTCGTTTTGGCATTTTGCTTTGAAAATTTTAAATGTCCGTTTCACTTTTAAAATTGTTGCTACCAAATATTATGGCCCTGTGTTATATTTAAAGAAATTAAATAATGAAGAATCTGCATAAATGTATGCATGTTTCTCATAAAACAACGGTACCTAGAGCCATCAAATTCTGAATAACATAATCCTCCACCGAATATGAGCACATGGAAGCCTTAATTTGGGATTTGGAATTTCTTTTATTATCGATTTCATATTTTATAAAACATTAATGAATTCTTGATTCACAAACTCAGCGATTTCAAAGTGATCAATGGCAACATTGTAAAAAAAAAAAAAAAAATTAATCTCCAGCGCAAGAGACTGTGTATCGGAAATTCTAAAGATATGCTCATTTTAAAATTATTTTGCGATATTGCTGTTGAATTTTATCGTTTAAGTCCGAAGCGCATGATATTTATTACATAAAGGTAACACACAAAAAAAGTTAAAAAAACAAAGCTTTCAGATTTTCTTTTCTCTTTTATTATTATTATTATTATTATATTTCAGTACAAACCAATAATGCTTTACTCTTTCATTATTTGGAAGCTGACTACAGCTAGATAAAACTACAGCAACAAATTTTCTGGATCACTTAAAAAATGTAAAATTCTTTTCATAGATATCGATAAGCCATTCATTAATTAAACTAATTCTTAAACAATGTTTTAAAATTTCTAGCGATGTTCACAAGTCACTTGAGTCGATTACACCCATGAGGAGAATCAAATTTTTTCGATTTTTCGTCGGCTTTCCTGGAGTTGGAAACTAGCCAAACTATTATTTTTGTCACATAATACTGAATTTGAAGTTGCTTCTGTTATTTCAACTCTTTTCTCTATGTTTTCATTCCCTCTTAAATCTTTTTTACGAATAACTGGTGTTATATCTACATTACAAGCTCAACGACACTACCTACTATTCCTTCTGTGTTTTTGAAAATTGGTGAATTTTTGCCAGAATTTGGTAGTGGAAGTTTTATTTTTATTTCGCTACAGTAGTTCACTTTATTCCCTCCCCATCATCATATTGCTTTTTACAAACAATATTCTTATTTCGGGTTTTCTTTAAATATTTATTTATTGTGCCTTTCTGTCATGACATTTTCTTTAACAAATACTTCTTACGCCTTCGCTTTGCATCTTCTCAGTTTTTCTATTGCAGGGGTTACGTAATGAATGTTAAAAATGTTCGCGTGACTCCTGATTTCAAACAGAAGTCATAAATATGATAATTAAAAAGTAAATAATAATAATAATAATTATTAATTTTTTTTGAGTTCTTCACAAATTAACATCAGTCTAAGAAATCTGTATATAAAATACCTCTTTCTAAGATGAAAACATTACTTTTAGCTAATCAAATGCATTAATATAAAGGGTGTTCATAAAGTCCCGAACCCATTTTGATGTTTAATAACTCATAAAATAATAAAGATAGATTAAAATTAATTAATTTAATAGCATAAATGGTTAAATAGACTCAAAAAGTTTCATGACCCTTGTCAATGAACTTCCACGTGTGCCCGCTTCGTCGCACGGAGAATACCAAGTCGATATTCAATTTCACGCCAGGTACCGGCAAGCATGTCGGCATCCATACAGGCTACTGCGGTTGTAATTCTGGCTTTTAGGTTACCTATGTTCGACACTCTCCTCCTGTGAACGTCCTTTACAAATCCCCAAAGGTAAAAGTCCAACGGCGTTATATCAGGTGATATGGGTGGCCAAGGAATTGGACCTCCTCGCCCAATCCATTTTCTTGTAAAATGGTCATTCAAAGAACTACGAGCGATGGTACTCCAACGATGGTGGTACAACACCTTGTTGCAAAACGACATGTGGCTAAAGCTCTTCTAGTTGTGGAAGTACGAAGTTTTCCAACATGTCTAAGTATACGACTGATGAGACCGTCTTTTCTGTAAAAAAGAAATGCCCAATGACTCGGTCGTGCATTAGTCCACACCAAATTGTTGCTACCAAATATTAACTTTTGGGGAATTCCTTTGTGCCTCACGGTATTCATGGGGATTTTCAGATCCCCATATGCGCACATTATGGCGATTAAAAATGCCAGAAAGATGAAAGGATGCTCCGTCGGAGAACTTTATGCGCTTCAGAAATTCACCATCATCTTCTATTCTCCTTAGCATATCTGTTGCAAAGGCAATCCTCCTAGGCCTATAATAATAGGCAATAGTTGCCAAAAACAAAAGAGAGGAAAGTGCAATTAATAAGCAGACGATATTTGGAAAAGTACAGACATTTAGACTGGAAAATGAAATTATCTGAAATTAACCACACGCGCAAACGATATTTACAAAAGTAAAGATATTCAAACCTGAAAAGGAGAATATATAAGTTAGTCTATCAATAAATGCCATAAGTTTGTTTATATCTCCATTATTTTATGAGTTATTAAACATCAAAATGGGTCCGGGACTTTATAAACACCCTGTACTTCAAAAAGCGCGTATTTTGCTTGCTTGGTGATTAGTTTTTATACTTTTATATTGATAAATGAGTTTCCATATCTTTCAGTACACAACGAAGTTTGTATCTCATCTGGAGGATATAAATTGTTCTAAACTGAGGCGGGAAGTAGCAGAGAATAGATTTCGTAAAGGGAACTAGTTTTAAAATTTCTTGAAGTAAGTAAAACTTTTAATAAAACTTCGGTTTTGGACGGGTGAACGTACTTTCTAGTACAATGTATTACCGGAAGATTTATGGAATCAAATATTGCACAATTTCAACGTCATTTTAATTCCCCATTTCTTAAACGGATTAACCAGTTGCATCTAACTCAGTTTTCTCACATTCCAGTCAAAGAGCAGCGTAATTACAAGTTGTGTTTTCTCATTTTGATACATAAAAGGTTATTAAAATTTCGAAATAACTAATTAACTATTAGCTTTTTGCTTCCTTGCACGAAGTAAAGGAAGTATTGTTATCAGGACTGAGTGTTCTGTGTATGTTCTTTGGAAACATGGTGAAGTACTTACAAGGGTTCTTCTTCTCAAGTCTCAAGTCCTGAACTGGAACAGGGAGCGGAAAATACGCTATGTTCTGGTGTAGATACTGTATTGGCGAATAACTGCACTTGAAAGGGATTTGAAATCCTCTTTTATTAAATCACTATTATTTACACACTTCCCAAGTCGGGAGGGATACAGAAAGTAAAAGACCACACTTGGGTCGAACTTAACAATCAAATAATATTTACACTAAACCTAAAATAGAAATGCAATTCAACTTTGCTTCGCAGAGCAAATCGCGGAGTTTGGCCCCTAACTAACTGGTGCGAAGCAAGAAGTACTAATACTAGCGCACTTCAATTTATTTCAATATGCAATCACGTAGTAAGCACTATGGCTTATAAATTTAGCTGCTAGCTGGTCAGGCGAACGTTGAGCAGAGTGACCGTGATCTGAGACTAGAGCTCTCTCACACTAAGAGGTTTCTACCTCTGGTTTAAATAGTACTTGGCTGTACTTCAAAATTAGCATAAGCTGAAAACGCGCGCTTCTTCTGACGGGAAGTTGAAACAGAGAAGAGATAGAAAGATTTAAATTAAAATAAAACTTGGTTAGTTTAACTAAAACCTTACATACTTCCCGCCAGAATTGCGATAGTTAAACTACTTTGGTCCAAACGGACCATGTTGAAACTCGCAATTCTAAAATAGTCAAAATTTAACTCTTCTAAACTTAGGCCAACTCTTACAAGGCAATATCTGTTTGTGAAACAAGTTTACCGATGAAATTTTCTTGAACAACAGTCTTCAACATTTTTCTTAACAAGTCTTATTCTTCCAACAAGTCTTACTCCTTCCAGCAAAATCTGGAAGGAAAATAATTTTAGTACAACATAATAACAGAATACTTCTAGGTGGTATAATTCCCTATTTTTACCGGTGTAAATTCGCACACACACATTATCATTCAAGCACAATTAAATTCTTCCCCCAATGCTCTCTCACCGGTGTTGGATGAAAAGCAAACCGCCATTGCGGGTTTTCTGTGTTCGGGGGTGTTCAACTCTTTCACCTACGATCGACTAACATTAGTTAGAACTTGACATACGAGACCTCAAAAAACGCCCTATAACAACCTAAACCTGAGGTTTTCACAAGCTTTTTGTCTAAAACTTTATGTGTATTTGGTGGAGAGCCTATATAACACTTGCATTCTAAAATTACTCAAACTTTAACTTTTCATGCATACAATTCGCAGTTTTCACACACAATTCACATTGATATTGCACTTAACGTGCATTTCTAGCATAATATTATATGTTACATTTTATAACACATTAACAATTTCATAGCAGTCATGAAATACAAATATAGGTTAAATTTCTAAGCTTACAGCAAGTGCTTCCTATTCCTTTCTCAAGGTACTTTCCTGAAATATCAAATTACATTGAAATAATAGTCCACAGACTAAATCGTGTTCTTCAATTTTCCGATTTTTCATTCTAGACATTTTACAAGTCTTTCGACAAAGCGTCATACAAAATCATTTAGTTAACATTTTTCTTTTCAGCAATTCATTGCTTTTACAAAATTAATCTATTTATAATGCTTAAGAATCTATTTTACAAACATTAAGTAATTTTAAGTCTTTAAGAATTACAAATTTTTTAAACAAAAACATTTTTCTTTCAATATGAGAACTTATCGCCCACTTGGCGTAAAACTCAACCTCGCTTGAGGTAAAATCGACCCTGCAACTTGCAGTACACTCAAAAATTAACTAAACGTTTGAATACGAAATTCTACTTATCTTGTTATGGTCATCCATCCTTTTCTTGGCCCAATCCTTGAAAGTTGAGTGTGTTGCAGCTTGGTTCAGTCTCCTCGCCTTTGGTTGTTGTTCCTTGGGAGGTTGCTCATCTCTTTTCCTTTTGAAATTCCGTCGTTGTATCCTCGGAAATTTCCCTTGAAGAGGAGGTTGCTCTGCTGGTCGTTTGGTGGACTGGGCCCTTCTCTCCTGGGCCCTTGTTCGTTGCTGGTCCTGGTTCCTGCTGTATTCGGGACGTTGATTCTCAGGCTGCAATCGACGTTTCTTGCTTCTCAGGCACCTGTCCGATGATTCCGCAGTTCTTTTGGATACATTGGGCTTTCCTTGCCCATTCTGCTTTCTTCTCTTGGTATGCTCGTAGGTCCGTTCGTAGATCTGGTCACCTGCATCGTGAGACTTTCTTTTGAATCCACATTTTTGGTTCTTATTTCTACTTTGTTGAGGGGGAGCTTTCTTTTTCTGCCTTTTCGATGCCGTTGTAGCTGGTTCCTGCTGTTTTTGCTGAAGTACATCTTCCTGGCTAGTCGATTGCCTCGGATCCTGAAAAAAATCTTTAAATATTTCCATTTTATATCTATTATAGTACGGCTTGATTTGGTCCTGTAACATCTTCAGCTAAAGACCTCCTCGAAGTTCTTGGAAAGTGTGTTATTCTGTAACGACGATGCCTGCCTCACAGAAGCTGAACGTGAGCTACAGTCACGTACCACTCACATGTCTTTGTTTCCTCCATAAGGGTTTGAAGGACAGACATTATGAGTTTTCTGAAAGATCTGCAATCTGAAATGCTTCCTCCAAAATGCACTTACCTTGATTGATCGGTGCTTTATTCTTCTTCTCACAGGCCACCCGGCTTGAGCTAATCTTAACCAGAGTTTTCCCACGGAATTTTTCCCAGACCTGTCATCATGTCTGCAGAGAATCAGAGGGCTCTCGCCAATCGAGAGACTCTCTGGAAATTCTCCAGCAAATGAAGAGCTAGGAAGTCATCCCGACACGCCCAGGGCATCTTGGATAAAACTAGAATTGCAGCAGCCAAAAATCAGTTAGCCACTCAGTTATTTTAGTTTCAGCTAGATACTTAGCTAGGGAGAGAAACCTTCTCTCTTGTAGCTGCAGCTCTGTCAAGAGCAATTTTAGTTCGCTCTGCCTAGAGCAACTCTTCTGCCTTTACTCTATCAAGAGTATTATTTCTCTCTGAGGAGAAATCCTGTCACAGGTAGCCGGGCTGGCCGCTACTTGTATTACGAGCAGTCCGCTCAGAATCCTCCAGCTGAGGCATCAAC
>KK112943.1:442634-462437 GCA_000611955.2 Stegodyphus mimosarum | reverse complement strand
TCTCTAAATTTGTTAATGTTAAAAGAATAGGAAGACATTTGTCAACAATCCCCCTTAAAGAAGCCAAGTTGGCGCAATCAAGGCTGTTCTCCGAACCATATCCGGATTTTTTAAGACTGCTTTAATATTTTCTCGTTATCGGGCTGATAGGAATGGAAATTTATCTTGTTTTCTGTTAGGAAATCAACAATTATCCTATAATCTTCTATTGTTTGGGAGTATAGGAGAAAAGGCTCTGTTCTTCATCTGAACTTTGTAATGGCTTTTATATATGCTGTTTAAAGCTTTGTCAGATGTTAACCAGTTAATATTTTCCTTGAATATAGCAATAGGTGGGAACTTAATTTTATGATTACTAGAGTTCGCTTCTTCTGATGCAATTTGATCATTACTGATTGTGTTGAGTGAGTTTTACAGATCTGTTTTAGTGTACAGTTTGCTATTGTGTGAGGTCAGTTCAGGTTGCTTGAAAGTTGTGGTCGGGATGGAGCACTTTCCTTCATTAGTTTCCATATCGACCGATTTTGAGTTTGATTGCTTTCTATCTGAGTTATTAGCTTTTCCGGGTTTAATTTAATTTATAGATTCCGTGGTTATTTTGGAAGTAGTATTTATAGGATTCCTTTGTTGTTCGAGCCCTGCTACTAAGTAAGGAAATATATTTCTATAATGTTCCAAAGTCTCCTTTTGATAGAGCTACTATCCTTACTTAACCTTACTGCAGCTGAAGGTACAGTTTCTATACTTAAACCTTCGAATTTAGTCCTGTAAATGTGTGAATATTACGCTGATTCTTGTTGCTTTAACTCTTCCAATAATCATTGTTTCGCGTACTATTTTAACTCAAATTAATCTACAACTAAATTAAGAATGACTTCTTTTGGAAATACAATGAAACTCACAATAGGAAGTAGGCATCCAAAATGAAGAAAGTAAAAAAAAGAGAAAATTTTTAATTGGAAAAGAATTTTTTTTAATTACCGTAATTTCGCGCGTATAGTCCGCGGACTATCTGTGTTTAAAATGCGAATTTTTGAAGCTGCGGACTATCCACCAGTGCGGATAATACGCTGGTTGTTCACGGTTAAAATCGTTGAAATTTAAAAAACACGCTGTCGTGAACTGCCGATGATCAAATATAAAAAAAGAGCGAGATTCCAAGAAAAAATTCGTATGTATCGTATCGATAGTAAACCATAGAGCATAGTGCAGAACGAATGAGTAGTAGCAAGTAGAGCTCCTAAAGTCCAGGCTGGCACATCAAGCGATGCCGGGATATGAGCACTCACTTAGCGCAACCAGAGTCTTGTGTCCCAGTATCCTTCGCACTGCTTAAGCGCAACTGCCGGGAGGGGGAAAAGTAGTTGATGCGTCAGCTCGGTTTTTAGGAGCCTTAGTAGCAAGTACCTGGAGTACGAAAAAAAAGCGTGATTCGTTTACTTATAGCGTAGTTTGGCAACACCGAGTGAGTGGGGTCGAAGGTCACATTTCATTACCACTTATCACGAGGATAGCACGTTGCACAGTATTTTGTTTTCGTATTTTGTCTTTCATCTTCGATAACGTTGATGAAACATCGCCGGAGTTTTACTGCTGAGTTTAAACTCAAGGTAGTTGAGAAAGCTGAAAAAGATGGAAATAGAGAAGCGGGCCGTTATTTTGAAGTGGACGAGAAAGCGGTGAGAAATTGGCGCAAACAAAAGGATGTGTTAAAAAGCATGGGAAGAAAGCGATCCAATCGGCACGGAAAAGTAAAATGGACAGCTTTAGAGGAAAATTTACTGAGATGGGTTCTCGACCAAAGAAATGCCGGACGCTCCATTTCAACAGTTAAAATCCGTCTCCGAGCGAAGTCCATGGCAGAAGATATGCAGATAACGGATTTCAAGGGAGGAATAAATTGGGTTTACCGCTTCATGCGTCGTAAAAACTTGAGAGTTCGCAGCAGAACGACATTGTGTCAAGCTGTTCCGGACGACGTAGATGAAAAAAAAGCTTCTTTCCTTCAGTTTACAAGGAAACTTATTGCAGAAGGGAAGTATTCCCTAAAAAATGTTATAAATATGGACGAAGTTCCATTAACATTTGATTGCCCACCGAATCGCACCGTCGATACTTGTGGAGTGAAAACAATATCAATAATAACAACTGGTCAAGAAAAGACCCAATTCACAGTGATGCTCGCCTGCTGTGCTGACGGCACAAAGTTGAAGCCGCTCTTAATCTTTAAGAGAAAAACAATTCCCAAGGAAAATTTTCCTCGAAGCGTCGTAATACGGTGCAATGAAAAGGGTTGGTGCAACGAGGACATTATGCTCGATTGGTTTCAAGAAGTTTGGAAGAAGAGAGAAGGTGCCTTTTTCAATTCCAAAGGAGTACTAATTATGGATTCCATGAGGGCACACATAAAAGACAGTGTAAAGGCGGAAGCTAAAAAAAAAAACATCGGTGCTGAACTTAGCGTTATTCCAGGCGGTTTAACAAAAATCCTGCAACCTCTGGATATTAGCGTGAACAAAAGTTTCAAGTCCCACGTACGTGCTTGCTGGGAGATCTGGATGTCGGAAGGTTTACATACTTTCACAAAAGGAGGAAATATGAGACGCGCTTCATACACTGAAGTTGCCGAATGGGTCGATAAATCCTGGAAAAGTGTTAAAGTGTCAACCATCCGATCGGGATTTATAAAAGCCAGGATTGTTAGTGAAAGCGAGGAAATCACTGACAGTGAAGATAGTGATGTTGAAAATGAACTTTCGGACACTCTTCCCGAAAATATATTAGAACTGTTTAATTCTGATACCGATGAATCGGACTTTGAAGGTTTTCGTGAATGTAGTAGAATGTGTGATTAATTAATATATGATTAATTAGTAAGCACTGTTTTTTATTTGTATTTAGCGTTTTATTTCTGAAGGTATATTAGTAAGTAAGTACTTTTTTTCTATGTATACTTAGTTCTTTGTTTCTAAAATACATTAATATTGCCGTATTAAAAAAACGTAATTTCGGACGTATAGTCCGCGGACTATCCGGTGGTGCGGACTATCTGACGATTTTTGAAATTTTTTTTATATAAAATCGTGCCTGCGGACTATACGATGGTGCGGACTATACGTGCGAAATTACGGTACTTATTATAAAATCTTTGCCGTCGCCATAGATATATTGGGTTGGCAAAGGTCATTGATCAAAATGGGCAATACATTACAGAATAAAGTTATTTAGTTCCATGAAAAAATTGTCTTTGATTTTCTAAAAAAAATCCGCAATTACTTTTATGCCAACCCTAGTAATACTAAGTAATACTATATCTATCGTATTACTTAGATATAGTAATAATATATCTAAGTAATCTATATCTAAGCCATAGATATAGTAATACTAAGTAATACTGTATCTATGGTCGTTACTAGAGATACTAGAGATACTTTATAGTAGCCCTTTTATAGTAGCCTTAGTCGTTACCAGATAAAAAAAAAAAAAAAAAATTGGGAGCTGATTTTTTATTTTCTCTTTTTTTCCCCCTAATTTTTAGTAGGAAGTAATTTGGCAACAGAATTAAACAAAATGTTTGGAACGAGTTTCGAAATGACAGATGTAGGAACCGAATGTTATTATTAATTCTGTCGTGTAATTAAAAGTAGTAAGGAAGTTTAAGTAAATAATTAAGAATGTTTTAATTAATTTATTCCAGTAAGTGAATATTGCAATGTGTGGAAAAGTATAGTGTGATTTTGGAGTTTCACTGAGGTGGCGTAATGTTCTTTTTTGCAAATTATTTTTATATACTGTAGCTCGCATTTGTTTTTGGATACTTGCATTTTTGAAATTTATTTGCATAGATCTTATACTATATATTGAAACATAGAATCCAAATGTTTTGCTAATATATTATTTTTCTCTATTTTAAGAGTGCTTGTTATAAAATAAATATCACCAAAGTATTCATTTTAATAAAATAATGTATTTCAAAAGTGTTAATCAGTAAATCACGTAATAATTCGGACACTTAAAAGTTTTGTAGAGAAGTTTTGGAAGACGATATTTCTTGCAATGATTCTTTTGTTTTAAATAAAATTACATATCGCAAGGATTATCATCTGCATTTGGAAATCATTAATGTTTACAAAATGTATTAACACTTTCATATCTGAAATGACCATCGCCAGACGCTTCAAATTAATGACGAATACTATTCGAAATTTAACTGTTCATGATTTTTAAGGGAATGAAAGTATTCAAAATATTAAAGAAATACTTGATGTAAAGTGCTCAACTATCTTTTATGTATTACTGAAATTACATGGAACTATTCAAAATACACTGAAGTGTCTGGTCTATTTCAAGCTGAAGTTTTATCCTATGAAAATGTAACGAAACTCAAAACTGAGTACTTTAGAACTCGTTATGGATCTAGAAAAATGGCTTGCCATAAAAGCTGACTTTGAAATTTTTAGAAGAGTCATTAGGGCACATGTATACAGTTAGCAATCAGCAGGGAAAGTCTTTGTCAACAAGAAAACAATGAAAATGTGTCTGGTGTTCACAAAGTCCATGGTAAGCACAGGTTTATCATATTGAAGTAATGCTACATGTGCAGACGAGTTAAAATTTAATATATTTGTCTCTGATGGATGAATGCTGCAAGATGTAAGCCAAATTAAGAATTTAATCCAAAAAACCTATTCCTGATTGTTAAGCATGAATATGGAAGCGTAATGATTTGGATACGTTTTGCTGCCCCTGAGATGGAATATTTACGTTTTATAGACTATAGTATAGATTAGTATACACATAAAAATATTCTTAATGGAAACCTGAAAGCGTTCTGTAAGAAATTTTCAAATTCAAAATACATTCAAGTTCTGCAAGGATAATGATCACAAACATACAGCCCTAAATTTTCGCTTGTATTTATTATATAACTGTCCTGAAGTTATCAAAATTTCATCATGTTCTTTGGGTTTAAATGGTATATATAATGAGTTAGGATTATATAGAATGAGTTAGAAAAAAGAAGCAGCAGTAAACATCGCATTTCTTCAATCCATTAAAATCAATTTTTACAGAGTAATAGGTAAAAATGAAATATTCTTACTTGAAAAAATTAGATAAATCCATGCCAAAGTGTATAAAAAGTGTAATTTTAGCTAAAGGATATCAAATGAATATGTCCATTATTTTCATGTTTTTGTTAAATATGAACTGTTTGTTCAAAGTGTCCGAATATTCATGTGGGTTTATTTTCAGAAATTTTTTAATATAGTTTTTTTTTTTTTTTACTAAAAATGTTTTGAATAAATTTTTTTTAGAAGAAACAGGTTTTAAAAAAGATGATCAATAATATTCGTGAGTGAAAAATCAAATAACTTGGCTAATATTTAATAAACTATATAGTATATAGTAACTGATACTTGCAAATAAGATTAAAAAACACGTGTTTTAAAATAAATGTGAGCCACTGCAAGTTACCGTGTTATGGAGGAGAAGGGGAAAGAAAAAGCCAATAAAACTGTACAATGAAGTTACAAATAGGTTGAATTCAAAAATAAATTTATTAATTTTTTTTATATAGAAGCATGCTAGTTTAAAAAAATAAATGTGTACATAATATTCTAAATTATATAATACATAATATTCTAAATTCTTTTTACATATTTTCAGGTCAATTTGTATATTGCTAATACGATGCAAGCTTCTAGAAACATATGTACTTCCTAAAATTCTTTTCAGTGTTTAAAAGGTGAGAATAGATAAGTTGCAATTATTACTATTTATTTCCAAACTTTGATAATTTTATTGTGGCGTATGGAACTGAAAACTGAAATGTATTTTTCTTCAAAAATGAACATTTATATTATGAATTAAAAATTTGGGCTTTCATTATTTAAGAACATTTCAAGCAAGTTGCTGATATTTTGTATTGCAGGGAATGCTGGAATGCTGTTATTAGCATGCTTTGTTTTATCAAAGTATTTGTTATTGCACTATGCACTTATAGTAATTTTATGTGATAATCATAGTTATAGTTATTCTGATCAATATCTGAGTTTCAGTTAACTTTATTCATTGATATTATTTCAGAGTAAGTGGTGTGACTGTTTAATATGCATTAAATCAGTTTGAAGGGTACTTACATTCTTTACTTTAGCATTCATGGTTTTTCTCATCTGTGTAATGAATACTTACAAGTATGATGTAAATACACATATTAGAGATTTGAGATTAGTGCATGAAAAAAAAGGGGAAAAACTATACACTGTTATGCTCGTTGTAGATCTCTTGATGGATAATAATATAAGATTCAGCAGTTATACATACTGCAGTTTTAAAACTTATTATTTCATAATTAACCATTAGTTATATGAGCTGAAACTGATGCCAAAAAATCAAGAAATTACTGTGTCTTGACCATAACTGCGTATGTCATTTATATTAGTTTTGTACTATTTCGTTATAATGGTATCAGTTAAAACTATGCCACCTTTTTTTTTGGCCACCAATTGTTATTAAGTATAAAATTATGAAATAATAATAGAGTTCTAAAGACTAAAAAAAATTACTTCTGTAAAAGGTAAATTTTTTTAATTCCATAATTCTTAAAGTAAATTTATCTTTTTAAATTTTTATCTAGAGTATTCTACACATAAATAAAAAATAACAAAACTTAATTTAATCTAAATAGATGGCATGAAGAATATTGTACACATAAATAAAAAATAATAAAACAAAAGGAAATTCAGTCTAAACAGGTGACATAGAATTACAAATATCATTCACTATTATAGAAAGAATTCCAGTTTTTGAATATAACCGACACCACAAAATTCTATCAAATATGACTTTAAATGGTGGTGAACAGTGCCCCGCTGAAATTTATTTCTCCATTTAGCACTGCCCCACAATCATTACACAGTTTGGGTATGGCATCCTATTTTGGGATCTACAAAATTATAACTGTGATTCACAGTGAAATGTTCAGCATTTCTTAATTCCTCTTTCTTAAACCCTGCAGTCTGAAAATATTATGATGCAATCCGTAATGTTTTCCTGAATGGCAGTCATTAATGTTGTAGCACAACAATCTGGAACGCCGACCAGAAAACATTCTTTGCTTTCCTAGCATAAACCCCCAAATACCCATTGTTCCAAAAGAACATGTCCAATGTTTTTTTTTTTTTTTTTTTTTTGTGAAAAGACTTGATTTTATTGTCTCCATCGATTTTATTTCTTTTACGAGACATCAAGTTATTTGCACATTCCCTTAAGTAGATATTCCAATCTACTGACCTGTTATGGCTGATTTCTAACTGAAGTTGGCAAAATTCAATCAACGTCTATTTCTGACACCGCAGAGAAATAAAACTAGCGGCACTGAGAAAAGAAAGATGCAAGCCATCAAATCATGTTTTGGTTTTCAATCCTTTTTTTTTTTTTCCACAGCAAGAACATATGTAATAGTGCCATACAGGAGCTTTGTTTGAGCCAAAAGTTAACTTCATCAGATGATTTTAAGAACAAAGTCAATTGCTAGGAATTATTCATTTGTCCTGAAAGAATCTTAGGTGAAAATGCGCTTTAGCCCACTGCTTGGCGATGTTTTGAAAATCGCCAATTCGGCGCGTTTCTGCGAAACGTCTTTGCAAATGCAACCTTCCCGACACGCTCCGCGAAAACCTATTGTAAACAAAACATAGAATTCTAAAGCATAAATTAGTATGGAAACTGTTGCCACAAAAAGATAATAAAATAATATGCAAAACGAACATTATGATCATTAAAATATTTGTCAGGTTTAAATTAATTATTTACATTTTATGTTGTAATACTTACACATTTTATGCCATTACATAACCTTCCCAACATGCTCCGCGAAACCGTAACCAAAATGGCATCAAAGAAAGAAGGAATTTTTTTTTAAAATGGCATTAAAATTACAAACGATACCATGTACACACTGTTCCGTTTTAACTTAAAAAAAAATCTGCGAATTGCACAATGTAGGCAATGTACACAAATGAACAAAATAAGCTAAAATAACGAAAATAAATTACAAGAAAATGCCATGTACACAGCGTTCCTTTTAAACTTAAAAAAAACTTCAGCTAATTGCACAATGTAGGCAACGTGCACAAATGAACAAAATAAACTAAAATAACGAAAATAAATTACAAGAAAATGCCATGTGCTAAAAAAAACTTCAGCGAATTGCACAATGTAGGCAACGTACAAACAGTCAGCCATGTTGGCGGATATACGGAGTTACCCATGTTGGCACGTTTATTGCTCATTCAAAAACAATCGCCGCCAAGAAGTGGGCTAAAGCGCATTCCAACCAAATCTTATATGGCAGGCTCTTCATTATTAGGTAATTTCCGAATTGTGTAGTCCATCATATTAAAGAAATGGTGAAATAGTGCAAAAAAATTGACGTGTGAAGATATTTCAAACAAAAACTGGAAATCTCGAGCCGCGATATTTGGTGTGTTGTTGTAGCATTTTTTTCTGCATTTTTAACTGATCTGCTGTAACAGAATAGTATCATTTGTTTTTCTTATTGCCAGCAGAACCTTTCTTCTTCTAAAATAAAATATCATAATTTCAACCATCATTACTTCCACTTCTTTGCCAGTAGCTAAATTACAATTTGAAAAAAGAAGTGGAAGGAGATAATTTTATGAAACAAAATTATGAATTTCAAAATTGTTTTATGTTTTTGAAAATCTTGCAGCTTCTCACTGACTTTTATCCCTCAGAATTTCAGTTCTGTCTTTTTGTTTCTTGAGTGACTCATTAACTGTTTGCAGTTGTAATTGTAGTTCTGTACTGTGAGAGAAACTGTAGTTCTGCAATTTCTATTAGCAGTGTCGTTTTCTAATTCACTAGTCTTACTCTTTTCTTCTATCCAGGGCTAATATTATTTATTAAGTTTGTAGCATAATATGTTACCCCTTCAATTTCTTCTTTTTCTAATTCATTAAGTTACATTTTTTTGTCTTCCAAGGATAGCCTATGGTTTTCGTAATCTGTTCTTTATACTTTTCAGCAACAGGGAATGATTCTTCCAGCTTTCTAATAGGTTGAATATATTTCTCTTCTGCAAGCATTCTTCCTTTTAAAAACTACTTTCTAAGGTTCCCCAATTTAGTTAACCCCAACTTTTGTTTTAGGGAATTCATATCTGTTTGTAAAATTTTATTTTCATCAATATTTTAGTTAAACTATCTTGATGTTGTTCTGTGACATGCTAAAATCTGTTTGTTTTTCATCATGATTTTCAATGTTTCAATCTCTGTTACTCGTGTTTGACATCACCAAATAGTAAGTTATCAAAGGTCACCATCTGATAATTGATTTAGTTTTCGCACGTACATGTATTGAAGATTTGAAATGATTCATTTTTGCTAAATTAAACCACCAAAAACATAAACAGAAAATAACTTTTTTTCAAATATTCTTAAATAAAAGATTAATTGTATATTGTGTCTGTCGATTATAATGGGAGATATGTTATTATTATTGCTCTTCTTGTTTTACAAGACTTTTTTTTTTTTTTCTTCTTTTTAAATGAAACCATGTAATTCCATACTTACAAATTTAAGCTGAATAAAGGAATTTTCTTGTATTAATATTTGCATTGTAAAATTCAGACTAATTGTAAAAAAAATTATTTGCTATGTGAAATTTAGCAAATACAAATTTTTAAAATGAAATGCAAATTTTTGCATAATTTGCAAAGTTATTTATATTCTCAGATTGTTGTTTAAAAGGGTCTTTTTCTGTTATTAGTTTTCATGAAATATCTGAAAATGTATTTAACATGAATATGGATGGAATGAAAAATGAAGGTAACGCATTTATTTATTTATTATTGTAACTTTTAAGTATTTATTCATACTGTCTTAAATGGTATTATATTAACAAATTTTAAATTATTAGCATAGAATGCAATATATTTTTAGAGCTTATCAGAGCAAATTTACAGCTATATTTATTAGAGATATAATAAAATTAATACCAATTAACTGCAGAATTAGTGATTATGGGTTATGGATATTTTGGTGATTACATGTAAATGCTTTACATTCAAAATGCAGTAATTTGGAGAGCAATATAAGTACATCATTTAAATTAGTAGGTAGAGGGAAGATGAGGTATTTATGTATTATATGATCAACTGCTTTTAGCGAGTTATTTAAAAGGTGACAACAGCAAGGTGCTATTTTTAAATATGAATATATGAACGGAAAGTGATTCCATTAATGTAATAACCCAATAAATTTTTAATTTTCGTAAAAATTGGCAAAAGCATCGATATTTATCATGACTTCGTAAATATTGTCAACATTTTAAAATAAGTGAATAAAAATATAAAAATGATGATTAAAATACAATTTATACAAAAATGCAAACTAAAAATACAAAAATGGTACATTAAATATTATGCATAGTATATGAAACATTGCTGCTGTACATTTACACGGCAATCTGTTTTCACTTAAAAAATATCAGGAAATTGTACAGGTTCAGCATCATGCCTAGTCTCTGCATTGTACACATTAAACATTACATACATAATTTTATATTCATCTTTGTTTTTCTCTTCATGCACACAGCAATCTGTTTTCATTTAAAAAACACCAGAGAATTGCACAAACCTGGAATCATGCACAGTCTCGGCCTTGCACATGTTAAATATTATATATATATTATTTAATGTGTGATATATGTAATATTTAATATGTGCAAGGCTGCTGTACTGACCTTGTATCAGTACAGAGGTGACAAACTTTCAGGAGAGATAGAGTACACCTAGATGATGGGAAATCCCATAGCAATGCATGGTCGGAAATGCTTTCCTGGCCCATTAGTAACACCACAAAACGTAAAAAAGGAAGGACACAAACAGACAAACTGTATTTTATTATGTTTAGTACAGCAGAAACCAACAAATAAGAACAAAAACAAACAACGATTGTCATTAAAGAAGGTGTTCGAAATTATAACCTCGGACCATGATGCAGGCCTCACTTCTTCAGCGCATGGAAGATCTGCCTCAGGAATGGAAGATGCATGACTCATGGTTCCTGCATCACGGTCCAGGTCATAATTTCGAACACCTTCTTTAATGATGACCGTTGTCTCTTTATGTTGCTTTTTCTTTGTTGTACTCCGAATAATAAACATGTTTTCTCACCCCATTCATGTCCTTTCTTTCTTGATTTTTGTGTCATCACTACTGCATCAGTAAAGCGTTTCCGACCATGCATTGCCATGTGATTTCCCATCATCTAGGTGTACTCTCTCTGTCCTGAAAGTTTGTCACCACTGTACTGATACACCCTGTATATATTATATGACCAAGAGAGAAATATCCACAATCTTAGTTAATTGCAGTAATCAAAATAAATAAATAAAAATAATGTTGCCCAAATGAAATAATTTCAAAACAGTGAAAAAGAAGGGCTGTTAGGATGAAACCATTATCCTAAAAACCAAATTTGGCATGCTTCTATTCTTCACTTTAGCCAATTTAAATTTCAACATTTTTATAATTCAATAAAAATAGCTTCATAAAATTAAAAAAAAATTCAGTAGCTTTCATATTTGAACATGTGATAAAATGATGGCAAAAAGAAATGATACATACATAAAAGTGATAGCTTCCGTACTACATGATAATCCAAGACTAATTGTTTTTCTGTTAATGAGATATCACTCAGCTCCAAAAATAAGCACTGGTGCAGAGTTAAACTAGATGGCAACCCTAATGATACATAAAGCGTCTTAGTGGAAAAAAAAATTATAATAACAGTAGAGTATAATATATATGTATAATATAATGTGACATTTAATTTGCAGAATGCTTCTGCAATTCTCTGTTATTTTTTTAAGAGTAAAGAGATTCTATGTATAAGAGCTGACACAGTGACCTGTTTTGGGTTTAAAAAAATCAGTGAATTTCATTAAACATTGCACAGCTATTCATGATACAGTGTAGATAGGCTACCACATTTGAAGACTGGCATCTCATTAACAGAAAAGTACTAAATACTTTTTACATAAAATAGCTGATTAACTTTCTGCATATTTTTCTGTTATCGGGACCAGATTTAGAAGTATATGTATGGATGCATGTATGTATGGGTGTGAATGTTCATGTATGCATGCATACATGTACATGCGTACATATGTTTGCGAACATCATAAATATATTTTTGAATCTGGTCCTGATAACAGAAGAGTACCACTTTCTGTTCCTGTGGCCTGTAATTCACCACATTCTGTTTTGTATATTTTTATCTTAAAATTAGTTGCATTGCCATTTCCAGTTCTATAAAATCAAGGAGAAAACAATTACTAATTATTTGCATACAATTTACATTTGTGTAGGTTTTCTTAATACAGTCTAGGAAGTAAGTGAAGACAGCTATTCATTTATGCTTCTTCATGGTAAAGTCGTAATTTTGCTGTTCCTATTTACATTAAACAACTTGGATCTGTGGAAATATAATCTAATTGGATACTTTCAAATTATCAGCTCTGACAACCTTCACAAGAATCATTGGCTAAAGTGTTATATCACCAAAGTAGGCAACCCTAAATATTAATGAAAATGTATTTTATCTGGCAACTCATTGATGGTTCTGTGGGCATTATGCCAGCAGGTTATGGATGTGATTTTGGAATTCATGGTTTATGTTTATGGTTTCCACTTGTAATGAGTGTGTGGAGTTTTTTTTTTATTTATTTTTTATAATGAATCTGTGGAGTTTGCCTGTTAATAAAAAAGACAGTGTGTCATTTTATCAAAAACATGGCATTTTGCTTAGTAGCAGAGAGAGTAGGAATTTACATCCTATGAAGTTGTATTTTACAAATGATTGAATTGCATGGAATGTCTTCAAATAAAACTACTGAATGGTGCAGTTATCTGAGAGAAGTGAGCATGTCTAGTATGGAAAATGAAGAATGCAGAAAAATTAGTAACACTGGATGCATTGTTGAAATAGAGGAAATTTTTTTTACAAGATGGAAGAATAATGCAGCTGGTGTTCTTCTGCAGCTGTGGATGTTAGGAAGGATATTTTTTTTGAGAAAGTAAGGAAGTGTTTCTGGTTCAGGCTTCCGAATCGTAGCTTGGCAGTGCTGATGAGTGAAATCGAAAAGCATAGTGCTGAAGGAAGTATGATCTTTGTGGGTAGTTGGAGAGGCTATGGCATGGAAGAACTTGAGCCAATTGTGATCATTGAAAAGAAATCACAAGTAAAATTTTGTACATTCACTTAATGTTGCACAAAGTGTGAAGAGGCTATGGGTATCCATTAAGTAGAGGAATAAATGGCAGAAGGACAGTAGGGCATTACCTTCCAGGATATTCATTTTGAGAAAATGTCAGAAAGGAATGCAAAAGGACAGTTTTGAAGAGATTTTAAAGCTGATAACTAAGTAGTATCCATCGGAAGTAAAAATGTAAACATTGTCTCGATTGATTTTCATTATCGTTGTTAGAGTAATAAAATGATATAAAATTGAGAATTCAGCTAGTGTTTAATTTATCTTTGATGTTACATTATTATAGAAACCTTACAATTCAAAAGTAGTTCAGGAACTGTTCTTAAGTGATTTTGGCAATAGCTTTTCATGTATAAGAGCAATTTTCTGATTTTTTTAAATTAAAACCAGCCAATATGTATATGGAGAGCATTGCCAAGTTTCCCTTTTTGTATCATGAGATACAAAGAATTCTGAAATTTTCTGATGTTTTTTTAAAAGTAAAACAGATTGCTGGGCACATGGGCAGAAGACAGAAAAATAGAAGGATAAATACATTCTTAAGAATGACTTGCTTTTTAAATTTAGTTAATTTGTTGCTATTTTGTATGATTTCTGGTGTTTCATTATTGTTGTTGTTTTATTAATTTTCAGTTCTTCAGTATGGATGTTTATGGCTTTTAATTTTAGTTAATTTATTTCTGTTTTATGTGATTTTCAGTGCTTCATTATGGATATTTCTTGGATTTTTAATTTCATTAATTTTTTTGTCTTTTGTGTAAGTATCAGTGCACCACTATTTTTTTTTTTTTTTAAATGTCTGTTTTCCATATGTTAGTTTGGTGGAAAATTTATTGCCTGTGACTTGTGGGTAGTATGGGCAGATAATGTGATAGTATCTTTAATTGCTCATATTCAATGAAATGCATTCTGTTGTTTTAGAAACTGAAAAACAAAAACTTGCTGTTGAACCAAAGGTCACATGTCAGTTAATGATTGGCTGTATGCATTTTCATAGTCATCTCTTTATGCAATGTAAATGAGCTAAGTTTCCTTAGAAAATCTTTCCTAAAAGCATTCCTTCTCTTAGGCATATAGCTGTTCATGTCTCTGCTTTATTCAGTTAAGTTAACCAACCTTTATTCAATTTATACAGATTTAGTAAAATTCTAAGTTTAATGAATTCTTTTCTGTTTATCCAATGGAAGTTATATAAGAATGAGTAAAAAAATATTTAACAAATATTGTATTTTAACTTAGTGAATAATAAAAAAAATCAAGTTCTTTAGATTTTTTTATGGATATTTTGCAAGAAAGTAATCTTATTTAGAGACATTTTTAAACCATTTATAAGCTCTGTTTATATGCGAGTGAGAATTAACTTCCATTCAAGCAGAGGGCCTAATTAACTGTTATCTTTTCCATTGTAGGACAACTTTTATCTTCAAGTATTGAATTGGCACATTTATCTGTTTAGAGAAAATTATCTGATGCTTATCCTCTAATGGAAGAACTCTAACATTTTTTTCCCCCCTCCAGCGAACTGTTTAAGTGAATTTCATCCCCGGGGGGTCAATGCAGGTAAAGCCTGTAAAGCACTTGCTAGAATCTGTACTTAGGCAGTCTCGGCCATGGGGGTGTATAATCAGTCTTTAAGGGACTAGAAACTGTGTTCATTCGAGTTAGGTTCAGGCTTGGCAGGAACCATATGGTACTCTTGTCTGCTCCTTGGTTGTGGGGATGCTACATAGTATATTTGATAGAGAATGGTGGACGTTTGGGATTTTATTTACATTGGTCCACTCGTGAGAAATCATTGATTCAGCTGGGTGGTTTGGTTCTGACCGATTTTGGTCCTGTTCCAAATCTGCCACAAACTTCGTTTGCTAGCAGAAGTGGCCACATCCTTGTGGACCACGTTACCCTGTGTGAGCGGTAGCATTGCTCTGGTGGGTTATGTTACCTGACTTCGTTCTTCTATGTCCTCTTGTGTGTGACCGTGGGAGCCCACACCCCTTTTGGTTCATCACTGGATGTGGATTTTAACTGTGTAATGGTATTAAAATCACATAAGTTTGGGTCCACTGGCCAGCGACATGTACAAGTAAATTAAGTCATTTGGAATAGAAATAATTTGATCACGTAGAAAGATATACAGTACAAAGTCTAAGATCTGGACTTGTTGGAAAATTGGTGATTCCAGGTTTGGGACTTGGATATTAAATCTCCATTTTAAATCTATTAAGATAACATGTAAAAATGATAAATATGAAATGATGGTTTAGGCAATTAAGAAGCATTTATTACCTTAAAGGAGGAAAAAAATTACACGCACACAAAAAAGTGTTTTTTGTGCTCGTACTTTCTCTTTAATTCTATAGCTAGATATAGTTTCTTGTTCATTTAAAAGTTCCATTGTGCAAATCCTGTAATTCTAGTGCTGAGAATTCCAATGAAATTGTCATTCAAAGTATATTCATTCTCAGCATCCTCTCTGTCCCTTTCTTCATTATCGATAATGATATTTTGTGGAGTTAGAACTTTAATTGGATTTTACCATTTGTTAGTTGATTCATGATTGAGGCATTGTTATTGCAATGAAAAACTTCTGTTATAGCTTCCTCATTTATTGCCGTTTCTCAACATTTCTTCACAAATTCTATTAATTTGAAAATTTTGCATTTTGTTTGCGATATCTAACAACCTTCAATTTTGCTGCTGTTATTATAGAGCTTAGCTAGAATCCACTATACACTATTGTCGATATATCATGAGATTAGGGACTGAAGACATGTTATTCTACTAAGTTTTATATTGCTTCTATCGCATGCTGAGGAATTTAAGCCTAAATTGTACAGCACAAAGTCTGCACTATTCGGAGCTTTGGCGATTCCGGATTTGGGATTTTTTCGGAGCTTAAATCATGAGTTTAAATCTAGTAAAATCTAGTAACTGGGCATGTAAAAATTATAAAATTAAAAATATGAAGCAATGATTTATGAAATACTGAAGCAGTTTTACAAGGGAAAAAAAAGGGCTCAGTATTTATTTGTTTCCTTTATTAAACATTTCTTTCAATATCAGTTACTTAATTTGTTTCCTTTTTTTGTGCTAATACTTTCCCTTTAATTCTATTAGCACAAAAATAATGTATAATAATAATATATTATTTTTGTGCACAAAAATAATATCTATTATGCAATCATTTCTTCTTGAGTTACAAAGTTCCATTGTTCAAATTATATGATTGCTGTGTCAAGAATTCTCACTAAATTATCAATCAAAATTTTTTTGTTCTCAACAACTTCTCTATCACTTTCTTCACTATCAGTAGTAATATTTTCTGGATTTAGAACTATACTGCAAATTTCGCCATGTGTTTGTTGATTGATGATAAGTGCATTGTCATCACAATGAAACACTTCTGTTATATCATCTTCATTTATTACCACCTCTCCATATTTCTTCACAAATTCCACTAATTGGAAAATTTCACTTTTTGTCTGTGAGATCTGGAAACCTTCAAATTTGCAGCTGTCATCATTAAGCTTAGCAGCATCTGCTATACGCTGTTTATCGAAGTATCATGAGATTAGAGATTGAAGACTTGTTATTCTACTAAGTTTTATCTTGCTTATATCGCATGCTGATGAAGTTAAGCTTGAATTATATATTGGTTTAGTTATTTAATTTAATTATGACTATTTCCCATACATGCTTAAGGGATTGGTCTTCAATTGGTCCCGTACATGTTTATTTGAGTCCTGAGTAAATAAATTCTCACACATACTTTAGGCTTATCCAGGTGCTAGACATGTTGTGGCCTGGTGCAATCTGTGCAGGTCTGAAATTCTTCTTTAAAATTCTGTCTGAAATTCTAAAAATTCTGTCATCTCTAAATTTTGCATCCCTTTTATAAATTCTGAAGATTTTTCCATCCCTTAATTTTGTTGCTTGGTGCATTTCTAAATTCTAAAAATTATGGCTGTCCTAAATTTGTCGAACATAATGTCAACTTAAAAGGCTGCTGTGCTCTTTGGTGTTCGGATGCTAATATTAAAAATTGAAAACAATTGAAAAATTGTTTAAACATCTCTGCACGAGTCATTTCCAAGCTGCAATGTTTGAGAGTCATGCTGTGATGAAAGCAAAAAATAAATTATGATACGCCAGTTTAGCGTTAGTACCAAAATGAAATTTAGAATTGGGACTCTCCACATGTTTTATAAATGTGCAAGCATTAAAAAAAATAATAAAAAAAAAGGAGGTTGCTGGTGACCTGGATGTTTGGATTTTAGATCATTCCAGATTTTCGACTTTGTACTGTATTAGTTTAGTTATTTATTGTACTTTTCACATATACTTGAGGGTTATCCAGGGCCAGCACTAGACATTTGACATTTTCAGCCTATTGCAGCCTTTGTGGGTCCTAAATTCGGCTGCCTATAGCCCCCTAAATTCTAAAAATTTTGCATTCTGGTACCTACTTAAATTATAAAGATTTTGCCATCCCTTAATTTTGTTGCTTGGTGCTTCTCAAAATTTTGCGTGCTCTAAATTCTGTCACCTTCTGCATTAGCTCTGGTACCAATCCTGATCATATCTGAATAACAAATCAGTTATTCTCAATTGAAATAACACTAAATTATTTCAGGGTTCGTACGGTCCTTAAGAGTCCTTAAAAGTCCTTAGGTTTTTTAGAATTTATTTTTGGTCCTTAAAAGTCCTTAATTTTGTCCAAAATCAGTAGAAGGTCCTTAATTGTAATCATCTAAAATTTCGGTCAATTTTTATGATTGCCATTTCAAGTGCAAATTAGCATTTTCGAGGAATAGTTTTGGTGATTCACTGTCAAATATGGTTATTGTTTGAATTTTTCCTATTTCTAATATATACTTACTACGATACTCGAGTTTCTAGGCAAGAAATGAAACATAGGCATTTAAAAATTGTTTCTTTTTTCTAATGAAGAGCTCTTAAACAACTTTTCCTTTTGGGGGATGCGAATTCTTTTATTAAACTGTTCTACATTTGGCTACTTATCAACATTTTGACGATTTTAAGATCAGTTTCTATACAAAATTTTTAATTCGGAGATCTGTGAATTTTTCAATACTTATGTTTAGAACATTGTAACGTTAATAAATTTCGTTAAAATAATCGAAATTATATTTAAGAACTAACATTGATACAAAACATTTTATTTTTCCCTGTTAAATTATAAAGTGATATTTCTTTTCATTTTGGCAACTTATTGTTATAATATTTTGAATCCGAAAATAAACAAGCTAATAAATGCCAAAAAGCATAATTTACAAAACAGTTCTTTACAAAAGCAAAATAGCTGTGTAATTATTTTAAAATGTTTTCTTTTTTATTTTTTCATGGTAAGAGTTTTCCCCCATGTAATTGTCTCAGAATATTCAGAACTTTCAGAATGGGCATCCGTTTTCTCTATAAAATTAATTTAATTTTTTGTTTTTGTTTGTGTGTGTGTGTATGTGTGAAATTTTTTTTTCAAATACTTCTGACTTTTCGCTGTTGCAGAATTGGTAGTGGTAGTCTTTCTTTCGGATTTTAGACATTGCACCTTGGAAAGTTTAGAAGGATTTGAATGCAAGATTTATAGATCTAAGATTCTAGAAGATTCCAGAAAAATGTGACAAAATGAAAAATGTTTTCATAGTATTAACTTGTAATGGATGTATTTTACAGAATGTCTGTGATGAATTGCTTACTCTTTGGAGAATTTTTGGGAGAACAATGAAAACCTAATATGTGAATGTTTTATTTCTGATCCCAGAAATTTTTTTCTTAACATGATTATTCCCTCCCCCTTGTGTTCTTTTTCCTAAGCATGGACAATATCAATAATGCCTCTAATGTTGGCACGTGGACACGTATCTACAGAAAGGAATTTTCTTTTAAAAAAGAATTGAAAAGTAACAGTTTAAAAGATTATCATATGTATCTTATATATCTCAATGCATGATACCCAAGGTTGGCGTTAGGCATTTTTATACTTGTAGTGCAGTCTCTGTGGGTCCTAAATTCTGTTCCCAGTGCCTGTCCTGAATTCTAAAAGTTCTGCTATTTCTATATTTTATTGCACTGTGCGTCACTAAAATTCTAAACATTTTGCCACACCGGTTTTGACCATACATCATTTTATAATTACTCTCAGTGTTCATATTATTTAAGGAATAAAATTAGCAGCTAGCAGTATATTTTAAATACATGTAGTTTTTAGAATAACAGAAATCTTTAAATAAATCCAAAAATTCTGAAATGCAGAGAAAACTTATTGAGAAAAGAAACTGAATGCATAAAGAGAAAGAAAAGTATTCTTTAAATATATGTACAGTTAGTATTATGTAAATTAGCCATTTATAATTTCAGCCTGTACTATAATAGCTTCTTCCTTCTTTTCCTCACCAGAATGAAAGTCTTTTAGATAGTATTTAAACCGAGGTGTTTATATTGTAAGACATAGTATTTAAACTGAGGTTTTTGTATTGTAAGACA
>KK112943.1:428985-442217 GCA_000611955.2 Stegodyphus mimosarum | reverse complement strand
ATCTATGGCCCGTGGTGCACCACATTTGCCACGTCGCTGATTTTGGACAGTCCCATTTTGCCATGCACGGTACACTTTTACCACGGCGGCACGCGAACAGTTCACAAACTCAGCCGTTTCGGAAATGCTTCCACCCTTGGCCCGAAAGCCAATGATCATGCCCTTTTGGAAGTCGGATAAATCGCTTCGTTTCTGCATTACGCCAACGATTGAAATGTTTTCCGAAGCCCTCACACACCCTTTATATACGCTCAACTGCACTGTGCTGCCACCTGCCTTCTGTGATTGGTTATTTAACTCTGACATGGAAAGTACGTGGTGGTCACATTAATGTGACTGGACTGTGTATATTATCTACTACCTACCTAACTACCTAATTCAATTATTGGTAACTAATTGCTCACCTTTAAAAGTTATCTCTACATTGAGCTTTTCATTTATCCTTACCATAGTTACAAGATATAACACAAAAATGTAAAAATTACTGTAAAACATATTCCTTACAGCTAGTAAGACTTAAAATAATACAAAACAACTTATCACCTATGGTGCTTTAGTTACTTATTGGAACCTTAAAGTATGTTAACTGTATTACAACTCCAGGAACTCTGCACTACACGCTAACTACACAATATACGACACTAATTGCGTCAGACAGACAGAGCATAACTTTTAAAAACCCTACCAATATCAGTCATTCAGGTGTATTCTGATTGGAAAGTCGCTCTCTGGCGAGCAACGGCAGTGACAACAGCCAGTCTTCTGTTATGGATTTTACTTCTCATTTTAATGTATGCCGTTTTGCATAAAATCGGCCTACTATTTACAAAATCTCTAGACTGAATAAGTACTTAACGAAAGGAGACATAAAAGAAAAAAATCAGCATAAAGCTAACCACTAGTAAAATGGAAATAAAATGTCACTAATCTTCTTTAAAATATGTCCAACTATTATAGGTGTAAAATGTTTAATACTTATTTGACAAAATTTACAAAAATGATTTTATTCCCGAATTTATTTTATAATTAGTCTTAACAATAGTGCATCCTACTTACGGATCTATTTTTTATTAGGTTGGTATAACGAAAGTGAAGTTCAGGATAGACTTTAACTGAATTTATGCAGTTCCGATTTGCTGATAGGTCCTTAATTTTTTTCTTTAATGCTCCTTAAAAGTCCTTAATAGTACTTAATTTTCATGTGCAGAAATGTGTACGAACCCTGTATTTACATTTTTTTTTGTGTGTGTATGGAAAGTAATTTCTGTTAAATTTCTCCGTGTCAACACACTTAAGATTTTACAGCACAGTTAACTGAAGTCTCTAATCATTGCCAAGTGTAATGTCAATATAAAAGATTACCATAGCTTTTTGCTGATATGTTGATAGTCATAAAATAATAAAAAAAGCAAAAAAGTAATAAATAATGATTTACCAGGTTGACATCAAGGGTATAAATTATTCAGAAGGTGTAATAATAAATCATTGTTTCTTCACTATGGAGGTATTTTATTTAGTGCAGAAGTGAAATTAAAAATCAGAATTTTCCACATAATTTATTATGAAAGAATATCAAATGCACTTTTGTAAAGCATAATAAATAACTAAATAAATAAAAATTTCAATGAAAAAAGGGATCACTGGTGGGCCACATTTTAGATCATTTTGAATATTAGATGTCTGGAATTCAGATTCTGTACTGTATAGGAAACTATTAGGAAGACGAATATTGAATAATTTGGAAGCAAAATCTTTAACTACAGCATTTAAATTCAGTGACCTAATCCTGACCTGATGAATTTTGTTGGAAATACATATGCAGTGATATCAAACACTAAGAATAATTGATTTTAAAATGGTAGGTTTTCAGGTACTTTATGATTATCTGCATTCCCATCAAAAAGTCATGAAACTATGAGCTAACTTTGGGGATAATTTGTTTTGGGTAGAAATGTTTGGCAGTTGCTTCTAAAATAGCTTCAAAGGATGTTTAACCCTGAGCTGTAACTTTCTGCTACTACATGAACTTTACAAAGAATGACTTTAAATGGTGTCCTGCTGTGCATATAGGGTGATGCACACCAGGACACCGTTTGCTGTGTTTCTCTTTCCACCATTTTGAAGAACCCCATATGTATTTGACATTTTGCATAGGAATTCCAGATTGTACACATTTGAACATTGGTGATTGCTTGGCAATATATTATACTCGTGTAAAAAATTAATAGCATTACATTCATGGTTTGGTAGATCCCTTAGACCCATGAATGAACTGTAAACTTTGAAAAAAAAGTTTCCTTTTTTTTTTTTAAACTGAGGCTTATAAGAGAAGTTATACTGTTGCATTAGTGGTTAATTATGTTATGGTGCCAAAAATTGCAAAATTATTTTACATTCTTCTTTTTTCATGCACACTTTTCTTAGATTTTTGCACTGTTGTTCTCCCTGTGTACACAGTCATTTTTTCCTCTAAAAAAATAGATGAATTCAGCTTACTCATTTTCACTCACATCAAAATCCTTAAATAAAAAAAAATAGTGCAAGCTCCCTTTCAGTGAGCTATATTTACTATGCACGCAGTAATCTAAGTCCAAGATTTTGCCGAAGATGACATACATAGCATGTGGTCCATTGCTATGCCAAAATGCTGATATTCCCATAGAAGGGATCATAATCTGCTGTCATACTGGTGAAAATATCTGGAGATATGGAAAGCTGTCTGGGGGGCATTCTACACACTTAATCGGGGTTGCCTCATAAATATTTTTGGTACCATTATGGGTTGTCACATAGATAATTTTTTATGACATGGTGCATTGCCTCATCAGTACTTTTTTCTGGGCTTTTGGTGGGGATGTAGGGAATTAAACGATATAGTTGAATGCAATCTGTCTGCTGTCACAGAAATCCTGTTTAAGGATTGAGTGAAATTTCACAGAGTTACCTATGTCCACTTATGTATTTCTTGATGATTTTAAGAGAGTACAGTTTGATGATAATATAGCGAACAAAGAGTCCGATATAAGACACTGTAGAAAAAATTAAACAAATTATGTTCATGAATATTTGTTATTCTGACCTAGAGCTCTAATGAAATATGAAATATATAATGGGATATTTCAATGCTTTCGATAAATAAAAAAAAAATAATTTGATAAAGAAATTCGCAATGAATCTAGATTTTACTTCTAGATTTCCTTTCTAAATAGTAATTTATTATATAAATTCTATTTGGGAAAAAAATCATTATTATATTTTATGTATAAAATATTTTTTAATTTATTCACTTTTGTGTTTCATTGCACATATATGTTCACTTTAGAGTATTCTGATTTAATAAATATTCTCAGTTAAACGAATTTTACTGTCTGTCGGATTTTGCACTAAATTCATATTAACAACCATTTCAGTATTGCTGTTATATGCAACACCTCTTCCTATTGTTCGTACTGAAATATACTCATTGATACTAGTTATTGCTTTACTGGTTCCCTGCATTGATTTTAAAAAGAAAAAAAAATGGCCTCCTAAGTTTGTAGATGGATATTGTATATATAGCATATCTGTATATATAGTGTGATAAATTTCATTGCAGGGTTAGAAATGGATTTAAAAAATTTGATTTCATGCATAGAATGCCATTCAGATTCAAGAAATGTCAGTATAATTCTTGAAACCCTGCAAACCATTATCAAAATTTGTGAAAATCAGGGTGAGTATAATGTAAAATTTAAACTGTGTTTTAACAATTTGATCTCATTATTTTAATTCATCTAAAGAATTAGATTAAATTTTAAGTTTCGCATTTCCTTAAACTGTCACTTTAACAAATCATTTGTAAAATAAATGAGTACGTATGTATTAGCACAAACATCATGGCCCAGTTTCTCATTTTTTTACAAAAGGAAAAGAAAGCTGCCTGATAATTGCAAAAACCAATTATTTATGTGTTTTGCATTTTAATTGGGTATTTATTCCAAAAACCAATTAATAGACCTACCAACAAAGGATTTTTTCCCCCTGGTAGGAATTTTATGGTGATTGTCTTTAGAATATATTCAAAACAGTTGCCCTTTTAGTGAATTTATGCCAAAATACTGCATTCTTTTAGAAATTTTACTGCGATTTCTTCTGCTGGCAAATTCCACAAGTGCGTACTTTAATATTGAGTTTCATGCAAAAAATATCATGATTTGTTTATAAAAACAGTTGGAATTTGGAATGCAACGAAAAGAACACATATTGGAGGTACTGCTTGTTAAAATCTAAAGAATTATCATTTGCATGGTTGCCAGAGTTTGGCACATTTTCAAAATTTGATGACTTCTACTGAGGTGGTTACATTTTAACATAAGTACCAATAAATTTGGCTAACAGTTTATTTGCAACAATTTTTTTTCCAATTTTTTAAATCTATTACATTTAGAGATTTTCTCAACTAATTAATTTTTATAACTAGCCAGGGTTTGTTTTTGATTAAAATTAACTTATCGTAAGGAATCCTAAAGTAATTTATTCTAAGGTATATCTAATCCTAAGGTAATTTTAATTTCCCTTATGCTTCGTACTTAAAGCTCTTCAAAATTAAAATGCATATTTATATTTCTTCAATATGCATTTATTTATTTGTGATGAAATTCTTTTCAATTAGCAATTAAATAACTAAAAAGACTGTGACAAATTATACTTTATGTGATCATTGTGCCAAAAAGGAGAATAGTAGTACCAAGAAGTTGGCTGAATGGCATCTTTTTGATACTGGAATAACTGATTATATATACTGGGAAAACTCATAATAATTAAATAATCAGAGATAAAAATTCTTATATAGCAGGGTTGGCCATACTTTCTGACTATAGGAGTGACATATTGGAACTCACTTATAGTTCAAGAGCCACAATCAGATTTTTTTCAAGTGCACCAAGTCTGTATCTGCACCATTTTAAAAGTATTATATAGCTTTCGAATGGAAAGTAACCTATGGAGTAATTTAATGAGAATTCCTGAATTTGTATATAATTAATGTTATTAGATATAAATATGTAACACTTATTTCTTCTCACACTCTATATTCAGGAAAATATATTTCTATGATATAAAAAATTGAAACCATTGTAAGGTGCAATTGAATACTCATTTTTCAGACAGAAAACAAAGCATTTTATTTTGCTTTCCTTTCATGTTTATAACTGTTGTATGATTTTAAGTCTAATCATATAAAAAAAATTTTCACTTAACTGAAAAATAAAACATTTATTCAAAAAACAGATCTAATTTTCTATTTTTAACTAATATACACTTCTGAAAAGAATAATTAAGTTGCACTGGACAGCACATGCTATAGGGAAACTGCTATTTGAGATGTTAAAATTATTTTAAAACTGTCACTTTTCCATAAAAAGCAAATTTACTTTAAAATTAATTAAGCAAATTTACTCCATGAAAGCAATAATTTACTTTTGTCCATACAATTAATATGAGGATCAAGATCGGAAATCAAACCTTGCTTTAAGTAATTGAATTAATTCATTAGTTGCAAACTGAAACTTGAATTACATTTTCTTTCATTGGGATTTATGTATTATCTCGTTGAACATTAAACTATCGCCAAGCAGTGCGATTGAATGCTAATAATGGATATGTGTGATTTCACAGCACACTTATAGCATCTGTGCTTTCATTTGTATAACCCTGACTGATACTTGATAAGCCACTTTTTGATTTTTTTAAGCAAGGATATAAATTAAAACTGTTATTACTATTTTTTTTTTAATTTTGAAAACAATTATTGAAATTTGGTACCTCCTTTCTATAGAACAGCAAGCTGTGGATTATTTTCAAAGTTATGTCATTGTACCAACAAAAAAAGTGGGCATTAATGGAAATGGTATGGTACTTTATTTGAAAACAGGTAAACAGTGGTGATGCAATGTGAAACACTGAGACAAGAGAATATCCGTTTGAAATGAAACAAGGTTTGAGAGCTGTAGAATTTTATTTGTGACTATAGTTCATTTACAGCTGGTCAAGAAAATAATATCTGTCGAATGAGGGGAGAAGAACAATTGGATACAGCCAATAAAACAATAATCGATTTAAAAGAATTACATGCAGTATTTTTGTACTTTTAACATTCTAAACAGAGTTTATGAAAAATCTGATGCAGATTTAAATTTCTTTGACTTCCTGTCTGAATTCAGAGAACCTTGTGAGCACCTTATCCCAGGAAAGCCAACTGTTGTGTGTACTGATTTAGGACTTTAAAAATTTGTTTCCCAATTGTACGAGATGGCAGTATTTGAAAATTGCATATCTTCATGAATGTCATAATTAAACTCATTAACTGACATTAACAGTTACTATGCAATGTAAATGAACTATGCATCAGTCGAAATGTCTGTTGTCTCATCTGTCTGAAATATACTTTACTACTGAGTTTTATTTTATTCTTCTAAGTCCACATTTTTCACTGTTAGCTATGTCATTGATTCAGCATGTAATAGTATCATATGAAAGTGGTATTTTATTGATGTCCTTAGAAAATTTTTCACTAAATATAATTAACTGTATCTTTTGTAACTGGAGGTATTGAAGTCTTACTTAATAGAATGAGCTATTCTGATGTTCAAAGTGTGAAGACTTATAATGTAGGAAAGAAGATTTTAAGGTCTTTTTGGTTGTGGAACTTATATAACTTTTAAGAAATAACTTCATTTCTTTATTCAGTTTTTCAATACATTATTGGAAAAATTCAACGAGTTTACTTTCTACACTTGCATGTTTTATTTCTAACCCTTGCTGGAACTCGAGCTATGAGCCTGCCTACTGCTAGCTGACTCCAAGAAGGCACATATAAAAAGAAAGAAAATATTTTGCATTACTTTTGAATTACCATAAACAATCTAATAGTTTTGTTATTATGAAACAGTGCTTCAAGATGTATTTCAATACTGGAAAACAATAATTGTATTTTTTAAAATTAAATTTTAATTTTTTTCTGATTTATGAATTTTGTAGTTAATTTGGCACCTCTTCTAGTTGTTCACCAGATGATAGTGCCTTACCATTGTCCTGGCCCTGTTGTGTCAGGTGATATTTATATATATTTTGGTGGAAATAATTCTTTAACTATTATTGTCTGATCAGTAATGAGAAATATTGGAAAATAAGGTCAATAAATGTACTGGAAGGATAAATATGGGAATTCATGGGAAAATCGGAAAAATAGTCGCCTACTTTTATGTGCTATCTATAACCAAAATTTTTTGCAATCGGAATACTTCCTTTACTTTGTACAAGGAAGTAAAAAAAAAGTATGGCAACTCTTAATACTTTGTTAACAGGAGCACTGATGAGCTGGCTCTGCACCATACTATACACATTTGCTTTTTCTAATATAGCACACATGGCCAAACAGCGGCTCATGAGCCGCAGCGGCTTGCGAGCTACTTGCGATCTATGGCATCTGAAATGCGACTGATTTTGAATAAATATAGTTTAATTTTTTAATACAAATGAAATTTGAAATGGATCATGCAGTGCCACCTTTCTTTATTTATTGCTAATTTAATTTCTGATATTATATATGTAAAAATCTGATAGATTTCAAACTGTTCTGTGCTGGCTTATCGCCAGAGCAACAACTATGTAAAATTACAAATAATTCCATTTCTGGTAATTACTATTCCGGTTATTTTACTTTTTGAACAGGTAATGGCCATCGGAATACATCTGAAATTAATCTGAAATGCAATGCTAATAATTTTTAGTCCAAAGGGATTTAGTCCCGAAGGACTATTACTTTCGTTTTGCAATTTTGCGTCGATTCACTCTGAATGCCCGTTTCACTTTTCAAATTGTTGCCACTAAATGTTATCGCTCTGCATTAAATTTAAAAAAATGAAAAATCTGCATAAATGTATGCATGTTTCTCGCATTGTGATAAAACCTAGAGCCATCGAATTTTGAATGACGTAATCCTACTGCGAATATGGGCATCTGGAAGCCCTAATTTTGAATTTGAAATTTGCTTTATTATCGATTTTATGTTTTGTAACATTTCAACGAATTTCTGATTAACAAACTAAATGATTTCAAAGCGAGCAATGGCAACACTGTACGGGAAAAAAAAAAACATTTTTATCTCCAGTGCACGAGACTTACGGAAATTCTAAAGATATGTTCATTTTAAAATGATTTTGCGATATTGATTTTGAATTGAATTTTATGGTTTGAGTACGTAGTACATGATATTTAATAAAAAAAGGTAGCACACGAAACGTTAAAAAAATGCGCCTTTGGACGTAATTTAAAATCTGAAATCTTTCAGATTTTTTTTTATTTAATTATTCTCCCTAATATTTTTTCTCTCAAGATTTTACTTCAGGCAGTATCTTCTTACATTTCTGTATTATCCCATTGTTCACAGCAGTTGTGATCCACCTGGAAGAATTTCTATTCCTTGCAGTGTATTACTTTTATTCAGTCCTTGAGTGGCATAACTACTGAAGAAACCTGTGTCGTCTTGCAATCCATAGGGCTCTTTTAATTTGTGGAAGAATTTTACGATAATTTTATTTTTGGTGGAGTGAACCTTCAGGCTTTCTTACTTGGGGTGGAGACAACCCTCTTACATGGTTGTCTCAATTTTCTGGTGAACTCCTTCAAAATTAATTTCCTATACCTAAGCAAGTCAGGCATTTTTATGCAATTGCTTCTCAGATTTTGCAACCATTCACAATAATATGCTTAATGAGCACTCTTCGCACATGAAACTCAAATCTTTTGTAATAATTCCTTGGTAATCCTGGGAAGAGATTATAATTTATTTCACAATTGTTGTGGGTGCTGAAATATTTGGAGTCATGGGAAGAATCACTGGTTTGACGACTGAAATTTTAGTCAAAATTTTAATTCCCATTTTATCAAATATTGTTATTCCAGATAGAGATCTTTCACTTTAATCATCAAATCTTCCTATCAATAGCATTGCATCAAGCAATGCGGGATCAACAGAACAGAAATGTCTCTCTTCTGCAAAGTTTCTATCAAAATCGGCTTATTGATATTGGTGAAGTCTCTTTAGCTTGTGATATTTTCTTGATTTCTTGTTTGATGACCTTTTTTTTTCTACCTCGCATTAAGTTAGAGGCATTTTGCTGCCCGGTACATCTAAAAGTTTTCACCCTTTAGTACTGCAGCTCTTCAGCTGCAATGGCTCTGATGCCAGCATTACACTTCTTTTAATGTGTTGATATTTTTTTGCCTTCTGATTTTCAATCATCATGTACGTCTGACATGTCCTTCATGAAAGCTTAGTAGCCAAACGAGAAGTTGATGGAAAGTTGGATCAAGCAGTTGTACAAATATGTGAAATTTTGCTGCCGTAAACATTTATTTTTAAAGTCTGATCTTTTATTTTCTAAAATATCTTCTGCTTATAGACTCCATTTCAAACTCAATTTGAGATTTATTTTCTTCCCCTACCCAATGAAAAATTGTGCTATGTAATTGTTCGGCTGACAATAATTTATTTTAACTTCCTCCTGAGTTACTTTACTTAGAAATTCAAGATGAGATGTAAGTCATTTGACCGCTTTTATGAGTCCAACATTTAGAATATGATGGAGAAATTCAAGATGAGACATAAGCCGCTTTTATGACCGCTTTTATGAGTCCAACATTTAGAATATGATGGATCTGTACACTTATTTGTTAATTGCTTGGAGAAGCAAAATTAATTTTTAAGAAAAAGCCTAAACAAGTTAATAGCTTGTTTTTAAATAGATATTTTTTTTCGAATAACAGTTTCTATGCAGGTCACATTTACGTGTATCATTTAATTTACACTTTCCAAAAGACTGCTTATGAAGTATTAAAAAAAAAAAGCTCTCGGTTTTCTTTATTATTCTTTATTAAATTATGATTTGCAGTTTACTCAAATAACATTTTTTATGTAATTGTAGATCAATGAATATGCTCCCGATTCTTTTTACTTCTACTAAGATAAAACCACAAGAATTATAAATGGAGAGCTATAAAGGAAATAAGACAAAAATATTTGGTTTCTCTACCTGAAGGAAATAAACTCAGTTGCTCAGTACAAGTGTTACAAATTTTGATTTTCTTGGGGCTTAAATTTTTTGAAAACAAAACAGTACATATGAAATGTATTTATTCATATTTATGTGTAATCATGTTACTCACATATACAGTAATTTTCTTCAAAAGTTTCTTTATATTCAAAACCTGTCTCATTATTTTTGAAACGATATAAATTTAGACTTGCGGCTCACGAACGTTAATAAAATCTATCATTAGGTTCCCACTGTCTGAAAGTTTAGCCATCTTTGTAATATAGTATGGTTTTTAAAAATAAAAGACTTTTTTAGTGATGATCATGTAAATCTTCTTTAAAATATGTTTGACAGTTATAAGTGTAAAATATAAGTGTTCCATGAAACCATACTCATAATTTAAAGTTAACTACTTTAAAAAATGTAGAGAATTAGTTTATTTTCAAATTGTAGTTGTGTCAGACACTTGCAACTTAATGTGTTTGTTGAAAATGGCCAAAACTCATCAGTCATTTAGCCATCTTCACTGTTAATGTTACCTGAGAGGAAGGGGGGAGAAGTGTATTGCATCTAAAAGGAATAAGAAATTCCATACCAATTTTGATGGAAAACACTCTGAAGGATAGATCCAGGGTGTCTCCTACCCTTCTTCTTTCTGATTGCCCAGCATACGGACTACGGCATTCAAGTCTCCTTCTACCAAGTTATCATATGTTAATAACACATCCTATAATTATAATGTATTCAACATGTTTTTGCTGTAGTCTTAGAATGATATCACAAAAGAATGAAAGCGGTTACTCAAGTAATTTCTTTAATTCTATTTGCTAAAAATTGAGATCTTCTCGATATTTTACACTGATGGTCTATAAATTTTCTTGAGTCCATTGAATTTTCTTAATTTCCATTTCAAGAAATGTGTATGAATCATATTTAAACAAAAATTTTTATTGATGTTGGGAACATAATATATTAAGTTTGTAACGTGTTCAGACGCTGTATTATTTTTAGAATATTATATCTAAGTTTAATTAAAACTTGAAGTAAAATATATAAATATATACTTTTAAAATTTTATTTGCCTTTATTTTTGTGTATTTTTTCTCCTAATTTTATTTTTATTTCAGATGGTGGGAAAGATGTTTTCCGAGAAGTAGGTGGTTTAGATTTTCTTGTAGAATTTCTAACTGCAACTGAAAATTCTTTTATTCTGGATCGCTCATTGGAAACTATAGCTTTTGTTATTGATGGAAATGGTGAGAGTCACATAATTAACTTTCATGCATGTTTTATTTAACTGTAAATTACTCTAGCCATTTTTAGCACAATATTGGACACAGAAAAGTACAGCATACTATTAAATTAATGTTGATTTTTTTATGTTAAGTTCTAGCACAATAGGAGAGTCATAAAAAGAACAAATACTCTAAGATAATATAGTAAAAAAAAACTTACATATGAAAATGAAGAAAAATTATTAGTAGTTCTTGGTAGAAAATATTGTGTTGTAGTGACATTAGGTTATTTCGAAGCAGGAGACATGAAAAATGAGCAATGCCTTCGCCAGGGCTCGAACCATGGATCTCTCGAATACGTGCCAAGTGGGCTGACCACTACACCACAAAGGCAGGCTAAGAAGGTGGGAGAAATACCTTACAGTGTGATCACAGATTGTCTCACACTTATTCCATCATCATGCAGCTTCATCTGTAGACGACGGAGGAACAAAATGTTCATAACAGATGCACCTTGCTGCTCCATGTAACGGAGCATTCCTTCAGCCAGTCCTTTTCTATGGGTCATCATTTTAGCTTTTCTGTTGTCTTCAATCTCTTGGTTTTCTGATTCATCATCGTTTTTATCCATATCGTCTTTCACTAGTACAACTATTTCTGCATGTCCTAAATGTCCTTTTCATCTTATCCCATCCATTCTTCAACACCACCATCAGTAACTTCTTCGCAGCCTGGAATTTTCTTAAGTAAGTCAACTATTTCACAATTTTCTGTCTCTTTTCTGCTTTTGTGAAATTTATTTCCTGAATTGTCCATCAACTTTCTCTGGAAACGAACGAGGCTCATCTGCTTGATTTCACTCCAAGAATGAGCTATCCATCCAACAACATCCAACATATCTATTTTCTTCTGTTTCTCGATCATATCAGACCCTTCTTCCATGGCTAGGACAAAAAATGAAAGAAGTTTACATTCTCTATTTTTCCTTCAATGCTTGCAAAATGCCTTGGTCTATCAGCTGAGGCACTGAAGTTATGTTAGGAAGGAGAAACATGGCTCTTATATCTTCGTCTCGTAACTGTTCTGCATCAGGATAGGATGAGGCATTATCTAGAATGAGAATCGCCTTCCTTGGTAGATTTTTTTATTTTAAAAACTTTTCCACCGATGGAAAGAACTGCTAATAAAACGAATCATTCAGTATTTCTCCATTCACCTGTGCGTTTGACTGATTATGGTACCAAACAGGAAGACCATAGAAGTTTTGGTCCCATTAGTATATTTTTTTTACGTTTTTACATGCTCGGGCAATTTTTTATTTGCCTATAAGTGATAGTTTAAGCTTATGGCTGCCTGTTGCACTGCTGCGTGCAAAGATTGTGACTCTTGTAGCCAGGTGCCCATTTTTTTCCCCTGCATGCCAGCATTTTTGAAGGTAGCATTCAAACATTCAAAACACTCTCATCACAATTATAAATTTGATCTCCAAATATACCCTCCTTTTCAATTAGTTTGTGGAAATTACCTTGAATATTTCAGCATTTTTCAAGTTAACAGATGGCTTTTCCCCCAAACATTTAAATGCCTGATGTTGTACTGCTTTTCCTCTCTGTCGAGCCAGCCAGTACTGTCAGTAAATCCAGGCTGTCCTTTTTGAAATTCATCATAAATCTTTAGGGCGTCCTCTTGTAAAATCTGTCCTGAAATGGGTGTTTGTTTTGTTGATTGAACCACAAATAAAATGCCTTGTTCACGTTTTCTTATTCACCACCTTTCATACTTTTTCTTTCCTTTAAACTAATTGTGCATATTCTTTTCACACACCAAGACTTGATATTGGACCTCTTCTTTTTCCACCCTATTGTTATGTAGGAAATGTTGTGCTGATGATTGTCTGCTAATTCAAAAAAAAAAAAAAAAA
>KK112943.1:402370-427866 GCA_000611955.2 Stegodyphus mimosarum | reverse complement strand
AATGTGATCAGATTGATTTGCTTATTTTCCTTGTAATTGATATGTTAGAATTTAAGGTAACGGAATAAATGATAATCCTTTAGAGATTAAGTGATTTCTTTCTTTTATTTGGTGTTTCCTTTATTTTAGTTAAGATATGTTAGATATATTGGAGACTATATTTGGTATATCATTGATTATGATGTCATAAACTTGGTATGAATTCTTTTAATTGACAGGGAGCCTGATAACCATTGAAAGCCATTTTCCAACGGCCGTTCCCGGGTGTAAAACAAACGCGTTTAGTCAGAATACCACTATACGATCCACTCATTAAGGAATTACTAACCATATTGAACAAATTTTGGAAAACAATTTATTTTTAGCATAATTTAATTTGTAACTTATCAGGTACGGAACATTAGCCAGTGACCAAACAGAATTAGGAAACAGAACATTGGTGCCGTGACTTTAGCCGTAATTTGCCGCTTATTGGTCAATTTTTTTTCTTCGCCGTAACTTGGCGCAGGATTTCTATCATTAGGTTAAATTCTTTTCTTTCTTCTTCTTCTTTATTTTTTTTTGAACGGATTGCGCAGTGGAAAATGGCTATGTTAATTTAAAAAAATTGTTTTCTTTTAACTTGTTTAGAATGAATTAACTGTGTTATTCTTGTATGAAATCAGTGTGTTATATGAGACAAGTCTTTAAAATTTAGGAACAGTATTGTGTGACATTTTACAGTGAAGGTTTCAAGGACTATGGACTCTTTTTTTTAGGACTGTACAATTAATATTATTAGTGAATATTGATCTAGGAAAGATGTGTTTAATGATTCTCAGTTATTTTCTGTTTAAATTGCATTGATAAAATTTAGATTTCAAGTGAAAAATTGATTAGGAGATTTCAGAAATTTAGAATGAATTTTAGGGAAATTTGTGTAGCAGGATTACTATGATTTATTGATTATTTTATTTTCTCTCCTTGTTTCAACTGCTAATTTTTGCAAAGTGTATCATGTTATGTGAATAATTCAAACGGATTGTGTTAACTTTGGGAACTGTCAGTGAAAAGAGGTAGTTAAGCGTAGAGTGTTATTAGCGACGGATTCAGACTAAGGCAAAAATTTGTAAAGTTGTTTTGATTGAATTTTCTTTTAATTTTGAAGAGTTTTGAGGTTAGCGATATGTCTAAGAAAACGCGTCGTTCTGTGGGTACTGCTAGGCAGTCGGACCCTTCGGTTGAAATGCTGGAAGAGACAGCCCCGGGCGTAAAAGGTTCCACGGTTTTTGGATCCGACCCTTTGGACTCAGTTCCTATTTTTACTGGGGGAGAAAACAGCATTAGTTTGACTGACTTTTTGGATAGACTTGACCTGATAGCATCACATGTGGGATGGACGGAGTCAGATAAAGTTACAGTAATCAGAGTTAAGCTGGGGGGTGAAGCTGCGAAATTTGTTAGGAACAATCCGCGTTTGAGGAAAGAAGTTAATTTTTCTTACCTGGTAGGAGCCCTGAAAGACAGGTTTACAACAGTGCAGAGTTTACCAGCATTTTTTCTTTATGGAAGGGACTTAAATTTACCTATTGATGTATTAACACAGACAAACCATAAGACATATTGTGACACAGAAACATATTCAAGGGATTTAATGTTAAGACTCCGCAAGGCTTTCTCTCTAGTAAATAAAAACTTGACGGAGACAGCTGAAAAGCAGGAAAAGATTAGGAGTAAGAATGCAAATGAGAAAATATTATTGGAAAAATATCTCATATTTTATATGATATGCATGATTTTTTATGCATGTTCAAAGTTTTAAAATGTAAGGAAAGATATACATCATGTTAAAATTTTTATCCTTAGTTAAAATAATTTGCATCCCAGTTTGCTTTCAGCTCCTGCTGACTGGATTTTTTTTTTTAAATTTAAAAAAAAAAAAAAAACTCTGCATTGCATAGATAATGCTTTTTGTGAATGGCATTTAATGTAATTTTTACCATGTCACATAACAAAATTGGTACCTCCCAAATACCCTCACTTCCCTGAAAAGTATTTATGAGGCAAAGCACTGTGTCCCCAAAATAGGCATCCCATGATATCATCCAAATGTGTTTAGGCAGCATCAAAAATATGCATGTGCATGCACTGCAGATGATTACACAGATTTTCTTCAAATTCAGTGGTCCCTAGAGTTTATTTTTATTGCTTCAAGTGAATGTTTTCCCCTTTTAAGACTAGTAATGGAACTGTGGACTTTGCTGGCTGTTGAAAAAGAAAGTGGTGCATTTCTTCATTTTACCCAACAGTTGAGAATGCAAAAATTCAAATTCCATAAAATTGTACTTCACAAATGATCAATTTTTAGGGTTGCACAGTAATGCCAAGTTTGTTATATTCTCTGATATTTTATAAGCAAAAACAGGTTGCTATGAGTATGGGAAGAAACAGTGTGCACAAAATGAAAATTTGTGCAGTTCTCTGATGTGTTTTTAAGTGGGTAACTTTATTCATGGAGAGACCAACAGCACAAAAAGAATTACGTAAGGATTTCACTGTTGCTTTTCATGTACTAGTTTGGTTGCAAAATTAGTTGCCTTGTAGTTGGTGAGTTTTTGGAATATTCAGAAACTGATTTTTCCAATATAAACTGGGAAATGATTTAAAGAAAAGTCAAGATTTTTGTAAATTAATTTGATTTACATGTATTTTGCTACATATGTCATAATTTGAAACATAATTAAAATATATTAAATATAATAATTGTTACATTGAAAAAAGGCCAACACATATATGAAAAACCATTGTTTGCAAATTCATCTGACATTGAACTAATGTTGAATTGTGCATGTGTGCAAAGCTAAATAATGTCTCCATACTGTACAAATCTAATTAACAAACTGGGTGTGATATTTCTCATATCAAACTTAGGTTATTTGCAAAGATTTGAGAGAGATCAGTTACTTTAAGAAGGTATTATAGCAAGAGTTTTATACATGACTACTCATGTTTATATATCTATCAATAGATGATACTCTGATTTTAGGTTAGTACTATACTTTTCAGATATATAATTTAAAAAATAAATTAATTCAAAAGTACGCTTATAATTCTTTTTTTACTCTTGAAAGTATTTTGCACCATTAGATGACATAAATATTTATCATATTAACTGCGGTGACAAACTTCTTTTTATCAATGCTTTTCAGGTTTCCAAAGTTTAATTTGTGTGTTAAATTTTTGACACTGCGATTTAGGAAGATATTTTTATATATGATGTGTTATTTCTTAAATATAACTGCAGAATAAATTATAATTATAAAAGAATGTATTTATTTTGTAAGTATGTTTTTGCAGAGATTTAAAATTGTTTTGCTTGTTTGTTTTCTAGAATCGTTAAAATTTTTTTCTCAAATAATTTTAAATTTTTTTCTCAAATAATTTTAAATTTTATTTATAAATTTAGATATTTGTTAGAATTATGCTTTTATTAGAATGTAATTTAGAAAAACTTGTTATTTTATATGTTTAAAAAGGAGAAAAGTTTTTAATTTTAGTGACTTTAAATTGTAAATAATAATCTTTGCATACATTCTGCTGCAAGTTTAATAATTTTTTTTTTCAGTGCATAACCAGATTCTTTTAACAAAAAAAGACATTTTTGAAGTCCTGTCAGCAATCTTTAACAATTCAAATTTTCAGTCTTCTATTTTGTTGAATGCTATTTTACTTTTATCTGCAATATTGTACCAAAATAGTAAGTAATGAGCAAGATGGTTTGCTGTGCATACATTCTGCTGCAAGTTTAATAATTTTTTTTTTCAGTGCATAACCAGATTCTTTTAACAAAAAAAGACATTTTTGAAGTCCTGTCAGCAATCTTTAACAATTCAAATTTTCAGTCTTCTATTTTGTTGAATGCTATTTTACTTTTATCTGCAATATTGTACCAAAATAGTAAGTAATGAGCAAGATGGTTTGCTGTTTATTTTCTTAAAAAGAAATATGTAATACACTCTTAGACAAAAAAAAAAAAAAAAAAAGACCCACCAAGAAGGGGTTATCCAAATGGGACGAAAATTGGTAGAAGTGATGTACATGTACAGATAAACAAATAATTACGGTTTGAGAAAAACTGGATGATTTACTGAAGTGATAGAGCTTTAAAAAGTGAAAAAGTCACCTCTGGCCCTTATGCAAGCACTTATTCGGATTGGCATCGATTGATAGAGGTTATGGATGTCCTCCTGACGGATATTGTGCCAAATTCTGTCCAATTGGCGAGTTAATTCATTAACATCCCAAGCTAGTTTTGAAGGCTCTGCCCATAATGCTCCAAACGTGCTCAATATGAGAGAGATCCGTCGACCTTACTGGCCAAGGTAATGTTTGGCAAGCAGTAGAAACATGTGCAGTGTGGGGGTGGACATTATCTTGCTGAAATGTAAGCCCAGGGTGGCGTGACATGAAGGGTTACACAATGGGCCTTAGAACTTCGTCGACGTACCGCCGTGCAGTAAAGTTGCCACGGATGACAACCAAAGGGGTCCTACTATGAAATGAAATGGCACCCCAGACCATCACTCCTGGTTGTCGGCCTGTTTGCCGGAAGGCAGTCAGGTTGGTATCACACCGCTGTCCGGGGCGTCTTCAGACTCGCCTTCGCTGGTCATCGGGGCTCAGTTCAAAGCAGGACTCATCACTGAAGACTTATTCTACTCCAGTCAGTGAGATTCCAGTGTGAATGACCCCCGACACCACTGCAAATGGGCTTGACGTTGTACAGAGGTCAATGGTAGTCGGGGCAAGGGGCGCTGTGACCTCAGCCCCCTTTCTGTTAGCTGTCTGTCTATGAATGGACCTTGTGGACTAGTTGTATGTACAATCAAGGATAATGATGCATCTGGGGCTGTAAGTGCCGCTCTGAATGATTGCTCGGTCTTTATGTTCTGTCGTTTCTCTAGGCCTACCGCTTCCTTCTTGACGCTGTGTGTGGCCATGGTTCACTCATTCCTGCCAACATAATCTAATAGTGGCATCACTCCTGCTCATCGAACTATTCACCGATAAGACCAACCGACTTCTTTAAGCCCGACTACACGACCTCTCTCAAATTCTGACATCTGCACATATCGTTCGCGCACTTGTATGTGAGGCATAGTTACTGTCTACTAGAGCACACAGAATGAAATTCATGAAAAATTTATGACCTGCAATCGTAATTTCTCCTCTTAAATATCTTGCCAGTTGCGCAGATCAGATGTGCTGTAGCGACAACAATTCATTCATTGGCAGCCAAAATGTAAAATTTTGCATTTTCCGTCGAAACCTGCATGCATATCAATTTGTGCCCAATTTTCTCTATATCTTCTTGGTGCGTCATGGTGCGTTGTTTTTTTGTCTAAGAGTGTATATTCCTCTTATGAAGTAAATGGATGTGCTAATTTTTTTTTTGAATGAGGACAGGACCTTTTAGCCTTTCATTACTGAAATCCTAATGTAGCCAGGACTTAATTAATTGCAGAGAGATTAATTAGAGCCTATCTGAAAAAAAATTAAATAAAATTTCAAATTGAATGGGAAACATACCTGTGTAAACTTTCAAATTAGACAAAAAACAACTTTGGGTTCTTGTAAATTTTGAATAAAACTTGATTAGTATCAAAAGCAACCAACCAAACATAAGTCCTTCATCTTCAGGAGCAAAATATTTTTGCAGAGAATGCAATGGGAGAGGAAAATGAAAAAAATATAGTTCCATTTGTTAAAGAAAATAACAATAAAACCGGATATTAAAAATTTGAAAGCATTGAGAACTGGATTGTAATTAATGTCATTAACTAATAAATGCCAAAAATCTATGTATTTGGCATCCAGAGAGCTTTAAGGAAATCTAGTTCACCTACTGAAAATGCACTGTGGATAATTTTCACAAAATCAAAGATAAAATTATGGTTAAGTGTTGTGGTTAAGTGCCCAACTATGATTAGCTATTTCTCTTTTTTTAAATGTACTTGCTGCTTACGGGGCCAGCTGCCTAGAATAGTTAGTATAAAAAGAAAAAAAAATCTGTAATGATTTTGATGACATCAGTTACTGTATTTTCACAGGGTCAGCTAGTATTAAATAATAATAGATATGAAGAACTTCATTTATTGCTTTTAAATTGCTTGATTGTTTATCAATAACAAATGGTAAATTTGAAATAAAAATATCTTACACTTTGCCAAATGGCAACACACTGGCCCATGGTTAGTAAAAATATTTTTAATCGTTCAGTGTCAACACATTTATTTTAAATTGCTGAGTTTGTTGATTAAAGATAAAAGACAAATACTTTGTTCTTTACTAAGTGGCAACACTATTCTTTAAATTGCTGAGTTTTCTGATTACATTAAAAAATATAAATATTTTACACTATGTTGAGTGCCAAAACTTTGCTTTTAAATTGCTGCTTGTTAATCAAAATTTCATTACTTTTACACAAAATATAAAATAAATAAATGAGTAAATAAAAAATTAAAAATTCTGACTTTGAGGTGTACATCTTTGGGTGGAGGACTATGTGTTTTGAACATTTGATAGCTTTAGGTACCACCGTTTTTTCAGTATGCAAGGAACATAATGTATGGACACTGCACACACAAAAAAAGGGGGGAGGACAGTTTTATATTTTCCCATTCTACTGGGCCAATTGACGAAATTCAAATTGCCTTTTTCATATTTCGAAAGCTCGACTTAGGATATCTATTAGATTTATATAAAGCATTGTTCAAATATAGGAATTTTGACAGAAAATGGGACTTTTTCTGAAATGACGTGCCAATTTTTTTTCCGTATTTGAATTCTACGACTCAAATTATACCAAACTCCTAAGTTTTGTAAAAAATCACACAAGCAGTTTTTAAAAAATTAGCTCTCATAATTTTAGCTCCTCAATGTTAATTGAATTTGGTATGTATTTATTAATATATCTTTTTTTATGAAACTTATTTGAGTCCTTCCTATGCAGTTCAAAATTTATGTTCATTCCAAATAAAATTTGCCCATTTTTATGATTTATTTTTAAAATTTGTATTTAAAAAAAATTTTTATGAATTTTTCGAAAAAAAATTTTAATTATAACCTATAAATGTTTTACAATCATCTTAAAGTAGATGTATTTTTAAGTATACCTGCAAAAAGTTAGAGCTTTTTATTTAAAATTTTCGAAGATATATGCGAATTTATATATTGGCGCATTTTGAAATTTGCCGTATTTGTTGAAAGCAATAATAGCAAAAGTGGGGCTTATGCACTTCGTTAAAATTATTTGAAAGTAGGAATGATGTGACTTTTTTTTCGCTCATCCACAATGTAAAAAGGAAGGAATGATGTGACTTTTTTTTCCGCTTCTATGTTATGGAAGGGAAAGGAAAATAAGTTGCCGTATATTAAGAAGTTTGCCAAGTGGATTATTCTTGGCTGAAACTAAAAAAAATTCGCCAAGTTAAATTTTTGAATTTCTCCGTAAATTTCACACCAAATTTTACAAAATTTAATATTTAGGCATAATTTGAGTTGTAGAATCGAAATACGGAAAAAAATTGGTATGTGATTTCATAAAAAGTCCCATTTTTGTGTGAAAATACCTATATTAGAACAAAGCTATATATAAATCTAATATATATTCTAAGTCGTGCTTGCGTTACATGGAAAGCGCAATTTGAATTTTATCAATCGGCACAGTAAAAGGGGAGCTATAGAATTGTCTGTTTTTTCTTTTTTTTCTGCAGTGTATATAACATATATGCAGATTTTTTATGAGATCCTGTGTAATACTAAATAAAATTTTTTCAGACCCTACTAGACTGCCAGTTATTGCTTTGTCTGTGTGAATAAAGTCCTACAGACACATTTTATACATCTTTAAAACGATTTAGAGGCCATTTAATTAATGTTTAAAATGTAATGTGTATTTTTTTAACTGTTTGATCTGATAGCCTTTTTTCTGGACTATAAGTGTTTGCGTCATGACTTCTGTGATAGAAGGGCTTTCATAAATGAAGTATGACATTATGAAGTCTTTATGAAGTTTCACTTTTTGAAAGTTATTGGTATAAAGAAATGGGATCTTCTGTATATTTCAGATGTAAAACGTTCACTTGATAGTACTTTGAGTTGATTTTTTACATTTTTTTCACTTTTCTTATTTTTAAGAACTCTGCAACAGTCATAAACGCCATACGGAAACTTTCTTTGCTTTGACAGAATCAGGTTTGTACATTTTTTTTCCTCTTTGTTTTTGGTAATAAATGGACCTTTTTTTTTGTCACAGTCATTTAGATAAATCCATGCTTCATCAAAGTGCAATTCTATTTATCTCCCGCTAAATGGTTTTTCATACAAGATTCTACAAATTGTTTTGTATTGAATCTCATGTCTTTGTTAAATCTGGTCAACACTGTGCTTTTTAGCTTAATTGCTATTTTAGCTTTTTAAGTTGTAAATCTTGGTTCATAATTTTGCTCATTGTTCTGCTTAAAAACTTTACAATTGATTTCTGATTCATTGAGTTTTCTAGGATTTAACTTTAGAAACATAAAAAACAGTAATTACCTTTTTTTGAGTATTCATTTGGAGTTATCTTTACATGTAGAAGTGATGACTGATGGTATTTCCCTTTCCAGTGAATAATATTGCTTATTTTGCACATAGAACTTTTAATATTGTGCATTTCACTATGTTTTTCAATTATAGAGCAGGAATATTTCCCTTTGGAAAGCACAAAAACATATTCAATCCATAGCTTGTTTACATGTTTGATTTTGAAAGAAGAATAAATTTGGAAGTAGCAGATACTATTTCTATTTCAAATAATAAGCTCTTGCCGAAAATTTTATTCCAAAGCATTTGCTTTTAAATTGTTATCAAAATTATTCTAAAAATGTGTAAACGCTTCTGTATGAAAGTATTAAATACTTTGAAATAATATATTAAACTTGAATTTAAACAGAAATTGCTGGTACTTAATGGCATAAAGTTGAAATTACAATTTGAAAAAGGGATCATAGCTGGAGACTACATATATTTGAGCCTAGCTAAGCTGGCTCAAACTTTAATGGCACAGTTTAATTAAGTTGTGGCTAATGCCAGAATATTAACTGACAGAGCTGGGCAACAGAAAATAAAGCTGCGAGAGTGGCTGCCAAAAGCTGTATGGAAAAAGCATTCAAAACGCTCGTCTTTTTCTCTTTAACTCATTTACATCTGGTGAGAACTAATAAAGGGAGAAGTTATATTATAATAGATCTAAATTATAAAAATGGATTAAAACTTGAAATTTCTTATATTTACATTATTTAATAATAAGGATGATGCATGCTTTTGATGTGAAGTTTTAACACTATTCTTATTTGGCTGATATTTCATACCTGCAACTCCCCAAAAATTAAAATCAGAAATGGGATCTTTAAAAATTGAATGATAAATTTTATTGATAGTTTAGAAAATGATCTGAAAGTTTGAATTTGTGGAGCATCTTGGCAATTTTATAATTAATAGAATAATACAATGGATTGATAATGTGGCATTACTTTTATATTGGCATGTTTCTCTGGAGGGAATGCTTGTTACAAAATGTTTGTTTCCATTATTAAGAATTGGAAATTAGTTTATGGTTATTATTAACTGGAAAAAGCAATGTATGAAAACTGGAAACATGGTATACAAAGAGCTGGCAAGCAGAAATAAAATATACTTCAAATCTAACCTTCAGTAAATTTACACATAATTTAAATTGCATAATATTGACACAATCATAAGAAGCATTTGCATACTCTCGAATGAAGCCAACAAAGATATACTTGGAAGCAATAAGCAATAGTAAAAATCTTAGTGCATATTTGATTGATTTTCAGAAATAAAAACTGCTGTAAAGCCCTTTCATTTTCTCTCAATGGACTCAAAACAAAGTAATTTATTGCTCTCATTGCTAACTATGCTAGACTCTGTTCAAAGTTCATACAATTATCACTCTCTCTGTTATTTCTAATTTAAGCACTCCCTTTTATCTACTAATCAAACATTGCTTATTGCATTTTTTTGTTTATTGTCCAGTAACTTTGAGCTTCAAAACATTTCTCATCATAATTTCCTCATGGTTTTGTTTGATATCAAGTCTTTGTTCACTAATATCCTGATGTAAAGTGATCTAAATTATATAGAAACTAGATTTAAGGAATTTCATTTTTTTATGTATTGAATATCTTATTTCCCCTCTGGTTTCGTCTTCCAGAACAATTGCTATTATGAAACTCAAGGGTTAACCATGGGGGGCCTTTTCAGTCCTATTCTGCGGCTTATGTAAATGCACTATTTTGATTCAAAAATGCTTAAAATTCCAATTTTTCCTTTTAGATTCATTGTATCAATACACATTTACTCTTTTTAATGGCAGTAGCCATGATTTACTATGAACTTTATAGCTCTTTCTGTGCAGTTCATTTCTGATGTGTGCAGTTCTCCTTCTTATCATTTATTTATATGAAAAAATTCTAATTTTGATACCACAATGTTTCAGAAACTTTCATTTGTTTACATCATAACAATGGCAGATACTATCATTCTGAAGAACAAAAGTAGTCTCTTTTTGTGCTTTTGTTTTCCATGCTGTCTAGGTTTGCTCCTTGTTGACCCTTGATCAGGAATTGATGTAGAGAGCCATTGTAATTTTAGTATCTCAGATTATTAACTAAGTACTTAAAATTTTTCCAGTTGTGATAAGAAAAAGGAACTCTTCTATCAATAGTGTCCTGTCAGTGATAATGCGGCAGAGTAAAATATAAAATTGAAAAAGAAAGTAAACTCCTTGATATTGTTGTAGAGATAACACTATATCAATTTCAGTACTTTTCAATTATTTGCTATCCTACTGCAAGTATTGATGAGGCAATACACCATGTTGCTAAAAAAGTAAAAAAAGTATTTGTATGAGAACCTACAATGTCACTAGAAAGTTTTATGTGCAACACGAGTATGGGTGTAACATCCTTTCAGACTGTTTTCTATTTCTGTTTACATTTTCACCAGTGTAACTACAGATTATGATCCCTTCTGTGGTAATTTCAATGTTTTAGTATAGCAGTGAACCAGATATTGCAGTTTGATGGCATCAAAGAAATCTCAAACTTAGTTTTTTTGCTCACATAGAAAATAATGTAGCTCATTTAAAGACAACATGTGCGTCTCTCTCTTTTTTTTTTTTTTTCACTTTAGAATTTTGTTGTCAAGGTCATTCTCTGTCTGTGTTATCCACCATTGCATGGAAAAAGGAAGATTGTAAAAGAATGGGCAGCATTGGATACATCATTGAAATGGACATAAAGATACTAAACAAGTATTCTCTTATATCTCTGTGTTACAAAGGTGTTTGCATATTTCGGTGGGAGTATCGATAATCAGAAAGGACTTTGATTTCTAGTATTACTGATATAGATTTTTTATCTTCGAAGAGCAAAAGATTTTGATAAATTTTGTCTCCTTAAAGAAGAGGAACCTATGCTAGTCATCCTTGAAATCTGTAGAGTTTTATATGAAATCTATACAAATTAAAAATTTTTGGCAGAATTTTTTTTAGGCAAATGATTTATTTTATTTTAATTAATTCTACAGTTTTTTCCTAAATTATTTTAAAAATGAAAGTGGTTTTTTTTTGTAATTAATAAATTAATTTTTTTTAATTAATAAATTCCCATATAAGTAAATCATATTATGTTTATCCTAATTTCTCTGAGTTAGGTTCATGACACGGCTTGTGTTAGTTGATGAAAATTCTCGAATTTCTGGCTGAAGGTTATTTGTGTTTTGTATTTGTGATTCCTTTTATATATTTGTAAAATGCAAATTTCTGTAATTAAGAAGATTAGTAGAAATAGCATCAAATTCTGTTTTAAATTAAAAAAATTTTTTAATGAAGTGTACGCTGAGTGGACATAATTCGAACACATCCGGTTACAGTGCTTAAATTGTTCTTTTACTAAACATCAGCATGCCTGATAATAATTCAGTGAAGTAATTGAAGTGATTTGGTAGCAGTTTTCATAGCATTCCATATCTGCCAAATACTGATTCTTCACATGGCATGATGTCAAGTTTGAAGGGAACTTTTAGCCCATCCCTATAATTTTCAGTGGATTCTGAATTTACATCTATCAACCTGGAAGATCGCAGGAATATTACATATTGACTGAAATATATTTCCATCCAATCCTGTGCTAATTGTAAAAGATGTGGCATAAGATGGCAATGTTATTTAGGAAAAAGGTGCCAATAAATAAGTATGAATAATTTTTATATATCACAAGCTCAGCCTATTAGGATATATGAAAATATTAAGCATTTCTCTGACTTACTTTTATTGCTACATGTCTGTAGATTAATACCCAACTATGTGAGATAAAGAATCTGTCATTCTGTTCCTCCCAAATGCTCTCCGTTAGTGTGATGCAATTGCAACGTTGATACATCTGGCCAGATGATAATTTTTAATCCTCTACATCTGGAACATATGAAAAATTAAATATTACTTTTGTGCAATTGGTTGTAAATTGGCAGTTTATTTTAAGATAATTTTCCCAGTTTAATAGCAAGGGAGTGCACATTTTGGAGAAATCTCCAAAGTGTGTACTCCAGTGTTTTTAAAATCGGTTGACAGTAATTATCAGAATAAAATCTGGAACATAAATAGATGTCTTTTTTTGGGGGGGGGGAATTCATTATAGTACAAGAAAGTTTAAAATTTGCATGTGATGGGAACAGTTTTTCTCAAGTACAAAAGCAGCAGCAACAAATATTGCATTGCAAAATTATTTATGTATGTTTGCAAACAAAAATATTAATTTTGAAAGATGTTAACTTGTTAGTTTATTTGAAGCATCTCTATTGGTAAATTGTATTACTACTTTATAAATGGCATAAATATTACATTGCAGCTCTTGGAAATTTAGCTGCAGTTCTGAACTATTTCCGAATTCTAAGCGGTGGCTTTTACTGAGATGAAGTGTGAACGTCCCTGGTATAAGGGGTCATGAGTGCATGGATGCAACAGCTAGAGTTTTTGGGGAAATCCTTACAATCCTTGAAAGACTTTAATACATCCATCTATCCATCATCTTTACTGCAGGATGCATCTTTTAATTTGAGAGAAGTTATACTGTAATCAATGTAACAAATATATTAGTATTTCTTATTTTGGTTTCCTTAGAAGTATAATTTCAGTTTCTTGTATTTGATTCCAGGAGTGATCAAAAGGCTTCAAATTTTGGTCTAAAAAATGACACTAATTATCTATTAGTAACATCAAAATCTAAAATTTTTAACTCGCTATTTGTATTTTTAGTTTCAGAAAAACAATTTAAAATAATATGCATCTTTGCTGTTAAAAGATTTAATGCACTAAATATCATGTTAGCATATTAAAATCATTTAATTATAAAGTACATAGTAAAGTGTGTGTATCTAGTAAAAATATATATAGGAAAAATGAATAATATAACATACACAATAAATAATACGAATTGAATTATATAACATGCATAGTAAAATGATATGAATTTATTTAAATATTTAACTTAATTGCCTTGTCAATCTGGAATTTTTCACGTATTTATTTTGCAATATATTTTTGTATTTTAAGAAACGTTTTAAGGACGATATTTTGCATAATATTTTTACATTTTAAGAAAGATTTTTCTCCCCTTAGAAGCTGCTCAAGCTTTATTTTCTGAAACAAGTTGCATGCAAGATTTAATTCGCATATATAGGTGAGCTTAGCTTATTTATTTAAATTATTAATGCAATATTAATTAATATTTTGTAATAATAAACATTTTCATCTTACTTATTTTCATTTATAAGATCTTATTGTTTACAATTCACAGTACAATAAAATCTCTCTTAACTAGCAGAAATGGGAGCTCACTGATTACAGATAGGAGATTTTTCTGGATAATTGATTATATATTTCTAGAACTTAAAATGTTCACATTTTTTATGATATAACACACAGAAACCGTAGCATGCAAAGTCTGTTGGTTCTGTTTTTCTATTTATCAGCCACAATTAAGGGAATAACACTGGCAATCATAAAATTAAAACAGATACACATGATTTAATATTTCAGGAAAGCAAATTTGAATTACATTTTAAAATTATCATAGGTATTATCACACAAAATTTTAAAATTTCTTAGTATGATGACATATAACTTCGAATGTCTGCCTGGTTACAAGATTATTGCCATAGTTTTAAAATTTCTCTGTGTGTACAGTAATGCTTCCTAACATCATGTACTGACATAGATGGACATTTCTTTTATGAAGTCTGAAATCCTTCATCAGATTCCTTCCATGTAAATTAATTTCTTGCTCTGAATGTCATCTTGATCTTCATCCTTCCCTTCCTCATTGTTATTCTCCTTTACCCTTGCATATCTGATTATTTCATGATCATAGAATTGTTTATATCTACCCAAGTCTGCACCTCCTCTTCACGTATACTAAATTTCTTTGAACCCATAATTAAACCCATTATATCAGCCATGGGCACCATATGTGTTTTAAAAACACTGACTTGTAATCTACAAACATGTCCATAGGTCTTAATTTATGCCACAGAGATGTAAAATGATGTTCTTTACATCTTTCTGTTCAAGAGACAAAGGAAATGTAGTGCCTTTCAATGTGAATTGTTTCTGAAATTCATGGACATTACCTTCAAAGTTCACCATCAATGCATAAAAGGGATTAGTAATTCATATTCTGGATTTTTCGGTTCCATTGTTTGGCTAAGGTTACTTGTGTAGGACTGCAGAAACATAACACAAATGTTTTTCCCTTCTGATCTATCAGACCACAATGAACAAGTTTTACATAGGAAGTTGTGTCCAAAACTGTGACCAGCCGTCACTAGAGGACAATAGTCAGAGGCATATTGGAGGGTAGAAAGCAAGATCATTAACAGGCAAGGACGTTGTAGGAGAGGAATGCTTCTCTTCAGTTATGAGGAGTTGGCCAATATACATTATGTTTATGCTGCTGTGGCTGGAAATGGACAAACTATGAAAACACGTAGTTGATATACATGTACCGAGAGCACTTTCGAAACAGATGTTTACCAAGTCATCCATTGTTTGGACAATTGCACCACAGCTTAAGTGAGGCTGGAGCTTTCTGAATTAGCAGTGAGATTGGTTGACAGCGTATGATATGGAACATCATTGAGGAAGCTGTTCTATGCGAAATTGAGAACCTGAGAAAAAGTGTCAGAGCAGTCAAGCGTGACTGGATGTACCTTGCTCCTGCATTATGTGCATATCGCACAAAAACACTACACCTTTACCATATGCAAAGACTACAGGCATTGAGCAAAGGCAGTTATCCCCAGTGTATTGGTATTTGAATGCAGATAATGTACAGCCAATTTTCCCATTGTTAATTATGTTTACCGACGAAGCAACTTTTTACGATACCATACCCTAGACTCGCACAGCTTGCATGTGTGAGTGCATGACAACCACAGAAGTACACATGTCTTTGCAAACCAGCAGTGCTTCACAATAAGTGTGTGGCCTGGTATTAATCGGTGATATTTTCATTGATCTGTATATACACCCTCAATGCCTCAATGGACATACTTTTCACAGTTTTCAGAAGATGTGTTACCCAATTTGATTGATGACATTCCACCAACTTTACACTAACACATCTGACTTTTAATATGATAGGGCACCCACACATTTCAGCACTAGTGTGTGAGACTACCTTTATGGGCTCTGTCTATATTACTGGATTGCCAGAGGCATAGCTGCCATGATCATTAGTCGCATAATCACCATGATCCCCTGACTTCTTGGGCTTCTTCTTGTAGGATAGGCCTTGGTATACAAGACTCTCATAACATCTGACATTGTTCTCTTGGCCAGGATTGTGGAAGTGGCAGCATGTGTCCATGACCCTCTTGACCAACTAAACAAGCCCATGAATCCATCAATATTGTGAAGCATGCATTGCATTGGATGGAAGGAATTTTGAACTTTTTCTGTAACCAAAATTATTTCCTTCATCTGAATCATTTTTTTTAATAAGGCCATGTTAATGCCACTGTTGACTTGCTTTCTTTCCATATCAATCACTTTATTGTAGCACTGCATAATTTTATGTTTGGACACAACTTCCTTATTAAAACTTGTTTGTAATGATCTGACACGTAAAGTTTGTGAGTGACCTTTTAGAACATTCTGTATATATATTTATGTATATAACATATATTGTTATGTATACGTTATGTTTTCTTTAGTTGATATTAGAGTTACCGTTCATTAGAGACCTGTATTAATGCATAGATGAAGACTGCATGTCTGGTTTTACTTTTATTAGATTAGAAAAATATATTAGCATAACATATATGCAAAACTGACAAAGATAAACATCTCATGTAAGTCATTCAACGCAACTGAAGAAGAACCATCAGCAAAAATCGGTCAGTATCACATGACATGAGTGATGTCACTTTGTTGCTTCACCATTAGCTGGCAGAGAGGGACTTACTTGTCCAGCCACAAATTCAACCCTACCTTCAGACGAGAGGGGAAAGTTGTTAGTGTCATCTTTTGGATCTTTCTTTTATGTAAGAGTTCTCTGCATATGTGTGTATGTATAACCATATGTTATGTATATATATATAATCTCATAAGCCTAAATTTCAGATTTAAATTTAGACCTTCAAAAGTGTCGTTATTTTGGATATTAATAGTTAACTGAGTGTTGGTTATGAAAAATTTTGCTGTATGAAGCAGTGACATAAATTTTAAAGTACATTATTTGAATTAAAATTTTGTATTCTCTATTATTCAATGTACAGTGCAAAGTTTGAGATCCAAAATCATCAGGGTTTCAGTGATTCTGGATTTTGGAGATTTCCTGATGTTAGATCATCATTTTAAATCTAATACAATGACTCAGAGAAGTTATAAAATTAAAAATATGAAATAATGAAGCATTTTTGGGTTTAAAAGAATTAATATTTACAGGGGGGTGGAAGAAGAAGCTAGAAAAAAGAAGGCTCCATGTTTAATTTATTTGTTTTATTAAACATTTCTTTCAGTGTTAAATTGTTTAGCCTGTTTCATTTTTTTGTGCTTAATATCTTTAATTTTATAAATTTAATGCTTTTTAATTTTACAAATATGCATAATTTCTTGTTCAGTTACAAAGTTCTGTTATTCAAGTCCTATAATTTCCGTGTTGAAAATTTCTACTAAAGAGGCAATCGAAATCTTTACATTTCACAAAATTTGTTTATGGTTTTCACCACTATTGATGGCGATATCTTCTAGATTTAAAACCATACTACAAGATTTTGCCGTTTACTAGTTGATGGTTGATTGGGAATTGGCATTACAATAGAAAACTCCTGTTATGTCATCTTTATATGTTATCAGGTCTCCTATCTTCATGAATTTGATTAATTGCAAAAATTCACCTTCTGTAGTATTCAAAATCTATACCTAAATAAGGTTGCTGTTTTGAATTTTAAAATTGCACTTTCTTATGTCAGAATTGCACCAACATCATTTTCTTGCACGAAGGTGTCTATAGAAAGCAAGTACCAATATGACTTCACTTTCCAGATCCTGCTACTGCTTCAGAATTAGAAAGTCTTTTTTACATTTTCGAAAATTCAAACCTTATCACTATTTTGTTAACAAAAGAAAACCAATATTAGCGACATCCCACTCCAAACAAATATGTCTTAAATCTTCATTTATTGCTTAGATCAGATAAAAAAAAATTAACCTCCCACCTTCACAGTCACTGAAAGGCAAAAAATGTGGCCATGGCTAACATTAGTCAATGTGTTCCCTAGCCAGATGGTGTTTGAAAATGATACACAAGAATCTCAGCTAGTTGAGAGAAAAATCGCTTCTGTGATACATTGTACATAGCGCAGGAAAGAGCAGAACATTTTTAAATAGGAAAATTACAGTGGCATTAATTAGATTACCATTGACATTTGAAAAATAGTGTGTGAGGTATTTGTTCAGAACGTTTTTATCAAATTGAAGTCAATTTAAGGTTGGCATTAATATAAAATTGAATTTTGCGTCTTCAATAAAGTAGTTTTTCATAATTTATATACAGGCAATTTCTTTTTAAATCTGTATGTAGCACAAATCTGCATAACATAGCATTTTGTTAAGGACGTAATGATTGTTAAGTTCTTAAAATTATATTATATAGGGAATACCTGCAATGTTATAATCAGTTATATAAGGTTCACATGTATATGCGTAGGTATTTCATTGATAAAATTAATATAAAAATTTTTTTTCTTTGTTTGTTTATAAATTTATTTTTAAATGTTTTCTTTCTGGGAAAAAATACACAGCTTGAAATAATTAATAGAGTGGGCAATATTGCCCCCCCCCACAAAAAAAAAGCATTTCTGAACTTATTGAATGTATGCTCATATGTAAAATAAAGAATATAAAATATTAGTCATATATTGAGTAAAGAAGATGTGCATATAGTTAAACCCTGTATAATGAATCTGGCTTTTAAGAAATGAATCTTTTAGGCTCATCCAATTAACTACACACTTATTTTATACTACTATAGTGAACCTCCAAAGATATGAAAATTGATATATCTATGATAGAAACATTATAGATATATCAATTAGCAAACTATATCTTTGATAGAAACATTTCTTGTTATTTTTTATATATTCCCCAGAATTTCTGAAAGTTTTAATGAAAATGTTTATATATTTCCCAGAATTTTTGAAAATTTTAATGAAAACATTATTACCTTTACAATCATCAATATTTGAAATGTTAGTATCAATTTTCCATTCATGAAGTAAAACATCTGTACATTATTTTTCTTTTATCTTCACCCATCCTTCTCTATGTGTTATATGAAATGGCTGTGCAAGACATATGTAAACCCAGTTCTAGGAGAAGGAGGATAGTCACTGAGCTAAAACATTATGACTACCTACTCAATAATGCATTGTGCAACCATTGGCTTGCAAAACAGCTGCAACTAGCCTTGTCATGGATGCCATGCTTTTGACTGGAGATAGGTTGTACCAAATGTCCAGGCAGCAGTCACACAAAATCAAGATATTTTGACATGTGTTATATGTGTAACTGTATCTATTATTATTATTAAGCATAACTGTAATGTAGAATAGTAGATTAGCAATGTAGAATAAACCGTGTTTGTGTACATCTCCTAATCATCATAGAGCACTTATCCAACATATCCAAAATAATACATGATGTAGTGGGCCGTAGGTTAAAAAAGAAAATCTTTTTTTAAAGAACCATGCAGGGCCACTTGTGAATAATTGTAAAGACATTCTAAACTATAAAACACTATGGGAAGCTGATTACCAGTAAATCGTAACTTCCATCGCTGGTATTTGCATTGTTTATTTTTATTTGAAGTAACTAAAAATACGTATATATAAATTATTTAAAGTTTTAAATTAAATATGGATGAATTAAAGCCACTAAGTAATCTAAATTTTGAAGGTAATTTAAGCGAAAATTGGAAGAAGGGAAAACCAAAATTCCGGATTTACATGTTAGCGTCTGGTGGTATTATTAAATCATCTGAAATTAAAGTAGCTGTTTTATTGCAGATTATTGGTGAAGAAGCACTTAAAAAATTGAATACTTTTAATTTAAGTGAAGAAGATAAGAAGGGTGTTGACAAAGTAATTGAAGGTTTCGAATATTATTGCGTACCGAAAGCAAATGAAAGTTTTGGTAGATTATATAGATATATTTTTCTTTCGAACACAATATGTAGGTGAATCATTTGATGATTTTTTTAACAGACGTAAAGAAATTAAGTAGTAACTGTGGATTTGCAGAATTAGAAGATAGTTTAATTAGAGATAGAATAGTAAGTGGAATTCTGCTTAAAAATCTTGTAGAAGTACATGATAAAACTGTTCCAGCTATTTTAGGTTTATCTACATTGAAAAAATTAAACCTAGTACAAAGGATTTGTGCAGTAAATCCAGATTCTAATGAAAAGTTACCAGAATCTTTAAAAGGATATCAAAATTTATTTAAAAGTACTGGGAATTTAACTGAATATACCTATCACATTAAATTAAAACCAGGAGCTGTTGGTAAAATAGAGCCCTGTAGGAAAATTCCATTTAGCTTATTAAACCTATTAAAAAAGGAATTGGCAAGAGTGGAAAAAGATGGTATTTTAAAGAAAATTAACCAGTCTACAGAATTTGTGAGTTCATTAGTTGTAGTAAAAAAAAAGATGGTAATTTAAGAGTGTGTTTAGATCCTCATCACCTTAACCAAAATATACTGAGGGAATATTATCACATGCTAACCTTTGAAGAAATTTCATCTCAAATGACAAATGTGAAGGTGTTTAGTATTTTAGATGCAAACAAAGTATTTTGGCAAATTAAACTGTCAGATTCAAGTTGTGAATATGCTATATTTAATACTCCATTTAGTAGATATTGTTTTTTAAGGTTGTGATATGGATTGAGTTCATCACCAGAAGTTTTTCTGAAATTTTTAGTGATTTAGAAAGAGTTCAAATATATTTAGATGACTTATTAGTTTGGGGGAAAAGATAAAAAAGAACATGATTTAAGATTAAAGTTGTTGGACAGAGCCAGAGAAAAGAATGTTAAATTTAGTTTAAATAAATGTAAATTTGGGCGGAATGAAGTGAAATATATGGGACATATATTTTCTCAAGATGGTTTAAAAACAGATGAAGACAAAATTAAGGCTTTTCTAGATATTAAACCACCAAAAAATGTCAAAGAATTAGAAACGTTTCTAGGAATGATTACATATGTTTTTAGATTTATACCTAATGTATCAAAATTGACTTCATGTTTAAGAGATTTGTTGAAAAAACAAGTTATCTGGAACTGGAATGCAGTACATGAAAAAGTATTTAGAAGACTCAAAGATGTCTTAGTAAATAAACCAGTTTTACAGTATTATGATGTAAGCAAGCCAGTAGTTTTATCTGTAGATGCATCTCAAGAAGGACTAGGAGCAGTCTTACTGCATAACTTATCAGTAGCATATGCATCTAAGGAATTAACAGATAAACAGAAGAGTTATGCTTACGTTGAAAAGGAAACTTCAGCCACTGTATTTGCGTGTGGGAAATTTTACCAGTATACATTTGGAAAATACATACAATGGAAAGTGACTATAAAGCATTGGAATCAATTTTCAAAATGCCATTAAAAAAATGCCTAGTAAGATTACAGAGAATGCGTATAAGGTATAAACCAGGAAAAGAATTTTTTATAGTGGATGTATTATCAAGATCATTTACTGATAAAAGATCTGATTTCTTTGAAGAAGACGTAGGAGCTCATGTTGAATTGGTTGTAGAATGTCTATCAATGTCTACAGACAAAATGGAAGTTTTTCAAGTGGAAACAGAAAAAGATGAAGAACTACAAGTTTTAAGAAATGTAATTAAAACTGGATGGCCAGATGAAAAATGTGTGTTTCCAAAACTGGCAAAACCGTATTTTAACTTCAGAGAAGAACTGTCAGAAGCAAATGGATTAATATTTAAAAATTCCTGTGTTGTTCTACCAAGAAGTTTACGAAAAGATATGTTATGTAGAATTCGTTATGTTCATTTAGGAGTAGTAAAATGCAAGAACAAAGCAAGAGTTATACTGGCCAGGAATGGTGAAAGAATTTGAAGATTTGGTACTGAATTGTCCAACATGTTTAAGTTTACAAAAAGCTAACACTAAAGAACCAATCATATCTAAAGAAATACCTAATGGTTCATGGGTAGTGTTGGAACAGACCTCTTTTACTTTCAAGGAAGGGATTATCTAATAGTTATAGAATATTTTAGCAACTATGTTGAAATTGGACATTTGGAAGGTTTGTCAAGTGTAACAGTGATAAAAGAATTGAAATCATTTTTTTGCAAGACATGGTATTCCGAAAATAGTATATTCAGATAATGGTCCACACTATAGTTGCAGGAAATTTAAAGAATTTGCAAGATAGAATTTTGAAACCAGAACTTCAAACCCAAATTACCTACAATCTAATGGAATGGTTGAATGACATATTCAAACTGTCAAAGGAACGTTAGAAAAAGCTGTAGTTGACAACAAGGATCCATATTTAGTAATACTGGAATATCGTAACTCTCCTATTTCAGATGAAATTACCTTCAGAATTGATGTTTGGAAGAAAAGTGAATGGATTGGTGCCTATAAAAGGGAATTTCATCCAAGCTAAATGATAAGAAGAGCATAAACAACATTTACTGAAGAGACAAACCATACAAAAAACCTATTATGATAGGAATGCAACACCATTAAAACCACTGAAGGTAGGAGATCATGTTTATATAAAAGAGAAAGGGAAAAAACTAAATGAAAGCGGGAAAATTATAGAACAAGCAGAAAGACCACGTTCATACAGGATTATAAGAACAGATGGAAAAATCGTAGAAAGAAACCGAAGAGACATTCATAAAGGAACTAATCAGAAAGAGTTTGCAATGCAGAGCAATTATGAAAATGAAAGTCATGAGGATGAACCTGAGATACCTGAGATTTAGTAGGAGTACTTCAAATTTAGGTGTACCTGTAAGTTCTACAAAACCTAACAGAAGTGTTGTGTCACCAAATACTGAAAGAGGTATTGTATCACCAAATTTAGCAAATGGACATAACTATGCTACTCGATCTGGTAGGACTGTTAAAAAACCTCATTATTTAAAAGAATATGTATAATTAGTCCAAAGGGATGTAGTCCCGAAGGACTATTACTTTCGTTTGGGCGTTTTGCGTCGTTTCGCAAAAATGTCCGATTCACTTTTCAATTTAGTGCTTATGTTTCTTTGTTGGTAACTGAAGTTGCATTGGGTTGGCTATTAGAATTTTTGGAATTGTACTGTGTTGGTTATTGGGTCTGTACTGGATGGATTAATGGAATTGTATTGGGTTCACTATTGGAATTATATTGGGTTGGTTTTTGTGTTCGTATTGGGTTTAGTTTAATGTTTGTTTCTTTCGGCAAGTTATCATATTATTAAGCAAGATCCCTTTGGACGTAATCTAAAATCTGAATCCTTTCAGATTTTTTTTTATAATTTATTATTATAGTTTCTGTTAAAAAGAGAGATGTTACACACATAACTCTATCAATTATTATTATTAATCATAACTGTAATATAGAATAGTATAGTAGCAATGTAGAATAAATGATGTTTGTGTGCATCTCATAATCATCATTGAGCACTTATCCTACATATAAAAATAATACAACATGGTGGTGTTTGAGATGTCTGAAATACACTATTTGACATGCCAGATATGCTCTATCAGCTTAAAATCCAGAAAATTAGGTGGCCAGTGCAGTAATTGGAATTGATCCTTATGCTCCCCAAACCACTCCAATGCAATTCGAGCCTTGTGACTTGGGGCATTGTCCTATGGGAAGATTCTGTTTCTATTTGGGAAGACAGATGCCATGTAAGGGGCCAACTATTCTCCATTTATGTTCAGATAGTCTGCAGCTTTTATGGTCTGCTCTACCACAACTAAGGGTCCCAGAACCATATTTGAGAATGTTCTCCAAAGCATAATACTACTACCATCAGCCTGTGTACCACCAGCCATGACCTGCTGTACTTGGAGGAATTGTTCGCCTGGAAGATGGTGTACTCTGGCATGACCATGAATGTGATCAGTGAGAAATCGTGATTCATCCGACCAGGCAACTGTGTTCCACTTATCCATAGTCCAGTCTCTATGTTCTTGGGCCCACTGTAGGCGTAGTTGACAATAACACTTGGTTAACGGAGGCATACGAGTGGGTAATCTGCTGTGCAGTCCCATATTCAACAGTGTACACTGAACCAACACTAGCACTTGAACCTGCTTTGTATTGTGCTATCAGATGAGTCACTGTTTTGCATCGATTTTGCTGTGCCAAGCGGGACAGTTTTCTATGTCCTTTTTCTTTGATGACGTGGGGATGTTCAACACCTTGGTATCTACTGCTTGTTTTACCATCATTTATCCATTTTACATGAACACTAGCAATGGTAGATTGTGAACAACTTACCAGTCGTGCAGTTGTTTATATACTTGTTTCAAGTATTCGGGCCTTTGCAATCTGCTGTCTATTGAATTCGCTTTGATCAGTATGCCTTTCTAATCACTCACAAAAGTAAGTACTTACCATCTCCAGCAGTAGTTATATACCATTTCCACTTAATCACTTGGCTTCCACATTATCCAGACCACTTCATTGAAAAATGTGGGATGGTCATGATGTTTTGGCTCGCCAGTGTAATAAGCACATTTAGTATGTCATATGTTGTGCATGACACTGAACCAAGGAATGTCAGTGGGTTTTTCTGATTCCATTCAAATTCTTTAATTGAGCTGCCGGAGAAAGTGCTGTACAAATTTGATGTTTAGATAAAAAATTTTTTATTCAGGGATAAAATGTGATCAGGAATTTTAAGTGTTCATTATAGGAAGGACTGGTTTTAAGCATTTTGGCAAATTATAACGAACACGTCAGTTATAATATTTCAGTTCTTGATGGAATGCTAGTGCTAGAAAAGTCTTGGTGATTTGGTGACAGAATCAACAATCCAAAATTGTTTTCAATATGCTGGTTTAGCAAAGGATGTTGAAGATGAAAATAAGGATTTGCCTTCTGTAAATGACTTAAAAAAAAAGCATTTAATAGATTTAGAGTGTGATATGGAGGTCTTTCAGTCATATGATGATAATGCTGTTACATGCAAAGATCCAAGTGATGAAAATATGAAGACAAAAATTAAAATGAGAAATGTTGAAATCAAATATTCTGATGTTGATGAAAGTGTTGAGAAAATGCAACACATGGAAAGTGAAATCCCTACCACAGCAGATGCCAAGGCTGTGATGCATTTCATTAACAAGGTTTTATTTGACACAAACTGCAGAACTGAAAAGTATTTTTAACTGTTCAATTTGGGGACAAAAATATGGATGAAAGTTTCCTATAATCTGTATCAGTGCAGCACAAAATTGGACTCGGAAGTTAAACAAAAGTTAAATTCATCAATATTTTTGTTATTCATTTTTAGTGTTTTTATATTTTCATAATTATTCTTAGTTATAAATGTGTAGTTTGAAGAAGGATCAGAGCCATGATATTTATGCTAAACAATTTATTATGTAAAATTATTAACATACAGTGAAACTGGAAAAAAAAGGAAAAATATAAAAAAATTTAATAATTGCAAAGTAATAATTTAAATTAAACCTTAATGTTATTTTTTAAAATTAGATTTATTTTTCACTTCTTACATTAGATGAGAATGTCAATCGGCCTTTTTTTTATTTATCATTAAATTTTTACACATTTTCTAAAATAGCGGATTTTTCTTATTGAATCCAACATAGCAAACCAAAATTTTTGGTGA
>KK112943.1:388774-400519 GCA_000611955.2 Stegodyphus mimosarum | reverse complement strand
ACAGAATAAACAGTCATCAAGAAAATAGTTTTCACACCACTGTTATCGAAAGTAACATGTCAAGTTCCAGTGCAAATATTGTGACGAATAAAAATGAAATCATTTGGTTACTGGATAGCGGATGCACAGACCACATTATAAACAGTGATGAATATTTCAAAGAGCAAGTCACTTTGAAGGATCCTATTCAAGTGAAAGTCGGTGACGGAAGGATTTTGAAAGCTACAAAGGTTGGCAATATAATAGTTTCTTTTCCTGTATATAACTCTGAATCTATCATAACATTGAAGAATGTATTTTATGTAAAAGAAATGAAAGCAAATTTACTAAGTTATTCAAAGATTACTGATAATCATAAAATATTTTCAAAAGAAAAGTTCTCCAAAATTTATAATATCAATGGTTCATTAGTAGCAATAGCAAAGAAAGAAGAAAGATTATATAAAGTAAAGAGTTATGTTAAAAATAGTAAAATGTTTGCAAATTTGACCAACACTAAGTTAACGTTAAAAGAAAAATTGCACCGTTCACTTGGACATATAAATTTTAAATATCTGGATATTATGTGCAGAGATCAACTATTAGATGGAATCCCTAAAGAAATAGAAACTGAATATATGAAGTGTGCCATATCTATTGAAAATAAAATGCACAATTTACCATTCAAGAATAATAGAAGAAAAGAAGAAGATATTCTGGAGATTATACATACAGATGTAAATGGACCTCACAGAACAAGTGGATGTAATGGTGAGAAATACTTTGTGAGTTTTATTGATGATTATAGCAAGCTGGCAAAAATTTATTGTATCAAATCTAAGGATGAAGTCTCTAATTGCTTAATTGAATATGTAAATGAAATTCAAAATTTAACAGGGAAGATGATCAAAGAACTAAGATGTGATAATGGTAGTGAATATATGAATAGCAAGATATACAAATTTGCAAGAGAAAAAGGTATCAAGATAAAATCATGCCCACCATATGTACATGAATTAAATGGTATTGCTGAGCGTTACAACAGAACTATAATGGATATGGCAAGATGTCTTTTAGCTGAAGCAAAAGTTGACAGACGTTACTGGCCTGAAGTGATTAAAGCTGCTGCTTATTTGAAAAATAGGACATTAACAAATACTGTTGTAAAGAAGACACCATATGAAATATTTTTTAACAGGAAACCATCTGCAAATGAATTGAAATTATATGGAAGTAGAGTGTATGTAAGAATACCAGAAGAAAAGAGAAATTCTAAGTGGGATAAAAAGGCTGAATTTGGAATCTTACTTGGATATACAGAAGTTGGATATCGAGTTTTGATGAATAACAAAATTGTAGTTGCCAGACATGTTGACATCATTGAAGAAGACATAATGTGTGTAGGTTGTGATGATGAAGATGAGAAAAATATTACAGATAAGAAGAATGAACCTCAAGAAGTGTCATATGAATCGAGTAATGATAACTCCAAGGACAGTGTGATAAATGAGGATGAAACAAAAGGTGGAACGAGACCAAGAAGGCAAATCAAACCACCAGTTCGATTTCATGAGGAATTCGGGTACTACTGTGTTAGTGCAAATTTTTGTGATGCTACAGTTCCAGGTAACTTTGAGGAGGCGATAACATGCAGTGAGGCTGGACATTGGAAAGAGGCAATGGACTGTGAAATGAACAGTCTTGTTAAAAATGACACTTGGACACTAGTGACTAAACCAGAGGATAAAGCAATTCTAGATGTGAAGTGGGTATTCAAAAGAAAACCAGGTAATGTTTTTAAAGCTAGATTAGTAGTTCGAGGTTTCCAGCAAAAAGATAGTATTGAGGATACTTACTCTCCTGTCATTAAGATGCAAACCTTAAAATTGTTACTTTCCTATTCTTGTCAGTATAATTTAAATATTCATCAAATGGATGTTGAGACTGCTTTTTTAAATGGTTATGTTGTATCTGAGGTTTATGTTAAACAACCACAAGGCTATAATGATAATTCGAATAGAGTGTATAAATTGAAGAAAGCACTGTATGGGTTGAAAGAAAGCCCTCGTGCTTGGTATGAGTGTTTTAATGAGTATATTACGAGTCTAGGATTTCGTAGGAGTAAATATGATTATTGTCTTTATGTAAAATCTGAAAATGATGTATTTGTATATATTCTTTTATTTGTTGATGATTTGTTGATATGTTGCAAAGATACTCAGGTAATTAATGATATTAAGGAACAACTACATAATAAATTTAAAATGAAGGATTTAAATAAAGTAAAAAGTTACATTGGAATTGATATTGAATATGATAACAAGAAAAGTAATATCTTAACATTGAGTCAGGAAAATTATATTGAATCTTTAGCTAAGCTGTATGGTATTGAAAATTCAAAGCTTTATGATACACCAATGGAGACTAATCTTAAACTAAGCCAATCTAATTTAAATGAAAATGTTAAATATAGAAATCTAATAGGAGCACTCTTGTATATTAGTCATGGTACTAGACCAGACATATCTTTCAGTGTAAACTATTTAAGTAGATTTCAAAATTGTTATGATGAGACACATTTCAAATATGCTTTGAGAGTTTTAAAGTATTTGTACTTAACAAAACATCTAAAATTAACCTATAGTAAAAATCTTACAACTGATATTATGAATTGTTATGTTGATGCTGATTGGGCAGGTGATATTGTTGACAGAAAGTCAACTACTGGGTTTGTTATTGAATTATTTGGTAATCCAATTTATTGGAAATCCAAAAAGCAAAATTGTGTGACAAAATCTTCTACTTTTGCTGAATATATTGCTCTATCTGAGGCTGTGACAGAAATTAATTTCTTAAAAAATGTGGTGAATGATGTTTTTGCTGATATAAATGACCCCATTAAAATTTATGAAGATAATTCAGGAGCTTTGGCCATTGCTAATTATGGGAACTTCACTAAAAATTCAAAACACATAGAAGTTCAGTATCATTATGTACATGAGAATGTTCAATATGGAGTAATTGAAATTGTAAAGATTGATTCAGAATCAAATATTGCAGATATCTTTACCAAGTCTTTAGGAAAGATTAAATTTATGAAATTCAGAGAGGGTTTGAAACTGAAGTAAATTCTGTATACTATTTATATAAGTGATGTTTATTTAAATTTTTTTGCTTGAGATGAAATAGATTTTGGTAATGTCTTTATGTGAACTAAATTGTATTTAACTTTGATTTTAGCATTTAAATTAATGAAAGAAACATTTTGAAATAATTTGTGTTAAGTGTTGAATGTTATTGTTTATATCTATGCTTAATTGTAATCGGTAAAGATGAAAAGGTTACCTATATCTATGTTTATCTGTAATTAGTAAATATAAATGTAAGGAGGCGTGTTAGTTTATACATTTATCTTTACCATTTTGGCAACACCAAGTTTCTCTGCGTGCGAGCTTTGAATGTGTGTGTAATGTTGTGCACGTGTTGTTAAGTTTCAATAAAAAATGTGAAAAGGTACGTTTCTCAATTCTTCGACTTGTTTCTTGATTTGATACCGGCTTATTTAACAGAGTCATCATAAGCTTATTTCTTTGGCATACCCTAAGGGGATCGTGAGCTTATTTCTGGGGTATGCCAAAGAAATAAGCTCTCTTTGGAGAACTTTGCTGACAAACAAATTCACAGAACAAAATTTGAAGCCATACAAATTCTGCTAATATTCGCATTGTTCTGGTGACCCTTGGCTTGCCTTAGGTCCTCATGTTTAAAGTCGTATAAATCACACTGAGAAACATTAAATTGCTTATAAACAAGGGAAATTTTTGAAAAACCTTCATTTTTATTGCAGTCTGTGATACATTGAACATCTTGTTGATGTGCATCATGTCCTGCACCACAAATTTGATTTTGTGTCTCATTTTTGTAAAAGATGTAATATCATTGGTTTGCATGATGCCCTCAAAATTACACATTCTAATTCTTTTTCTTTCTTTCTTTCTTTTCTCTTCTGAGAGAACTTATGAAAATTACCACTTAATTTTCATCCAGTTAAAAGCAAATGAATATTAATTGTAAAAATATTTTAAATCGTTAACAATTGATGAAAAGCAAATGAATATTAATTGTAAAAATATTTTAAATCGTTAACAATTGATGTATATTGAATTCAAAAGAGGATAAGAGATGGTAAAATATAAGTTAAAACATATAGGCTAATTATCAAAATAGGCCTTTGTACTTTTTTCTTTCATGAGTGGGATCATTTTTCTTGTCTGTCAGCATTTAACATGTTTACGCTGGGGCTGATTTTCATTAGTTTTGCTGTGAGGTGGCGCTCAAATTAATGACGCGCTTCATCTGGTGGCATGCGATTTTTGCCTGTTCAAATCTGCAAACCAGCACCGGTGGTACGTGCCGCCCGATGAGACAATCTAGTGCGAGCCACCGGTGGCCCGCGCCGGCGTGAACGTGTTAAAATGCTAAATTAAGTCATTGCATTTCATTGAAATTAGTTAAAGAAGCAAAATTAAGAATTTGCTAAAAAGGTAAAAAAAAGTAAATTAAGTTACAAAATTGTTTTTTTATTAATCATTAACTTATCCGTCCTAAAACAATGGAACTTGTTGTGTGTAATTGTCATGTGTTAAGTGATGTATTTCTTTTATGAGTTTAATATGAGTCTTGGCTGTAAATTTAATATAATAGTTGCGTTTTAGAGCACTGAGTTATTTATCATATATTCTAGTCTGAATGTATACTTTTATCATATTCACATTTTATTTGCTAATTTTGCCTCGATACTTTGTATGATTGCTTTCTAGCTGACCATACTAAGATCGTATCTTGTCTGATATAGCTTAGTTTAACACAATATATCCCATTTATGTGTTATTCAGTAATGATTAAAATAAACAAGATATTTTTAAACTAATGCAGCAAAAGCTAAATGGGAATAGAGCACACCAAAACAAACCTTTTTCACCTTAGAATGTAAGACCACCAGTGCAGTGATTCTGTGCTAGAAGACACATTCCATTTAGGCATGCACACAATCTGAGGCAAGGAAATAACAGGAAAAGCATAAAACATTGAAATAAAACATATAAAAACAAGTGAACGTCAGTAATTACCTGATATGGTAAAGTAATACTATTAGAATAGTGTAATGAACAAGAGTTACAAATGAAATCACGTGTAGAAAGACCAGTAGTTATTGAAATGAAGTACTACACATAAAAAAGCTATTCAAAATAGCATCCAACACTGATTTCTGCAGCAGCTACTGAAAGCTTAGCAACAAGATCCTCGTTGGACTCGATTGGAATCTAGCCATCATGCTGGAATCACATATTGTAGTGAATGGCCGGAAGTACATAATGCAATAGTTCTGAATCCACTGGCTGGGAGAATATCAGGTAGCTCATTCTATCCAAATATTTTAGTAGTGTAAGCCAGAGATTAATTGTTAAAGATGTTTGCCTACCTATTCACTATAAAGAGTCATTTGTAGCAATGTAGACAAGTTGCACACGAATAATAGTTGACTCAAATAGGCACCTTGTGGGCACTGAAAATGCCTTCATGAGTCAAATACCATTTGGAAAATGCATATCTGTTTTCTTGTTATCCATATATTGATCTTTAGTCACTACTGAATTCGCTTGTGAGAATCTGTACTTTTATTTTTATGTACCCTCTTGTGCATCATCAGTGCACTTGCAGTCATACATTCTGCGGTGAAAGGTATTTATTTCAATGTGTTATATCACCCTTTAATGTTTTTTCATTAGTTTAGAAACACACCGTTATTAGTTTAGAAATGCACTGTATTAAATACTATTACTTTTCGTTGTGGATAGTCATCTTAAATTTGCAGTTTCTTCTAAAGATATATTTTAAAATATAATTGAAGTATTAGCTTTAAAGAAGATTAAAATACTTGAGAAATCTTTCTTTAGTGCAAATTTTAATTACCATAAAGCTGAAGAATTGCTAGCTAGATTTTGACTCCCTTAAGGTTTAGATCTAAAGTATGCTAGTTTTAATAATAAGCAATAAAAAGGCATAGTAGAAAGCATTTTGATCTTTGGGAAAAAAGAAGAATTCAAAACATCTTAATACAAATACACATGTATTTTCAAAGTAGTATTCACTTGTATTTCATATGCTGTAATTGCTTTTTTGTCTGTCTCAGTCTTCTTAACAACTTAAAAAATTCTGAAATTTTATTTGTTCCTTTCAAAATTACAGTAATCAAGTTTCAGTTCTTTAGTAAAGGCAAAGAGCAAATTCAGTTTTATTTACAGTAATCAAGTTTCTTGGCTTTTACAAATGAAAGATTGAACTGTAAACTGAAATTAATCAAATTTATTTTAAATTATATTCGAAGTATAAAAGCTTATAAAGAATTATTCATGCATATCTTTTTCAGTTCAAATACAGTAAATAACTAGGGACACATAATTTTTATGTGTTAAAAATAGACAGGAATAAATGCAAAATTCGCCAGTATTAGCAATTGAATATGAAATATTATTTAGGAAATTTTTTTATTGAAAACTGGTTTTTGATTCGAAGCTGACATCTATTTGAGTGAATATATATTGTTGTCATTTTTGTTGAAGATCAGGTTGATAAACTGATTATTGATTTCCTGAAGAATTGTTTTGAAAATGAAATTCTATATTGTAAAATAGGGATTCAGTTAATTTCTATTTCTGAATTCTGTACTCAAATAATGAAACTAATTCAGAATTTTAAAGGATCAAATTATACGTTTGCATTTGCACAAATTTTGTAAAATCAGGTAAGTGTGATTTAAAGTATTTTCTTGAGTAATAAATTGAGGATTATTTTGGAGAAAAAGCAGAATATATTTTGACAAATAAGAAAATTGATATGCACTCAAAATAATATTGATGATAGCAGTAGAGAAGAGTTTAAATAAACTGATTTTGACATGTGCTATTTCAACGTAAGGAAAGCATACTTGCTGATTACTTTTTTCATCTATAACAGTGGGCATTCCTATGTCAGCATTGAAGCCAAGTTTGTTAATAAAAAAATTCTCTGAAGTGCTGTATCCTAAAGATATTCAAAAACACAGGCTCATTGATAGATCACAATTATATTCGTAAACAACTTCTAACAGTCAATCAGCATTGGTGCCATTACAGATTCTTACAATCTCATTCTATAACAGATACTTTTCAAAGAAAGCTATTCAAACCCTTCACAGTCCCTAGCAAAATTCTTATAAAATATCTTATAGAAAGAAATATTTTAGTGTCAATAATACTGCAGTTACAGATATAAGACAAAGGCTAAGAAAAAGAATATCGAGACTGCATTAGTGTTATCTTTCAATTAATTTTGTTCCCATGTTATTGCAGCCATCTATTTGATTATGGTTTGTTAAAATTTTTTTTTTTTTTTTTTTTTTTTAATTTTTGTTTTTTTAAATTTTTTTTTTTTTTTTTTTTTTTTTAAGCTTGAAAGGGACATTAATCCCGAATAGATATTAGTCTCAAAATGGTATTTTTCTGTGAATCACTACAGACGATGTATCACTTTTCAAATTGTTGCCACCAAATATTATTGCCATGTATTATATTTAAAGAAATCAAATAATGAAGAATCTGCAGGAATGTATGCATGTTTTTTACATTTTGAATAACACAGTCTTCCACCTTAAGATGGGTACCTCAAAGCCCGAATTTTGAATTTGTTTAATTATCTATTTTATATTCTGTAGAACTTTAAAGAATTTTTAGTTAAAAAACTTGATGATTTCAAAGCAAGCAGTGTCAATACTTATGTGGAAAAACATTTTTATCTCCAATGTACAAGACTGTCTATCGAAAATTCTAAAGATGCGTTGTTTTTAAATATTTTATCATTTTGTTCTTGAATCAAATTTTACGGGCCGTAAGTGCCAAGAACGTGATATTTAATAAATAAAGTAAGCACAATATTATTAATAAATGACCCCAAAATTTTGTAAAGCTATCTTAGTAAGAAAATTGAACATTGATATGATGAACTGACAAGAAAATGAAGGCAAAATTAAAGGAAAAAAAAAAAAAAAAAACAGAAAAATATATACCAACACTTAATGCTGCATATAGAATTCTAAACATATACTGCTATGCTGCTGTTAAAATTTTTGTAATATTGCTGTTGAATTGTATATGGCTTAAGTACGAAGAAAATGATGCTTAATAATAAAGGTAAAAAGATAGTAAAAAAGGGGTTAGTAGGAGTTAGTGTAACAGAAGAGTGATAGATTACGAGCTCAGTGAGAACATAAAAAACCTTAACAAATCCTTTTGGGCAACTGTTGAACTCTGAAACCTTTCAGATTTTCTTAATTTTTTAATTTTTTGCAGATAGATGCAAAATTTTTATTTTTGCTAACTTTTTATTTTTTTTAATATGAAAATTGCATTTTTTTGTCAGTAACAAATATAATTCACAAAATGTTAAGTGGAATAAGAATAAACTTACTGCCTTTAAACTTGATCATCGTTAACGTATCATAACATTTGATGTTTTTTAAATAAGAGTGAGTAAGTACAATCAATACAAAGTCCAAAATCTGGACCTCTGGGCCAGCATTTTTTTTTTTTCAATAACAAAATCTAGGACTAGAGGATATAATATTGTTTGCTATAAAGGAGACTTTTTTCTCGACTAACTGAGATTCCTGTATGTCTCTTTCAAACAATCGCTTTCTGGCTAATGTTAATACACTGACAGTATGTTTCAAAATTAGGAAAAACATCACACTTATTTTGCCACAGAATCTGAGTGCTGTAGAAAGGAAAATTTTTCTATTAATAGAATTTGTGAAGAAATGTGGAGATGTGTTAACAAATGAAGATTATATAACTGAAGTTTTCCATTCGATGGCAATGTCTCAATCATCAATCAACCAACAAAGGGCAGAATCTGTAGTATGTTTTAAATTCAGAAAATGTCACTACTGATTGTGAAGAAAGTGGCAAAGAGCTTGTTGAGAATAACACGATTTCGTCTGACAGTTTATTAGGAATTCTAGAAGTAAGCAGTTACAGGACTTGAGAAATGGAACTTTTTACTGAATACGAAAGTATATCTGTCTTTTTAAAATTAAAAAGAAAATATTAATGGAAACAATGAAACAAGTTAAAAAATTTACGTTGGAAAAAATACTTTATAAAAGAAACATAATAGAAAGAAAAAATAAATATGAGCTTTTTTTTTCTTTCTTTTTTTTTGTAAATTTTGATTTTTTTAAGGTCATTAATACTTCATTATTTCATAAACAAATATTTTGTACTTTATTCTTTAATTTCTGTGTGTCCTTTTACTAGATTTAAAGTGATGATCTAAAACCTGGAGATTTCCGAAATTCGGAACCACCGAAGTCCTGATGATTCCAGATGTTGAACTTAGCACTGTATATTTTAAACTGCTATCTTTATGTACAATAATTGTTAGTGTTAAATCTAGAAAATTTATTCAGAATTTTTAAAAATTGTAGTGAGAATACTCCTGGTGTAATAATTGAAAGTACAGCTGTATCAAAGAATGAAGAGCCACCAAATGAAATATGGTTAAGAACAAACTCTGCACTTTGCTTTTCTGTTAATAATCCTCAAAATGGTTTGTTACTTTGATTAAACAATTTTTTTTTAACTTAGTGATGTTGATTAGAATTTCCTGGTCTTTTAACCTTTTTGCTTCTGGTTTCGTTAGAAAGGATGTCTGTTAATCTGTGATCTTCGAGTGCCGATTATCACTGTGTGCCTGAGAGTGTTTTACTGTTGAGCCTAGTATTAAAAAATGATTCCTGCTTTTTATTTAAATATTTTGGTTATTGTGTATGTTATTTCAATGTTTTTATAATATAAACAGAAAATCGTAACATTTCTAGAAGTTTTAAGCCAGTTGCAGTGTATGAAAGTTTTCCTAGTTTTGAATGTGCATTGTAAGTGTTGTGTGCTTTAAATTCTTAGAATAAAATACTACTAATAATAAAGTTAAAATTCAGGATTTTCTAATCTATAAAGATTGAAAGTATTCTGATGCCATTTAAGTGCAATTAAAATTTGATATAAACTGTTCTGTTTCAACATATCAAATATCGTATGGTGAGCCACAAATTACACTTCACTCACGTATTACATTTGGTATACTGAGCAAGCTTATTGTATTTGATACACTAGGAGCAAAGAGGTTAAAAAACTGTCTCTTTGTGACTAGGTCAGACACGCATCCTCACTGTATGTGTGTATGTATGTAAATACATGGAGTGATATGAATGAAAACTTTATTTATTTATTACAAGGCAAGTGAAGAAATACAGAAAAATTATCTATGCGTAATTTTTCAATGTAGTTCTCATGACTAGCAATACACATATTTTACTGTTTTAGAAGTGCATGGATACCTCATGAGAATTGTTTGGATTCTTACTGTAACCATTGTACACCTTTTCAATATTTCGCAAATGCTTGTGAACCTTTCCAGAAATCCATTACATTTGACCTGCTAACAATGTAAAATTACTGGGCAGTTATCTATGTGAAGGTCTATCATTTTAGCAGTCAACTGTTGTGACACCCTTTTCATCAACACTATTGAATCGTAGCACATCATAGATGCTGAACTAACACTATATGTATGATGGATTTCACAAGCTCTTCTGTTGTGGAGATGTTTTCATTCGTCATTATGTGGTATGCTTGACCTGGTCTCAAGGCATCCTGCACATATGTGATGTGGCTTTTAAACTTTCTGAACCTGTTTCACATTTGCTGTAGAGACACACATGAAACAGCATACTGTATTTTCATTCTGCAATGAATTTAAACTAGTTTAACACCTTCACTACTCATAAAATGTATCTCGGATTGTTTCTCAACATGTCGACACTGGGGTAATTATATTTGCAATGGTGATGCTTCCTTCATCAGTGTTACAGCATCATTTATCACCTATCAGTCACTCTTCGAATCATGAGAATAACTCAAACCAGCTTACAGATAAATCTTGCATTTCTTTTTTTTTTCAGAATTTTGTTGCACTTCTAAAGTTTTTTATTTCAATTAGCTTTGCACAAAGAAAAACTTTAAAATTGGTGAATTTATCTGCATGTTGTGTAATTATCTCACATACCTGAATTAGTAAAAAGTAATTTGGATTAAATAGACATGTAAAATTGAAAAGGGATTTGTTCAGATATGCGAGAGGATGAAATGCACTTATTATGAATTATTGATGATTGTATGGGGAAGTTCCAATTCCCCTTGATGAGTTGGGGTATTTCTGTGGAATCAGCAATAATTTTCTTGTTTTTTCCCTTTTCTTTTACATTATAATTGACAATTCTAGTGTATTTGTTTAAAAATTCCAATTATTTATTACCATAATGGTGCATATTTGCTTAAGGTTCCAATTATTTACTACCACAATATATATATATATATATGAAAATAACTTAAAAATTATATTTTTACTTTTTAATTATATTGTGATATTTCCAGTCGAGAGTCTTGTGTATTGTCGTTGTGACTGGAAAGGCTGCGGACTGATGACAGACAAATTTCAATTTAAGAACTCCACATCTTTATTCGATTAAAATGACAGATCATTTTTCTTTATATGAAGATCACATATTCGATAATACTTTAATTAGTGATACCTGTAAATTTTTAAAACTTGACATCATAAATATTTTTAACAAAGGAAAAATGTGGAGACAGAGCAAAACATTTGCATAGC
>KK112943.1:326737-369758 GCA_000611955.2 Stegodyphus mimosarum | reverse complement strand
TAGAGTGTCCCAGTATTGTACTTCTTAGCTATCCTCACCTCAGGTAAAAATATGCATTCATGGATCAATGTCAAATTAGAGCTTATTGCTTCTGCAGTATTTTTTTTTAGCCCAAAGGGCATTAAGGGGCATTTTTTAGCAAAAAGTATTTTTTGCTAAAAATTGCACTATTTTTTTTTAGCCCAAAGGGCATTTTTTAGCAAAGGGCATTAAGCCAGAAGGGCTATTAATTTTGTTGTGGCATTTTGCGCCAAAATCTTTAAAAGTCTGAATCGCATTTCAAATTGGTGCTACTAAATATCATCGCCCTGTCTTGCATTTTAAGAAATTAAATAATGAAGAATCTGCATAAATGTATGTATATTTCTCGCATTGCAATAAAACAGCCGTACCTACAGCCATCAAATTTTGAATAACATATGTCTCAATTTGAATATGGGCATCTGGAAGCCCAAATTTGGAATTTGTTTTATTATCTATTTTATATTTGGCAAAGCGTTTATGAGTTTTTGATTAAGGAACTCAGCGATTTCAAAGTGAGCAATGGCAGGACTGTACCGGGGGGATTTTTATTTCCAGCACGTGAGACTGTGTATCGGAAATTCTAAAGATATGCTCTTTTTAAATTATTTTGTGATATTGCTGTTGAATTGAATTTATGATTTAAGTGCGAAGAACATGATATTTAATAAATAAAGGTAACACACAAAACGTTAAAATAATGTCTCTTTGGGTGTAATATAAAATCTGGAAGCTTTCAGATATTCTTTTTTAATTTGATCTTTTTTTGTTTTGTCATCCCTTGCATAATATTATATAATACATGCAAAGCAATTCAGTTAAACTATTGGATATGTAGAGACCACCATAATGAATGAGAATTTATCCATATGAGGGTTCAGTGGTCTGTTTGAATTACAAAAAGCCAGCCATTGAGGTAAAACCTCAATCTTTTAGAACATACAATAGGCAGCACATTCTCATTCAATTGTGCTGTATGTTCTTTCTTTGGGACTACATTTCTTACTAAGATAAAGCACAGGAAGCTATTCACCATTGGTACATTGTGATAGGATAACCCTTAAAGCCATGCTCAATGCTCACATTGCATTACCTAGTCTTTTTCAAAACCAGGCACGTGAAGCAGTAGTTGACTTATTAATCTTCTAAATCTGTAAATGTTCTCTCACAGGTTTTGTCCCAGGAAATCTCTCATTCCTTAGTTTTTCTCGAAATAAGATCTAATATTTCACATGTGCGCTGAGCGCGTTTTCAGTCTTCTGCCGACAACTGGATCAACTGTCTCTCCAATCCTGTCATTTCATTAACGACCAACTCCATACCCAGTTCTTCATTTTCTTCTTTATCTGTATTGCATTCAAAAACTGGTTTACAATCCATCTTTTGAAAATTATGATTATTGATTTCGCTTTCTGTCTTTCTGTCCTCCAGTTGGAGAAAATCTTTCCTTGTTAGGAATCAAGTAATATCACTTACTGTCTTTGGGAGAACTTTACTATCTTCAGAAGATTTTTATCAGATTGAAAGTTCTGTTTTCTAGAATGTAGTGACTGGGAACAAGGGACTTATCTATTACCACAGCCTACATAAAGGAATGACCAAAATCACCTTCAGTCTTTAATTTAGCAAGTGGTAGGTACTTGGACGAGATCCAACAGGGGTCGGGATCCACACTACTTTCCCAGTTAAAGTTTCTTTAGGTGACCAGGAATTCATTATCACATCGATGGGAGAACCAGAATAAGGTATTCTTACCCATTAATAATCATCTTACTTCTGCACTGCTGTACAAAGCTAAGCATGTCAGTTTCTTTGCCTATTTTTACTTCCTTGTATGAAGCAAAAAGTGAATATTGTAATTTAAAAAAATTTCAGGTATCATATTTCAGTGAAAATATCCATTTTGACCACTGTGATATTTTTGCGTGACATCCCTCCCCCCCCCCAAAATTATAAAACTGGTTTAAAATGGATTCTGAACAGATTTTTTTCGTGGCATCTGCGCGTACATATGTATGCATCTCGCATAACTCAAAAACGAGAAGCCTTAGAACATTGAAATTTTATATATAGGACTGCTGTAACATGTAGACGTGCACCTCCTATTTTAATTGCAATCAGCTGAACCAAAAGTATATAAATATATGTATATCCACTTTTTTACTCAACTCAGTGAGCTCAGTTTTTTTTTATACTTATGTGTTGGTAAATTGTGCATTTTTGGCTTTAAAAATGATTGAATTATGTTTTTCTTATCTTCGATTAATGTTTTTATGTCTTTAGTAAACTTGCATGCAACATTTGTAGAATTATCAACAATTTAAAAGTTGTTTAAGTGCAGCTAAGCCTAATTATGGTTACGAAGGCAGCCATATTTATTTACATTTGAAACTTAGCAGGATAGTGGATTTGTCACCAGTTTAGAAAAACTAAGCTTTGCAATAACAAAGACAATGCCTTCTTTCATTATTGTGAACTAAATCATGCTTAATCCATTCTGGAATTTATTTGAGGAAATAAGTGTTTAAGATTTACTTCGTAATTTTTAATATAGATATTTTGAGTTTTTATGTATTTTTGCCTTGTCTCAAAGTGAGAACTGAATTAATTGAATGAGAAATACTGAATCGTCTGTAAAGAACTTTTTTTTTTTTTTAAATTTTTTTTATACATCGTTTTAGATTTATTATAGTAATTGAATAGAATATGTGGCAACAATTAGATAATTCTTCAGATGATATGCATGATTTTTGTGCATTCTGAATTATAAAATGAATAAGATGTAATGTTGTTAAGTGAACCTAGTGCCAGAATGTTGCTATGGTAAACAAATACAGTGAAATTTGAAGTGTGTGTTTATTCTATTGTGGTTTAAGCGCTGTTGACAAAGTAGATTTAATTCAATCCAATAAATTCAAATGAAATGCAAAATGCATATAATTTAATATTCTGTACAAGGAAGTCATGTGGTATGCACATAAGATTTATTTGTACAGTGTGGATGTGAGGGTCAGAAATGTGAAGACAAACCATGCACAAACATTGGAGCAGATTTGGCTCTTCGTTTCTCCAGTGTGATAAGATTTGCGGATATGAAGACATTTCGTACTCAAAACATTGACATGGCTTCTACTTCTCTTCTCCTTGTTCTGTTCATCTAGTTTATGCAGGTTATTTGAAAATTTTTAGGACACAGTTGGTCTTTCTTTTCTCCTCTAGCTTTCTAAGTTCATTAGGTCTTGCAACCTGAAAATCTCTCTTAGTAGTGAATACATTTTCTTGAAATCCTGCCTCATAGTTTTGAAGTTATCTACCTTTTCCGCTAACTTGAGCAGTGATTTAATTTTATCCCATTCATCTATGTAGCTTGTATATTTCTTTAGCTTGTGTGCTCATGCACCCTTTTAATCTGGTCCACAACTATCAGTTCTTTTGGATCAGTAAAAGTATTAAATTCTAACTTTTTTACCCATCCATTAAAATAAGCCTGCAATTCATACATAAAATCTCTCTAATTATTGTTTGGTTTCTTTGTATGACTTTTTCGCCTAAAGACGTCTGGGCTGAATGATTAAATAGTAGTGACCCAACAAAACCCATTTTATTTCAGATCTACTAGCATTGCTTTCTTTATTTCTGATTATTGTCTACCCTAACTCCATTGGCAAAATAGCCATGAGTTAGGTTTGACAGTTTGGTTTGAGATAAAGCCGTAGATCTGGCTTTGTGCTAAAAAAAGGCTAATTATAAGCTAATATCAGTTACCCTGACATCGAATTTTGGCATGATTCTTTTATTTTGAGCATGTTGTTTTGCTGAACTGGAATACCTGACAAAATGGGAGTGGATTCCCTAATGCTATTTGTGGTTGTAATTTTTAACCTCTCTAACTGAAATTGTCTGCCTCTTTCTCTCTCTCTCTTCCATCTGTTGCCTTTCCTCTAGCTCTTTCTCTTTGATCTATCTCCTTCTTTTCCCTTTAAATAACATTAAAACTAGCTTTAAGCTTTTCTTCTTCATAGCTTTCACTCCATTAAATATGCCATGTTCCTGTTTCATTGAAGTTCTGGCTTTCCTCTCAACTACTAAATTAAAATACAGTATTTCTAGAAGATATGAACTGTCATAATGCACAGTATTAACAATTCCTAACCACTCAAAATTATAATACAAGATACTCAGTTTGCTATATCAGTATTCAAATTTACCATTTAACATCAGTTCACTCATTAAGATACAGTGCATTGACAGTACAGATAACAGATTTAGCATTTTATTCAATTATTAGTGCCATTCAGTATAACTCACCATTAATATGAAATATCATTCAAATAATTGATAGAGAAAAGTTCTTTATTCTCACTTGACTTAAGTAACAACTTTCTAAATCAATATGCTTTGGGATTTCGCTAAAATTTTGCATTCTTTACACACATATAATACAATCTTTAAAGATTAATTAAAAAAATGATAGGAAAATTCCTTGCATCTAACGTGTTCAAACACAAAAAATTTGGATATAGCAGCTTTTAAAGATTTTTATACACATATATTACAGTCTTTAAAGTTTACTAAATATATGTATTTATAGTTGAGCTGATCATATTAATCAACAATCAACCTATGTCACAGATAATGACTGAGCAAATTTTGCAATTTGATTCATATACAGTTTTGACCCATGTTTTAACTCAATTCTTTTAAACGAATGTTGCTTTCCTTTAATTAAGCCTCAAGGTTATTAAGATTAGCAAGAGGTAACCATGTGAGCTGTCTTCTTCTGCAACACAGGCACTGCAGTTAACTGCAGAGGTTTTTATCGTCACTCCATTAGATACTTAAACACAAAATTCAGCCGATGACGATCTGGCAGTTCTTTTGGCACTGAAGTATCTTCAATGTCGAATTCCTTCTTTCACAATCAGACTCTCAACAGTGAACTTCTAGTTGACGTCTTGAAGCATTGGTACTGTTGCCAGGTTTTTTTTATCAAGCAACTCTGCTGAAGTCCTGTCATATATAAAAAAAATCTTTAAACAATCTTCAATAGGTTAGTGAGACCCAATATCCATATGGCTGCAAGTCTGTAATGTCACAGACTATGCGAAGATCAGGACTGGAAGGTAAAAGCATGAAAACTTACCATTATTATTATTATTATTATTATTTTTAGATTAAAATACAAACGAAAAACTATTTAAAATCAAAATCATCAAAGAGAATCTTTAACACACTGTTTTCTCATAAAGTTTGTCGGGAGCTCATTTCCACAAAGCTAACAGTTATTTCCAGAAGTATATTTGTGTATGTTCATACACTGATATTAAAAAGTATTATTTTTATAAGTAAATGTAAATATTTATTAACAAATTAGCATGTAAATGTATTTTGTTATCTATTTTGTGCTTCAATAAATGCTATTATCCCCATAAATTATCCACCAAACTTTAAATGCATAACATTTCCATTAATTTTGTTATTTGTATTTTTCTGCCTAAATTTATTTTTTTCTACTTTTCTCTATCTCTTATTTAACCAGCATTACTTAATCATTTTATGCAAAATAATTAAAAAAAAAATCTGAAAGGTTTCAGATTTTAATTACGTCCAAAGGGGCGTTTATTTAACATTTTGTGTGTTACCTTTATTTATTAAATACCGTGTTCTTCGCACTTAAACCATAAAATGATTTCAAGAGCAATATCGCAAACTAATTTTAAATTGAGCATATCTTTAGAAATTTCAGTACACACTCTCACGCGCTGGAGATAAAAATGTTTTTCTGTACAATGTTGGTATTGCTGGCTTTGAAATCTTTGAGTTTGTTAATGAAAAATTCATTAAAGTTTTAGAGAATATTGTTACGAATTTCACATTTATTTGGCTATTTATTTATAATTGTAATTAAAGTTCCTTTTTATTTTATTTTCCCGTGCAACGAGACGATTTTTAAAGAAAAAGCTACGTCAAAAAAAATAAATAAATAAATAAATAAATAAATAAAATAAAATAAAAAATAACCAACAAAGAAACATAAGGACTAAATTGAAAAGTGATACGCCATGTTTTGTGAAACAACTCAAAACGCCCAAACGAAAGTAATAGTCCTTCGGGACTAAATCCCTTTGGACTAAAAACTTCATTTCTTGTTGTACTTTTTTATAGCAATTTTTTATGTATAGTCATTTTAGTTCTAAAATATAGATACTTGACTAAAAGTGGGAATTCTGAAAGAAAAAGGCACAATTTTCTCTTCAGATATATATGCGATAGGGGGAAAAAAGAGTGGTTCCATAAAAAAAGCAGGTGATATTGAAGAACAGGCTGCAATGATAATACGATTACACTTATTTCAATTGGGGCTTACGTGTACTAGGAAAAAATTCTTTCAATGCAGTGCTTGTTATATATAATAATAAAATTCTAATTAAAAGTTTTTTGCCCCAAGCTAAACTTCATAGTCATTTTGAAACAAAGCAGTCTGGTTACAAAGAAAAAAACTACATTTCTATAAGAAAGAACTTAAACCCCCGGAAAAAATGCCAACTGCTAAAGATACAAATTGCTAAAACTGAATACAAAATGGCAACACAAGCATCCTATTGCCTGGTTACCACATTTCACTTAATGGTGAAGCTCATGTGTTTGGAAAGATGCTTGTTAAGCCTTGTGTGAAAGATAGTGTGTTCTACATGTTCAATGAAAAGCCTGCTAAAAAATTGTTTTATTACAACTGTTTACATTTTACTGTTTAACTGTTTACATTATACTTTTTGTGTTGCTTTGCTGATATTTCTACTGATATAGAGGCAGAGCTAATTAATTAAGTGAGTTAAACCTTGCAATGAATTTATTTTATGCATGGATGAACCAACCTGTATTGTAGGTCTATCTGTTTCACTACTATTTGTGTTCTATGTGTATAATAAAAGCTTTGAAGAAGATTTACTCTTTTGTGAATAATTCTTGGAAAGAGTAGTTGGAAAAGATGTATTTAACTGAATTAATAATTATATTTTTGAAAACAAACTTGATTGGCAAATGCGTGCCGACATTTGAACAGAATTTGCACAAGCAATGATGGGTAAGATGAAGAGGGTTGTGATGCGTGTTTTAGAAGCAGGTACAAGTGCAACAAAAAGTTTCCATGTTTTGCATAAACAGATACTAGTTAAATATAAATGTCTTCATTATTGTAGATGCTAAGGCAACAAGAATCAGCAGTAATTTTTATAAATTTGCAGTATTAGTTTGATGGACGTGAAAATTACTGCTGGTTTTTTTTTCCCATAGCATCTTCTATTTCTTTTATTTGACATGTTATTTTTACTTAAAATATTTGCATAAAAGTATTTTGGATGTAGTTGTAAAAGTGACAAGTAATCAACTATATAAAATGTTGATCACTCTTAACTCAGATTAATTAACATTTTATTCAAGGAAATGGGTAGCCAAAATACAGGGTGTTTATAAAGTCCCGGACCCATTTTGATGTTTAATAACTCATAAAATAATACAGACAGACTAAAATGAATAACATAAATTGTTAGATAGACTCAAAAAGTTTCATGACCCTTGTCAATGAACTTCCATGTGTGCCCCCTTCGTTGCATGGAGAATATCAAGTCAATATTCAATTTCACACCAGGTAGCAGCAAGCATGTTGGCATCCACAGAGGCTATTGCGGTTGTAATTCTGGCTTTTAGGTCATCAATGTTCCACACTGTCCTTCTGTAAACATTGTCCTTTACAAAACCCTAAAGGAAAAAGTCCAGCGGCGTTATATCAGGTGATCTGGGTGGCCAAGGAATTGGACCTCCTCGCCCAATCCGTCTTCCTGTAAAATGGTCATTCAAAGAACTACAAATGATGGTACCCCAATGAGGTGGTGCACCATCTTGTTGCAAAAAGACATGTGGCTGAAGCTCTTCTAGTTGTGGAAATATGAAGTTTTCCAACATGCCTAAGTATACGACTGATGAGACCGTCTTTTCTGTAAAAAAGAAAGGCCCAATGACTCGGTCATGCATTAGTCCACACCACGCATTAACCTTTGGGGAATCCCTTTGTGTCTCATGGTATTCATGGGGATTTTCAGATCCCCATATGTGCAGATTATGATGATTAAGAATGCCAGAAAGATGAAAGGATGCTTCGTCGGAGAACATTATGCGCTTCAGAAATTCAGCATCATCTTCTATCTTCCTTAGCATATCTGTTGCAAAGGCCATCCTCCTAGGCCTATCGTCTGGTTCCAAAACTTGAAAAGGAAAATATATAAGTTATTCCATCAATAAATGCCATAAGTTTGTTTATATCTTCATTATTTTATGAGTTATTAAACATCAAAATGGGTCCGGGACTTTATAAACACCGTGTACTTCTGCACTTTTATTGCACACTGAAGGTGGCTATTTCGAGGAAAAAACATTCTCTAAGCCTCATTGTTATTGCCTGAGCCCAGGCTTCTATTTCATCATTAGTACATCTGCAACTGAAGCAGATTCTATAATTATATCTTTGAAATTAGTCCTTGAAATTTATGAATATTACACTAATTCTTGTTGACTTAGCACCTCCAACAATCATTACTCGGCATGTTATTTCAACTGAGACTGTCAAGATTGTTTGAACTGCATAAGGAATTAATGTTTCAATTCATCAAACAATTTCAGCGAAAATTTCATGGAATTTCCTATTCTTCCTTATTATCCATGGAAGTCCTATATGACTAATAAGTGTTGCTTATTTATCAGGATATTTACTAATTATAATGAAATAAATTTATCATTGCATGGGAGAAACATTTTTAATGTAGTGACAAAATAGTGTCTTTCAAAGGAAAGTTGATATTCTGTATTTTTCCCCTAGTAGGAAATAAATATGACTGTTTTCCTACTTTAGATGACTTCTTAAATGAAGAAAATTTAAAAATAGACAAAAACGTTTACAATAAAATACTATGAAATTTGCATAATTTATAGTTAAACTTTGGTCAGTGTTTCCCAAGAGTACCAGAAAGGAAGTTATTGAATATGAAATCCTTTCATCTGAGTAGCTAAGGTGACACATATGAGTGCAACTGATTTAAAAAAAAGTTGATTTGACAATTGATTCTGGCATAAAACAAAAATTTAAATATTTGCTATTAAATGAATTTGTAGATCCATTAGGTTATACTGATAAGGAATATGAAAAATGTGCAGTGGGATTCAAACTCTGGACCTCCTGAATATGCATCAAGTGTGCTTCCAGCTATACTATGAAGGTGTTCACAATGGAGGGAGAAAATACCTTATACACACCTCCTTTTAAAGAGCGACTAGAGATCAGGCGATTTAGTCACCAAATCCTGGTGGTGATAATTAATTGTCCATCACCTTTTTAGTTTGGCAGCCACTTGTCATTAGGTTATATCAATATAAGAATGTGAAAAATATGCAGTGCCCTCACTGGTATTCGAAGTATGACCACCCCACATACACGTCAAGTGTGCTTCTAGTTACTCTATGAAAGCATATGGGAAGGATACCTTATAAATTTATTGGATGGATATATATCGGATACCTTATAAATTTATGTGAAGTTTGCCAGAAGAATATCCAAATTTACTGAAATGAGTTACTCATATTTTGCTTCCTTTTACAAAAACGTATTTGTGTGAGGCAGGCTTTTTAACATTATGTTGCAACAAAATTCAAATAGAGAAACTGAACTGATTCTGCATCAGACTTGAGAATTCAGATTTCTAATATTGTGCCTGATATTAACTGAATTTGTAATTTCAAGACTCAAGACACTTTAAAATCATTGAAAACTAAAGTATTTTATTTTTATTTTATTTTATTTATTTATTTGTATATTGTTTTATTTAATTAGTGTTAATGTGTTCATTTTTTGTAACAGTTAAAATAGAAAAAATTTCTTTCGTAGGTATAATATAAAAATAGAATAAATGTTGATTTAGTTTATCTAATATATCTCTGTTATCATTTATTATTATAATTAAAAACCCAAATTTACACTAGTAATCTGTAAGAGTTTTAGAACTTAAAAGTGTTCCATGATGAGAAAAGTTTGGGGAACACTGGTTTAGACATTGTTATTAGAACTACACCAAAAATGTGTTTGTTTCCAAAAAGTATTTCTGATATTCACTGATCAGAGGCTTAGTGCATCCCAGGTTGCTGTATTCCAGAAGGATAGTAGGGTTCCGATAGAAAGCTAGTATCCTATCACTTGACTGCCTGGAAACCTCCTTGTGGGTTTTCATATAATTAAATAAGTTTTTCTGAAAATACTTGATTTAGCATTTTATATTCTTTTTTTGGAATTGAATAAAAATAAAGTTTAAGATCGCTATTAATCATCTGATGGGCATGGATTTTTGTATTTTTTTATGAAGAATTGCATAAGCATAATATTTTAAATAAGGAAGAAAGCATAATATTTAATAAGGAAGGAAGCATAATATTTTAAATAGGTAATATATACCAAATGATTAATTAAGATTGTCTTATAATTAACATGTGTCACATAATTTTTATCATGGTTTTAAAAATCTTGTTTATAATTTTCGCTAAAGTGAATATTTCTCCCTACATATTTCAGGGTGTAAGTATTCTCGTGTTTCATTTTTATAAATGTTTGCAGATTGTTTTCATGATATGAAAAATAAAGCAAAATATTCTTCACTGGAATCTGTCTTCTCCATCAGCTCATCGGATTCTTCCTTGTCAATGCCAGGGAAAAAAAGGTATCTATATAGAAAGTGAAATAAGAGAAATAATTTTATATGCATTTAAACTCACTGAAGAATTTTTTGGACAGGAATTACTGTATTAGCTGTTTGAATCACCATATCAAAATCATTCATAGCAAAATTTGAGAATATATCTTTGACATGTAATTTTTTTTTTTCTTTTTCTAGTGAGCTACTTTATCAATTGTTTCGTAGCTTAACTAGCAGAATGTTGTTACTCATCTTTGTGTTATTCTGATGACTGAAGAGGTTTCTTGTATGCAATGTGAATATGGGCTACTTTCTTTATGTCCCCATATGGGCAAGTTATCTGCACATACATGCTTATAGTTAATTGACCAGTCAACTGATCAAACTTAGATATTAAGATCAAACTTTTTTGGGGGGATATGCTTTTAGAGTACATTTAATGTTTTTTATTTTTATATTATGGCTACTCTCTTATGTATTTTATCAAATGGAAATTTGAAATGTTTGCTTTAACTAATCAATTGACATATTAAGCATAGCAAACTATTTAAAGTATTGCTTCAAAATTAAGTATTGACACTGAAAACATGAAGTGTTTCAAATAGCCTGAAAATTTCTCTTTTATCTTTTCAAGAAGTCCTTGAGCAATTTTTTTACTGTTTTTCTCTGTCACAGATATCTACCCTGTATATAAAATATTTAGCTGAAAGCTCTCCTAATAGATTATTTTTCAGAAGAAGGGAAACAATTAAGGTGATAATATCCAAAATAGGGCAATTTCAGTCAATTTTAAAGCATCATTTACATTTTCCATGCAACATTCTGAGTTATTATGCTGCTTAATAATATTTTAATACTTCAGAGTAGTAAGAAGATTGTTAATAAAATAATCTTGCATTGGCTTCCCGAAGACTGAATTTTTTTTAAAAGCAATGCCATTCTTTTTATGTAAGTTTATTGTTGTATTTATATGTACTACCTGAACAAGAAAATGCCACACCATGAAATAACCTTTGGAAATAGACTAAACTGTGAGCATTGTTAGATAATCACTTAACATATATAATTTCCAAAGATGCACAATGATGACGCAAATAGATATACAGAACATCAATAAAATATTCTCCCTATTTTGGGCAAAACATTTTGGAACAAATCCTTGTTATTGAGTGTTTGAATTATGCTCTGTAATACTGATACTGTATGTTGCAGATATGATCAAACAGTTAAACTTTTTGTCATGGAGGAAAAGAAATATTCAGTCGACAAGTGTTTGATTGGCAAGAAATCAGGGTGGCCAAGGGGCATCACTTGCAAAGTAGTCAGGCTGAGCTGAGCGTGTGTATGCCTAGATGTTATCTTGGTGAAAAAGGGCATTTGAGATGCCTTTAAGGTACAAAAGAAGAGAAGGCTGCAGAACGTAATGACACAGCAGTGTCCTCTTAATGTACACTGGAAAGGAACTGTTCTTAGAATTAAATCACACTCCTAACCATTATTCATACTGATACTAAAAAATCATAGATGCATTTGCACGATGGCCTCATTGTCTCCATACCCTCACATACCGATTATTATTTGTGAGGCAGAAGCATGATTCACTGCTAAAAACTACACTATTTTATTTGGCACTTCAGGCAATATCATTGCAAGTATTCACACGATGGCTCTCTGTCAATGGAAGCCTTGTTAAAGAATGCCTGGGCACAAAGCCTGCACCAGCAAATCATTGCAAAATTGTCAGAATCCATACTGGACACCCTGCACACTTCTACCTATTCCATTAACAAAACCTGCTTGATTTAGTCCCTTCTATTTGCCTATCGATTTTTGCTACTTGATTTTAATCATGTTGTGTTTATATACACTGCTGGCCACAGATATTGCAACACCAAGAAAGACGAGTTATCACAACAAAATTTATTTAGTATAGATAACATGTTGACCAAGTATCAAATGATTAAATTTATAGACTTCTGTGAAGTGTGGTTTCTTCCAGAATCAGTAGCCAGAGTAGCCACCATTGTTCGAGATCACCGCTGCCACGCGCCTCGGCATTGATTCAAAGAGACTTTGGATATGTTCTTGGGTACAGCAGACCAAGCAGCTTTCACGCGTTGCCAAAGTTGATCTGGTGTGGCAGCTTGGGATATAATCTGGGTCAATCGTTCAGCAACCATGGACCACGGTTTATATCGGCGAAAGATTTGGAGAGCGAGGCTGCCAGGGAAGCAGTTCAATCTGGCGATTGACGAAGAACCCTTGGACAATACATGCCATGTGTGGTCGCACATTATCCTGTTGCAATATGGCTGTGGGCAAGTCCTAAAGGTAAGGAAGGACATCTGGCTCCAACACCTCGGAAATGTAGCGCTGGTGGTTTAAAGTACCGGCAGTGCGTACTAGAGGATTGCGAGAGTGATATCCAATACTGCCCCATACCATAATACCCGGTGCGAGACCAGTGTGGCAGTGCATAACACAGCTATTCAGCATCCTCTCTCCACTGTGCCTCCAAACTTGAATCCGACCATTGTGGTGTTGCAGACAGAAGCGTAACTCGTCAGTTAAGATAATTTCATTTCATTCTGCCGTCCATATCCTTCTTTAATCGCACCATTGGCAACAGAGACGTCTGTGGTTCTGCATCAAGGGTAGACGAAGCAATTGACGTCTTGTGAACAGACCACTCTTCTATAAATGGCATCGAATGGTGTGCGCAGACACTGGATGATGTGTTACAGACTGAATGTGCTATGGTTCATGATGTGACTGAGCGATCCGTCACTGTCATGTGCATAATGTTCCTGTCATCACGTGAAGTGGTGCACTGAGGTGGATGTGATCGAACACATCGATCCACCGTCCTGCATCCAACGGTCACATATCCACATTACAGTTGTTTGGTTTCGTTCAACATGACTACCGATTTCCTTGAAAGATAGATAATCCACACTCTCGATAGGCCTCTATCCTTCCTCTGTCGAACTTGGATACTTGATCAAACGATGATCGCTGTTTACTACAAGGCATAATTGTTTTTTTTTGAAAAAAACACAATTGCGAAACTTTAAATCGTCGAAAACCCGAAGCTTGAAATAACGCTTTGAAGTGGCGCCACAGGTGCGCGTGATGTGCGTCTGCGCTGAAATTGTAATCATTTGCATATTTCACCTCCGCTAATGCATGTTGTAAATTTCATGTTATTTGCATGCTTCCTTCAGGGTGTTGCATTTATGGTGGCCAGAGTGAACATGCATTGTGTCTATAAAAGTCCGCTCAGTCTTTATTTTCATAACCATTGGTCTTAAACATGTATTTCAAACTACAAAAATGTTTTAAATGATATTATTGTTATATTAGTGCCTTTGAAGAACACCAGATGTAAACTAGAGCTTTTAGTGGTTAGTACATTAAAACATGCATTGTGATTATTAATTTAAATATCCTAACAATCCAATGATATCTGGTATATGTGTCATGTATAGTTTACTAAATAAAATAAAACATCATACTAAATTTATAAGTGAAATAGATTTTTATTTTACTATTAAAATTAATATAAACTTTTAGCATTCTCCTAGGAGTCAAATTAAATATTGTACGTTTTAGCATAATAATATTAGAGTCAATTAAAGTTAAAATTACAAATAATAAATAATAATTTTCATTGCACTTATAATCACATAATTTTGTATCTCTCAATATTAACCCCATGCATAAATGAATAAATGTGAATTAACACCTTTGTAACTTAATTTTGAAATGAATTAATTACTTGAATTAAATTTAAGGATTCAACAAAATTCGCTAAGAAGAATTAGCATATTTTTGTAAATCCAAACAAGTGGAAACCGCACAACAGGATTAAGGTAATCATATGTCGAGGAACACTAAAGCCTATAAGCAGAATGGAAAACCCAAAGCACATAGAGTAGCACAGCTCGAATGTAGCGCAATGACATCAAATTCTGTAAGCAGGTGGCAGTAGAACTTTTCGGCACAGACTAAAGGTGATACAAACTGGTCAGCTGGCAAGACATAGAAATTCGCTAAAGATGGCTGATGGCCCCCTTTCAGCAATGTCCACAGCTCTACCAACCTGAGTGGGACAGAAGATGAACTAGGTGATATCCGAGTTGAATCCTCTGGCCATGAAATTAGGAAATAAATGGCTATGCAGTGGTCATGATGAATCACCAAGATGCTGAGCGCCGCAGCAGCCCCAAGACGAAGATGAACCATACTTCCACAGTGCAGAAGCACAGGTTTACTGATGGCACAGTATATAACAAAACTAAACTGGGTATCTAAGAGGGAACCATATTATTGCCCCTCACTGCTATTCTGCAGCACAGCTTTCACTGGAGGAAAAGGGAGCGCAAGAGTGTTCATGGAGCGAGCAAGAAACTGCCCGTCGTCCTACGAAACAGCACCAGAGCTAATACTGGGAATCAAGAGGGTGAAAAATCGCGTGCACCAGCTTTTTGTTACAAGCATTTACCAATGGCACCAAAACTCACTCAAAAGGCTGACAATTCCTGTCGAAGAAAACAGTATAAAAATTCTTACTTTTCAAAGCGTTAGTTCAACGTCTTTCCCCCATATTGCCAAAATAAAAACACCTGTTGACAGCAACCCTTGAACTCTGCCGGAAGCACAAAGTGACCTTCACCGTAAATCATCTCAAAGCAACTTAATGACAAGATAGCTGTTATACCAAATGCTTTGAAAGCTACAAAATTTTGTTAATTAAGTGAGCATATTTCACGAATTAATTAAGCTATCAACTTAAAAAAAAATTTAAATTAAAATGCAAATCTTTCTGTTTCTTCTGGTATAAGTTATAATTATATAAACTCAAATTAAGTATTTTAAGATCCAGATTATAACATGAAAAACACACCCATTTCCGTTGTCCGCTGCCAAGCACGTTCTGAAACGAAAGTAACGAACTTACTATCTTAAATACAAAACTGTAATTAAAGGAAAAAGAAATTAACACAGAGATTAAATAAAATACACACTGTGTAGCATAATGTAGAATATAAATGAATTAATTAATAATTTAGCTTAATTTCGCTACACAACATCATATTATTTTAGATTTATATTTTCGGATTTTTAAATTTAAAAAAAAAATGAAGTAACAAAATCTAAATTTTTAGATATTGCTTCAGTCTTCGTATTTATTGTAAGAAAAATTTGTTCTCAGGATGAAAAAATAAAATACAAAATGTTTGATACTCATGAGACAAAACTTGACCGAGATATTTGATATTAAAATTGAGAATCATATTAAAGGGCTGTACACAAATTGAAAAGCAAAAGGTTTGCATTTGTGTGCAACTACAAATAAAATATTTTTTAAAAAAGGTTTCCAATGTTAAGAAACTACATGATGAGCATTTCTGTCCAGATTATTGTGAAAAATATTTATAGTGTAATTTTTTTCAAAATGAAGATCTTATTTACAAATTGTTACAGAATTCTTGTTCTAGAAATCACTGGCAGGCTTCAGTATTGACTCGTAGAAATTGAGTAGTATTGACTCGTAGTATTGACTCGTTAAAAGCAGAAGTGCTTGGTTTAACTTTGAAAAAAGGTGCTGAAAACAATTTCTGTCCCTATTTTATATCTTTCATCACCTTAATGTGAAAGTAATTTTCAAAATGGAGTAAGTTATATGTGTTATACTTCAAAAACTGGAAGTTAATCCAGAAAGAAACATTTTCAGCAATTCCGATAACAGTGATTCATTAATCTCTGTGCTGAAAAGGGTTAGAGCAAGCGGGTGTCATGCTCATGAAATAAAGGAACTAGCTTTGCAAAACTTCGCTTCCCTTTTCCAGAAAAGAAAATGGTACAGGTTCCTGATAAGGTAGACTGTGCAAATTAGTGTATGTCTAATGACACATCTAAATTAGCTCAACATATGAAAATTCTAGAAAAAGAAAGTAAGATGTTATATATTTTGTATTGTTGTATTATCAACTAAACATAAAGAAGAAATTTGTTATTATTGAACTTACTTCTGCTTGTAAAAAATTACATAACTTTCAGAAAATGAGAATAATAAAAAACAAGTAAAGAGTTTTAGAAAAAATTTTAATGGATAATCAAACATGTTTACTGATTTGTTAAGAGTTTGTTTGTATACAATTTGTTAAGAGGAATGGAACACTGAAAGCAGTATCTAGAAGACATTACAACTACCTTAGACAAAAATTGTAAGAAAAAAGTATTTAAATACTGAACATTATTTCGAGGTATAACAAAAATATTTTGAAGAAGCAATCTGATTGAAATACAGTAGTAATTGAAATATTTAATATGTGGTCAACCTGAGCTAAAATTAAGTCTGAGCAAAAATTTTCAATTTTTGATTTTCTTAAATTTTTAAATTTATTTATTTGTGTGCATGTGCACAAATCTGTTGTGAGAGTTCAATTTTTCACTTACAGAAGGAAGAATAGAGTATGACTATCAAAGACTATGTATAGTAATATATAATCATATGCGGTATGCTTTTAAGTAACAATGAAAACATATGCAAGTCTAAAGTATATAAACAATTCTAATATTTAAAAATAATGCAGTAGGTCTATTTAAATGCATATTGACTTTATTATAAAAATGCACCATTAAGAAATTATGTAGAATTTTATACAGTGGCACAGTTTTCGGGCACTTATGTTTTTGAAATTTATTTTGATCATCTGCATCCCCAATATTTTAGTTCATACACCACTTGTTGTGTCTTTATGTTTATTTCAGTGCAGAAAACAGGAAAATTCAGTTATGTCTTTGCCGGGATTCGAACTCTGGACCTTCTGATTGCTAACCAGACAGTGAAGTTCAGTAACACCATGAAGGCATGCGAAAAGGAAGGAAAAAATTCCTTACAAATTTATTTAAATTTCATTCCTCCCACCCTCAGTGATTTTTAGCATAATTTTTCTTATGAAATATTATTTAATCTGAATTGCCTTTATATACTGTAGATATCTGTAGACACATAATTAAGATTTAAGTCAATTTAGATTTCTTGTGAAAAGGCAGCACTGCACTAAAAACTCCCAGAAACTCCCGTGTTTTGTTGCAAAAACCTTTTATATTTCAAAATTAGCAGCTATGTCATAAGTTGGATCACAACCTTGAACTTAAATTCAAAATTTCAAAAATTCTGACTGCAAAAATATTTTAAGATTTTCCTCCAAAATTTTAAAAGACGTTAGTCGAAAACATCAGTTAAAAGTGGTGTGACACTACCGACAGTCAACTGCTCAAAGAATTATGATTTCTGTAATCCCTTAACACTAGTCCAAGAAATCGTACTTAAAACCAAACTGAAATACTCTTCAACACAGCAAATGTTAAGTACTGTCAAGCTGAATGAATGATGGACTCATAACACATTTTGAGAACATTCTAATGCTATATCTGAATATTCTCAAACTGAAAGGTTGAATATACTCAAGTTGTTTTCTATCAAAATCCAGTTACATCAGTTGATAAGTTGTACAAAAATACAAAAGCAAACTTCTTGAATGTTTTGCTGCACTTGTTTGATGGTAATGAATTTATTGTTGGATTTATTTGATTTTAATGTGAACCATTTCCGTTTGTATGGATGTGCTAATAAACAAAACAGATGTATTTCAGGAAACAAAAATCTGTTCAGGGGGGAAAAATTGTCTAATTCAGCAATGACTTCATTATGGAAAATGACCAATTGGGCAGCATTTTTTATATAAATCGTAACATCTTTTTTCATTTAGGAAATAATGCATCAACTTATTGCTGCAGTTTATTAGTTTATTGCAATATTATGCACCTTAAAAATCTGCAAAACCTTTATACATGCAAGATGTAGCCATTTCAGGAAATTGTATTGCAACTTTCCTTTTTTATTCCAGTTGTAGTGTCTTCTTTTGTCAGAAATTTGAACTATTTTTAAAAGCCACTTTGTATACATTTTATTGTCTATTCAATAAATATGCATTTTACTTCACTGTCTAGAATAGACTGCTGCTATTTTTTAATTTTTTTAGGAATTCTTCAGCAGTAAAATTGTTGTTCTCAGTTATCTCAATTAGACTAGTAGCGGCAGGGATTGTCCTTGTTCATATTCGCTGGATCACAGTTCATGCGGTTACTTTCTGCGGATCCTCGAGAAGGATACAGTATTTAGCAGAAATTCAACAACATGAAGTGATCTGAAGCAGTACATATGTCATGCATTTGGCCTCTGTTATCACTGGATTTCATTTGTACAATATTTTTTCCATAATTCCTCTTGAAATATGTGGTATTTAATAGATATATAACAATACAGGAAAATGTCGAATACATTTGCTTTTCATACTGTGAGACAAGTAGTTGAAAATTTCATTTTCATTTGTGGCATGTGATTGTTGCAAATAGTAGCCATTTTGAGAAAACTGTATTGTGAATTTTCTTTGTTCATTTGTGCATAAAGATGTTTTACACCACTTTCTTCTTCTGTCAGAAATTTAAACTATTTTTGAAAACTACCTTGTATGCATTTTATTGGCTATTTAATAAATATACATTTTACTTCACTTCAACTATTTCGTCATCTGCAGCTGTCTTTGAGATATTTGTTAGTTTCAGGTCTTTTGTATTGTTGTTGAATACTCTATGTGTCTATGTATATATTGTATATGCAGTATATGTTTGCTATTAGAATTGTTATATTAGGAAGCAAAGCAAAAACAGAAGCTTATTTATTGTATATATACAGTGTAATGAGAGGAAGATATGATTAAATTTGTATGTGGTTTGGGGTATACTGCATGCAGAATTCAGTACACAGAGCTGTCACCTCTGACAACAATAATGACTGTGATCCGGCTGGGCATGCAGTTGTACTGAATTAGGTTGACAGAAATCGGTACTTCATTAAGTGGCCGCGTGCCAGTTTGTTGCCAGCCGATGGACAGATATTCTCAGTGAGGAAGATATCTGAAGAGCGTGTTGGCCAGGGCAACAATCGAACACCTTCTATATCAAGGAAAATCAGGACAGCACCAGAAATATGCAGTCATACATTATCTCACTGAAGGATGCCATCATGAGGCCTTGAAGATAAGGCATATCCATGGGCCTTAACAGTCAGAACAGTAATGATGTCTGCCCACATTATGGCTATGCGAACAAGAGATGACTGTGATGTGTATTCTGTGACACACCATGCCGGCTCATTTGACGATCATGAATGTAAGCTGGAAACATTCGTTCTCCTTGGTGCCTCTATACAAAGATACATCCATCATGATGCTGTACGCAGAACCGGGATTCGCCTGTAAAATGACATGTTGTCAATCCTGTGTCATCATTAATTGCATCACTGTAGGGGCAGCTCTCTGCTGCGCGTCAAGGAAAGCCGCAACAATGGTTGCCTTTCTGACAGTCTGGTGCTACAGGCATCATTCCCGTGCACTCTTTTGTTGTTCTGTATATGGGCAAAGTTCACTTAGTCTACGTGACGTGGCTGTGCAATATCGCAAGGCAATATGTCTGCCCTCTTAGGCATTAGTGCCCTGAAGCTATTGAGATCCTGCATGCCGTTCAATCTGGTTGTTCTGCATCCATCAGTTACGTCATCTGACAGTCATGGGATCCCAACCAACATGAACAGCAATATCACAGAATGATAAACCACATTCCCGATAAAGCCCATGATCCTGGCGCGATTGCATTCTGACACAGTACGAGTTTCTCTTTCTTACACGAGGCATAACACAACCTTTTCACAAACAACTGGTGTTCAAATTCGGTTTCCAAATGAGAAACCTGCTGTGTAATCTACCCATTTACATGAATTTAGATGACATTACTAATACCTACTTTGAGCATATGCACGGGAATGCTAATCATTTTCATATTCCAGCATGTAGTACTTTTCATGCAAATTTCATGTTTGTTGCATGCTGCCTTCATGATGTAAAAATATTATTAGCCAGCAGTGTACATTTAAATTCATGCATACATTAAGTTATAATCATTGTATATGTATATACACATGCAAATTTATTACTAATGAATTTATAATGGGAGTTCTTTTTTTTAAAGTAGTCAAAGATTAGAATGCTTGTAAAATAAGTCAATGAAAAACTGTTGTTAAAAATAACTAATGTCATATTAAAAACAATTTCATTTGATTTGTGTAATAGACCATTTATTAAGTGATGCATATTGCATTTTATAGTAACTGAACTGAGCCACATGAAGAAAAGTAGTCTATGTAAGGGCCTGCAACTTTCTAGGATTCTATTTAATTTAACTGGAATACTAATGCAAGAAATCTTAAGCCTGATATTTCTAACTAATTTAAGTGGGGATGGGGGAGGTAAAAAGATTCTGAAGTTAGCAAACTGATTAAGAAAAGTGCTGGAAGCTTTTGCGAATTTAGATTGTATTATGTTGTAAATTTCCTTATATCATTTTGAGTGAAAATTCCCTAAGTAAGCATGCTTGGTACTATACAGTTCTGGTCTAGGTGGTTAAATTTACAAATATGTTAGTGGTATTTGATATCATTCCTCAATCATGTTCTGAGAAATTATTTAAATTCACATGAGTCAAAAGTTCTACAGTAATTTTGAGTTTCTCTTCATCAGTTAGAAACTGTTTAAATAAATGCTAATGAATTGCTGTCATTTGTAAAAATAGAAGTAGGTAAATCTCTTCATTTTTACTTCCTTGTAGAAGTAAAGGAAGTATTGTAATCATGAAAAATTCTGGGTTCCATATTTCAATGAAAATATCCATTTTGACTGCTATTGAATCCTATTTAACGATGTTTTTGTGGGATATCTGAACGCAAGGGTAGAATAAAGGACTCTTTTCCCCCCTAAAAATTATAAAACTGATTTAAAATGGATTCTGAAGAGATTTTTTCGTGACGTCTGTTTTCCCCCAAAACAAATTATAAAAATAATTTTAAATGGATTCAAAAGAGATTTTTTTTGTAGCATCTGTACGTACGTACATATGTATCTCACATAACTCAAAAACGAGTAGCCTCAGAACGTTGAAATTTTGGTATAGGATTGCTATAGCATGTTGTTGTACACCCCCTTTTTGGTGGCAATCGGCTGCACCAAAACTATATAATTATATACCTTTTGTGAAGCTGATTGCCACCAAAAAGGGAGGTGCTCAACGACATGCTATATAAAGGGAGGTGCTCAACGACATGCTATGTATATACCCACTCTGTTACTCGGCTCATTGAGCTCAGTTTTTTTTATTCTTATATGTTAGTAAATTGTGCATTTTTTGCTTTAAGAATGATTGAATTATGTTGTTCTTATCCTCCGGTTAAAGTTTTTATGCCTTTAGTTAACTTCCACATAATAGTTGTAGAATTATCAACAATTTAAATGTTTTTCATTTGTGGCTGAGCCTATTTTTTTTACCATAGCAGCCATCTTTCCTTACATTTGAAACTTAGCAGAATAGTGAATTTGTTGCCAATCTAGAGAAACTAAGCTTCATATCAACAAAGATAATGTCTTCTTTTATTACAGTGAATTCAATCATGCTTGATCCATTCTTGAATTACCATTTAAGTTATTAAATTACCCCATATATTAACTCAGCATAGCATCCACAACAAATTAAGTCAATTTCTACACCTTAGCGAGACCAAACGTAAACTTTCAGTTTTGTACACCGAAAAATCTGCCTTCTTGCCCACTGGCTAAGTTGCTTGTTTTTGCATAGAAACTCAAATTTTAATTGTTAAAAAATTTTTTAATTGTTTTAACTGTATTTGGTGTTTTATGTTTTTCTATATTTTTCAATTTTTAATATAGATATTTTGAGGTATGTTTTTTGCCTTGTCATGAAGTGAGAACTGAATTGATTGAATGAGAAATAAATCTCTAATGAAATTCGAGGGAATAAGTTTAAACGAAATGCAGGAAAAAATGCGTATAATTTTATATTCCATGGAAGGAAATCATGTGGTATACACATCAGATTTTTAATTATATCACATAGAGTCTTTGTAAATAAAGAAAACTTAATAATTCAAGATCTAGCTATGCTATTTTTTCAATTAATTGTTTTATATGAGACTTGCTACAAAATTTCTGTCAAATGAAGTAGTATTTTATATTTTGCAAGGATGTTATTTGCTTAGTTAAAACGATAGCAGTTTGTATCAAGTATTAAAAAAATCAGTGCATTACTGTGTTTTAGCTTTTGAAAAATTTGAATTAATTTTATTTCTTAAGTTAGTCTTGTTTTTCTAACTTTAGAAAAGAAGCAAATATATCAAAAATATAATTTTTAAGGTATGAAGTTGCTCAGATATTAATTAAAAACTGTTTTCAAATTTAATATATGGTGGCATATCAGATAAATATGAGTTTTATGTTATTTGAATCCTGAATTAGCCATTTGATTTGATAGTTTTGGAAAAATAATAAAATGTTTGTCTGTGTTTGGTTAATAAAAACATTTTAGAGTAGAATTGCACAAGTATTCTAGATAGGTATATAATTATATATAGATATTTAAGGGGCAAATGATAAGTAAATATTGTTGTAGTATTTAAAATTGATATATTCCTTTTTCTTAAAGAATTATTGGTTCGAAAGCTGCTAAGAATAAGCCAGCTGACAAAGGGAAAAATTTAAAGAAAGTGGTATGTATTGAAGTTTAGTACTCTAAACCTGAAATCAGTTTTATTTTTTCTTATTGATAAAATATTTTTTATTGCTTTTGTCTTAATTCTTATGCACGCTTTTAGAAGTAAAAGATTTTCTTAATATTTTTCCCTCAGGTTCATGAAACATTTACTCAGGTATGTGATAAATTTAGAAAACCAAATTTAAGATCAGTACAATCAAAACTTTATAATGATACCAACACTTGCTCTATACTTGATCTTGCTGAAGATACTTCAGAGAAGCTTGTGAGAACATCAGATAGACGTTCTCAAAATTCTTTTGTTAAAAGGAAAGAAAATGTAACATCTAACTCTGCCTCTATTCATCATACATATTCAGATGCCTTGAAAGATAAAAGTCGTATGAGAAAAGAACTGAATTCCGAGTTAAATTCATTTTGCATTTCTAAGAAAAGGCAGAGATGTGTTGATAAAACAAATTCTCAAACAGATTTTCGTGATGATATTAGTTTGCAAAGTGCAGAACATTTATATTATTTGAACAAAATTAGAAAAATAAATGAGCATAATAATACTGATATATTCTGTGAATCTGCTGAACATGCTTCTCATGAAAAGAAAATTTTAGATCATAAAAATGCAAAAATATCTGAGGAGGCAAGTGATACTGAATGTTTTGATAATTCTGTGAAACATAAAAACAGTGCAAATATTTCTGTTTCAAATTTTAGCAACTCTAGAAAATGTAGAAAGGTGTATGGAAATTCAAACTCTTATCCTTTTTGTCAGAAAAACCATTTGATAGGTAGTAATTTTTCAAATGATCAAGAGTTTCACAGAAGTGTGAAATCCAGTCATAGAAATAGATCGTACAAATCTATGCAGAATGATAATTTGAATAGAAACCCTCTGTTTGACCTCTTGAATACAAACCCAGAAAATGTGAGAGATAGAATTATTGAAGGATCCTCAAACATGCTTAATGTGAAATCTTTCATTAATGCGACAGATAAGTATGCTTGTGCATGTGGCAATTCAGAATTTAAATTGGAACCAAAGTTATACGGAGAAAATTTACTCCAGAATTCATCTAGAGAGTGTTCTGGTATTAAATCACATCATAATTTTCATGATCAATCTAATGAGTATTTAAATGGACTCTTAGTGGAGGATCATTTTAGTTCAAATATATCTAATAAAAATGAAACAGAAAACCAAACATGTTTATCGAACAATTTTCTGCAGAGTTTCAATGTAGATGCTTGTGAATATAAAACGTCATCTTCTGTAAATCTTTTCAATGAGTTTTTAAATGATGAGTGTGCTGCAGATGTTAGTGCATGCAACAAAACTTGTGAATGGGTAAAAGGTATTGGAAATACACCTTACAATACCAATGATTATTCTACATTTTTCCAGTCTGAGTTAACAGATAATAAACCAAAAATGAAAAGTCCTGATAGTGCATTGAGGAATTTTACATCTGCAGTGGAAGACAATGACAGTTCATGCAACAGAATTCCAAAAGCTTTAAAGATTCAAGATGAGGCTTTTCAAAGCAAAAAACAAACAGTGATTGATAAGTCTTATTCTGGGGAAAAAACAGACGCAAGGATGGAATGCAAAAAAGCTTTGCCTGCAGGTGTGTATTGAAATTTTGTTTTCAGACTTGTTTCTTAAATAACTACATATTGAAAAATTTGATGTTAAGAAATATTGCTTTATTTTATATATTGCTCTCAATTCAGTATAGTTTAAATCATTCAGTCAAGTAATGCCATAGTAATTTTAAATCATAGTGTAGTGATTTTAAAAGCAATGCATTGTAATTTTAAATCATTCAGACAATGAATTTTTTAATTTTCTTTTTCAATACAACTGAGCTGCATTCATGTTAGATGCATTTACTTTGCGAAACATTTACACTTCAAAATATATTTTATACATTCTTTTGTTGCCACAAAAGCTATGTTCGTGCTTTGCCTATTATTATAGAAATAGTAAATAAAAGAAACTATTTAAAAATAAGAAAAATTCAGACCCAGTTTCATTTGAAATGGGTAAGCTCATAAGATGATATGACATGATCTCTCTTTAAAAAAAAAATAAGAATTGTGCTGTCTGTAGTTGAACAGCATTTTCATTTTTAAAATTTTATTTTGGATTTATTAAATTTTAAACTGCATTAATGATTCTAGTGTTAGTTATTTATGAAGCAAAGAATATTTTCTTAAAAATCCTTAAATATTGGAGCAGTCTTCAAATTAGATATCTTATGAGCTGAAGTATGTCATAAGGAGATCAAAATAAAATTTGAGGAAACCTAAACAAGGATTTAAGTACTGAAGTTTGTTCAACTTTAAAATTATTATTTTGGTAATTATTATTATATTTTAAAATTTTCTCTGTAAAGGAGATAAGCATTAATTTTTGCATCACTTTTTTTTTCTTTTTTTATTTATTAAATTGTTATGAATTATTTTTCAACTTCATAGAATATACTAGTCTTTATTTAAGAAAATATTTATGAGTATTTTGATAATAATTTGTCCAGAATTAGTTTTGAATGTCAGTGAATTCATTGTCATTGCATTTAAATTGATAAGATGTGAAATAGATGCAATTTATAACAGTAATGAATGATTTTTGTTGCACTTACTTGCTTGAAGATGTGCTAGCAAATATGAAATAACTTGTAATTTATTAGTGGCAATTGTTATATGTAACTTAAATTTTCCTAAATAGGGCTTTTGTTAGTCCAAAGGGGCAATTTACCCAGAAGGACTATTAATTTCATTTTTGCATTTTGCGTTGATGCACTTCAAGTGTTGTTTCATTTTTCAAATTGTTTCCACCAAACATTATTGCCCTTTATTATATTTAAAGAAATTAAATAATGAAGAATCTGCACAAATGTGTGTATGTTTCTTGCACTGTGATAAAACAATGGTACCTGGAACCATCAAAGTTTGAATACTGAACATTTCCACCCGAATATGGGCATATGGAAACCCAAATTTGAAATTTATTTTAACATCGATTTCATATTTTGTAAAACTTTAACGAATTTTTTGTTAACAAACTCAAGGATTTCAAAGTGAGCAATGGCAATGTTGTACAGAAAAAACATTTTTTTGTGCAGCAGAAACTGTGTGTTGGAAATTCTAAAGGTATGCTTATTTTAAAATTATTTTGCAGTATTGCTTTTGAACTGAATTTTATGGTTTAAGTGCAAAGAACATATTTAATAAATAAAGGTAACACACAAAATGTTAGGATAACGTCCCTTTGGACACAATTTAAAATCTGAAACCTTTCAGATTTTTTTTAATAAAGTAATTCAAGCTCTTATTTTAATGTGTGATGTTCAAGACAAACCATATATAAACTAATATAGATTTGTTTAAGAAAATTTCTTGAATCAATACACTTATCTCTTCAAGCTTACATAACACTTTATCATGTGTGTAAAAGTTATTTTGGCATTTCATTTACCCATATACTGAAACTGTACCAATTTTTTGTCTATTTTATCACTAGTTCTTTCTTTTATTTCCCTTTTACCTTTGTATTTTATTTAGGCTCACCTGATTTGACTATGACTGATAATTCAAGTTCTTACATTCCAGTACTTGAGTTTCCTGGTAATGTTTGTACCTCACATAAACTTATCTCAACTTTTGAGATGCTAAAAGTTATTCCCCTGAAGGAATAAGAAATGTTGCAGACTCTGATGTAATAACAACAATAGATATATGCAGAGAAAATATTTTCAAGCTTATCTGTTTTTAGAAATTTTTTTATGTTTATTATTAATTTTTAAATAAAAATTAAATGTATTATAATCATGCTGGCAATAATAAGTTGTATATATTTTGAATTAAAGATAAATTTGCTGTATTGGTATAATTATTACACATGAACCGAGTTTTAAATATTTTACTTCTTCCTAAATATTTTCCTCTATGCCACACAAATATGGTTTTGTTATTTAAAATTGGTTATTCAAAAATAAATCTGTATGCAACTATGTGACACACTGATCACTGTTTAAATTTCACATTTCATGTTCTATTTATATTTCCTAAGATTTTGCAAATATCATGTATTTTTGTGGTTATCAAGTATACTTGTGAGTTTCATATGTTTCCCTCCAACTGTTTTGTAATTTTCATTAAAATTGCTTGATCATTTTTCACATTTAATAATTTTAGTGGTTAATTAAATTGATTAATAATGTAACAATATTCCATTAGAAGTTGAGTGAAAACATATTGAAAAATTTTCTTACTCTACTAAAACTTAAACTTTAATTGAAAACCTTGAATTCCTGCACAATCTGTGTTCCATTGTTGTTTAAAAAATTGAATATTATTATTTGAAAATTAAAGCATGGCTCTTGGTAGCCACAAATTTCTTTAAAGCATTAATATGTTTGCTTTAATTGGTTTTCTCCTGAATATGTGTTTTGAAAGAAAAGGCCAAGCAATATGGAATTTCAATCGTGTAAAATTAGTGTGAAACAGTCACAATAAAGAAAATTTGCTGGACTTTTGAAAAAAAAATATATATATATATTCTTAAGGTGCATGAAGTTATCTGTTATTTCCCAGTAACCACTATCTGTTACCATTGTTGTCTGTCTGTACCTATAGTGAAAGTTATTTTTCTAATTTATGAACGTCTTAATAGGACAGCAATGATTTATCAAAATTCTGTGAACTGGATTGGAAATTTTAATCTCATGCAGCAGCTCTGGTAACATTGCTAGAATTTGATAATTTATAAAGGTAAGGTTCAGACTATATAATTCTCATTAATTACATACTAAATATTTACATTATTACTTTGCACATGGTAGACATTTTGTTTAAAGTTAATACAGTGCCTCAGCCATGAAATTTAATGTGAGTCCCAGACCATGAAGGTTTTTGCAAATTTCAGAGTTTATCTCATGAGCACACCAGGAATTGTGCCATTTTTTTCCTGTGATAAAAGTGCTGCCATTACCATATTTATATGGTTAACTCATGAAAATTGGCCAGTTAGAAACTGTACTTTTATTTTACAGATTTTCATTTAAGGCGGACTAATATGATTTCATATATAAAACTACATTTTGTTAATGTACATGTTGTTTGAAAAAGTGGCTGTAAGTTTATTTCCTAAGTATTCACTCTAGACATTGCTTTCTATTTGTAAAGTTTCGCAAAACAAGGCAAAAAATTTTATGAAAACACACTGCTAAGGGATGTGTAGATCTGTTTTGTAAGTATATAATTTTTTATATCATCTTCCTTTGAGCCAGGACTTAAATTCAATGAAAGCATGTTGGAACTCTATCCAGTACTTTTCAGTTTTTGAGTGAAATCATTATACCAGCTGGAGCTTCAGCTCTGGTATGTTGTTTGTGTAATCTAATGGCAATATGAGCAGAAAATTCTATTAAAATGTTAAGAGAATGTTATTAATGCCATACTTCATTTAGAAGCTTGTAAAATTAATATTGATACTAGACACTGCAGGAAACTTGAACAGTGGGTTAAAAAATATCTCCAGTTTTGTGATCAAGAAGACAAAATTTTTATGGGTTGTACCCATCTTTCAGGAATGTTTTAAATGGATTAGAGGGTAAAATAAAGTTGTAGTTTTGTCTGATTGCAAAAAATAATGAACATACTTTAGTTTTCGGTGCTATGCCTAATTACTGTTAATTTTCTCTCTCTCAAGATTTTGGAGGGGAAAAATTTGAAAAATCAACTATGCCCTCGAAGCATGGCTTTTCTGATAGCCTGTAAGCGTGCTACTAGTTACACCATGAGAGTATGCACTGAGGAGGGCAATAATTCCTTTTATCTTATCCCACTTAAGTTTGAATGGGGGGGGGAGGAGCGAGACTCAGTTAGCCAAACCCACATCTTCTCAAATTAACATCCACCATATTATATTGTGCACCACTGTACAGATATTATAATTTTTGAAGTTTGGAAGCATGGAAAATTAATAATGGCTGGTACCCGAATTTGAACCACGTATCTTCTGATTGTCATCGCATGTGCTAACCAGTTACACCACGAAAACACGCATTTGGGAAGGGGATAATTCCTTTTAGCTTCTGTAATATATTTACATTAATGTAATTTATTAATACTTTTTTTATTTTATGACATTTTAATTATTAATTATTTAATTAATAATTTTGATCTTTTTCCTTTCTTTCTCCTATTTTTAGAAACTATACTTTGATGAATAAATATTCAGTTTCTCGGAAGTTCTATTATAATCTGATAAGTTAAATGAAAAAGTTCCTTTCGTTTATGCTAAAATATGACAAAGTATAAGGGATTAATGATTTCTGGAGGCAAGTTATACAGTTAAAAATTAATGTTGCACTTTCTCAATAGAATTTCATTAATTGTCATTTTAGTAATTATTCTTTGAGATCTAGACAAAATTTAGAGGAAACATTTAGGGAATTTAATTTCAGTCGAAATGTGATCTCAGTCAGTTCAAGTCTAAAATTCTTCTCTTAAAAATCTGCATTTTATTTAAGGAAACTTTGCATTTGGAAGTACATACATGGAATCAGTAGTTCAAGAGATAAAACCTGCAACCACATTTCATGCACACTTTGTCTCCTTGATCAATGCGATCCAAAAGTGAGCAAACATTAAAAAAAGTTCGTATTTTGATGAATCTGCGATATAAATTAATTTCATTGAATCTGATTGATTTTAGAGTATTATGTAAATATAATTTTATACACGAAAATGAAATATTGCCTGTCATAAAATACTTCATGTTTAATTTTATGCTGATGAAGAATGCAATAGCCATTTTTATCTAGCTCTGCTGAAAAGATTTTATGGATAGCGTGACATTGCATATTTATGGCTAGCCTTTGGTTAGCTTTTTAATTCTGCTAATGTCATTTAATGATCTCTACATATTCATAATTTTAGGTAATCCAATAACCAAATTCACAGGTTTCTAATCTGCATATCTTGATGATCTATTCATGCAGAAAATAATAGCTTATCACATAATTTTTTTAACAGAATCCACCTCTCCTCTTGCTTTTTGTAGAAGATTGCAGTGTAAAGTTATGTGCATCTTGCATTAAATGCCACAAAATCTAGAGATTCTTCCAGGCTAGGAGAACGTTAAACAACATTCTTCCTACTCTGAACAATGAAATATCAGCTCTACATTGCCTTGAACAGTCAATTAATCCTGACCTTGACAAGTAAGGTAATTTAATAGCTGAGTTATTAATTCAAAATTTTGTGCTATTATACATAATAAATTCGCTGGAATACAGTTTTTTGAATGTTTGCTTATCTTTAAAATTAGCCCTATTTATGCAAATTTGCACTGAAAGTTTTGCCTAATATATAGAAGCAGATAAAAATGAAGCATCTGGGGCCCACCACCGTGTGCTTCTTGAGCGAAATTCTTTGTTGGATTGCTTACAACAAAAGCAAGCGAATTAAAATTATAAAATTTTCAAATACAGTTGTTAAATTTATTGTTTATCTTTTAATTGAAAATGTGCATCTAAATCATTGTTTATTAATTTATATTTAAGCATATTTGGATTGATTTTCTGTTTGCTATTAATTTTTGCATGTAGCAGATATAAATAAAACCGTAAAGAGAAAATTAGTATATGCTTATATATAATAACAATACTGGTAACTCATATGTGCCTTAAACTCATATCCAGGTATCAGTTGCGCCTATGTATTTCTTCACTTATGGAAAGAGGTAAATAAATACCCGCCCCTATATTCAATCGAATTGATTGCACTTCTACAATTTTATATTCAAACATGTTAACTTTACTAAGTCATACCATAACACTTATAATACTTGTAATCGTAACTTTATGTATTCAGAAAATTAATGCATGTGGTAATTTGTAATTTTTAAATGAAAGTAGTGAAAATTACACCTTTATGATAAGTAGCAAATAACACTAAATATAAAACTTATGAGATTAATAGTCAAGTTTTTAAAATTAAATTATTCTTCCGTTTACCGAAGTAGAGCCGACAATAGTTTTTCAAAATTTGCCTTGATTATTAAATTTATGTTGTATAGAGAAAAATAGATGTTTTTTTTTTTTTTTTTTTTTGGAAAAAACGATTTTGTGTGTATTCTTAAATTTGAAGTTTTCTGAAGCTTTTTTCATCCTACAATAAAAATACACTTTACAAATTTTGAAAGATGTGGTTTTGCTTCAGTGACCAGAATTAATAAAATAGCATGGTTTTTAAAACTAGATATTTTTGATGGAAAATCTTCAGTGTTTGTACATTTAAATGCTAAAGTAAAATCTGGTCCTTTTTAATATATCCCTCCCTTGGATCTCTTGTGCTTTGCCAGACGCCATCTAAAATAAGCTAACGTAACTTTTAAAATAGCTGCATCCAATAATATTAATTTTTTTATCAGCTAGTAAATGGAAAGCTGAGGAGATCTCATATACGTTTTTAATCTTCATTTTATTGCGAGATTGAAACATTTCTTTCATTTCTGCTGAGAAAATATTTTCTGAAAAAATTTGCTTTGCAGTTTGATTTTAAGTCTACTTCTAGCAGCCTTTTTTCTTAACTTGTCTACGTATTATTTTAATACATTCATCTTTAAAATTAAATTTTTACATTTCTCAAGAATATTTTCTCCCATTTTGTGTAAAGAAATACGCAATCTTTCTATTTGTACGAGGGCTCTTTGCCTAAGGATGCCTAGAGATGCCTCACTTTCTAAGGGAAACAGGCTGGTAGTAGTATCTGTCTTTAACGTTCAACGAAAACCGTCCGACGCAAACCCGTTAGCTGGCATTCGATACTAGATTAATCCCTCTGTTAAGCGTGCAGCGTTGTGTATTTTTAAAGTTTTTTTTAATCAGAAGGCTTTATTTAACTTTTCTCTTTTCTGCAGTATTAAATCCCACGAAAGCATGCATAAAATTTACTTAAAGAGGGTGTCAGGATCATTTTGTTGTAATGAATAATTATTCAATTCCTTATCTAACTTTGAAAGTTCGATAAATATAAAGTAATAAAATTGAGTTCAAATTTAATTTACCGTATTTCCTCTATTTTTTACTCTAGCGTTTTAGCTCAATGCTGTAAAAATTTAAAAAATATCCGCGTCATTTTCTCCGTCGTCAAAGCATTCAGAGAACATGAACTGACCCATCACGGCGAATCAAACACGAATTGGCATTCAATCAATAAATTCGCCAAGTTAATTACACCTTCTCTAGTTACTTATGGATGATTTCGAAGCCTAAAGAGTAGCAGAGACAACAATAAGAACGGATCAAGTTAAGGAAACGAGAAATGGAAATATCTTATGAGATATTGTAACGTTGATATTACTTTTACTTTTACTGGAATGCAGAAAGAAGTAATATTGGATAGTTACTTGTATTTTATTCACGACTGCGTGTTATTTCTATGGTCTTACTGTAAGAGTCCCTTGAAAATTAATTTATTCGCATAATTTTCCTCTCTCGACTTTCGAACGATAAAATTAAAAAAAGGGGGGGATGGTGGTAAAGTACGCGAGGGAATACGGTATATAAAATATATAATAATGATTTCTTGTCCCATTTTAAATATTAAATCCTTAATTATCAATTACATTTTTAATTTAATTTGGTTTGCTGGTTAAAGAAATACATGTGAGTTGGGCAAGTACTCAAGAATATTGTCCCCTTTTTATTGATTGAAATTTGTATTTTTTTTTTAATGGTGCTCCTCGATCCATTTCAGAATTGAAAATTAACTATTATAATTTATTTTTAAATGTATTTCTAAAATTTCACAGTTAATTTGGCGCCTCTCCTAGCCATCCACCTGAGGCAGATACCCCACTTTCCTCACCCTGGTCCCGGCTCTGCCAAGTAATAGAATGTTGCTTGGACAGTTGCAAATGACGCCTCTTATCCGTATCTCCTCAGAACTTTGTTTTTAGGCTAAGATTAGGTTAGGTTAGGTTATTCAATTATGGCAAAGCACACGAGGGCTATCTGCCTAAAGGGAGGGATGCCTTCGTGGGGGACTTTCTAAGGGAAACTGGCTCGTATACACGTTACACATGGGGAAACCAAGAAAACGCCCATGCAGCCAGCCCGTTCTCGGGATTCGAACCTCGGACCGAACTACCAGTGTTCAGCGTCTTTACCGCCCGGCCGCTGGTGGGCTTTTAGGCTAAGGGATGAGACATCTCATTCAAGAGCATTCTCGAGAAGATTCACTAGATTTAAAATCTCAGACCTTGAAAAATCAGTAGCCTGTTTGGAGTTGAGGTTTGTTTCTTGGAGCCACGCTGACGCTTTGCTTTCTGTTGTTGAAATACACTGGTGTCCAAAAGTTAAGCATAATTAATAATTATGTGAATAAAGAAGGAACTGTAAATCAGAATGGCGCGAAACGTGATATGCGAGTGTAAAATGGTTATAAAATAAGGAAGCAAATCAAAAGAACGATTATAATTAATTTTATTATCCAAAGTAGCAGTTTGAAAGAAAACTGAGAATAAAAAGGGTTCACACTTAAAAGGAAAAATGAAAGAAAACATTAAATAAATTACTGATGTTGCAGTTTAATAAGGCGTGTGGTCACCTCTAACAGCCAGACACGCTGCACTGCGATTTACCATACTTGCTATGAGATGATGAATTAGTTGTGGGCTCAAACGGTTCCAAGCTTCTTGCAGAGTTCTCTTCAGTTCTGTAACGGAGCTTGGAGGGCTGCAATTTCTCTCTCGAGCATATCCCATACATGCTCGATAGGATTTAAATCAGGGGAGTTCGCAGGCCAAGACATGCTCTGAATGTTTTCCGTTTCAAGGAAGTCATCGACCAGCACCGCTCGGTGACATGGCGCATTATCATATTATCATCCATGAATACGAAGTCAGGACCGACAGCACTTCGAAACAAGCGAACATAAGGCTCAAGAACTTCGTCTCTGTACCTTTGACCAGTCACAGACCTCGTGTCAAAGAAATGGAGGTCTGTGCGGCCGTCCATCATGATGCCTGCTGATACCATTACTCCCCTTGATGGAAAATGATGTCTTTCCGATATGTTTCTTGGTTCAAAACGTGTTCCACGTTCTCTTCATATCGTTACCCGACGAGAATCAGTACTCAGACTAAACCGGAATTCGTCACTGAACATCACATTGGCTCACTCTCCCACACTCCAATGTTGATGTTTCAAACTCCAGTTCAAACGAGCGCGTTTCTGCGCAGACGTGAGGGGAATGCAAACTGCTGGTCTTCTGGCATACAGGCCAGCATGATTGAGTCTACTGTAAACAGTTTGTCTCGAAATTCGTATTCCTGCGGGGACTGTGAGCGCCGAACACAGTGCTCTGGCAGCACTGCCCCTCTGACGTCGAGCACTTATTACCAGATATCGGTCTTGGCGAGGGGTTATGACTCTTGGTCAACCTGATACTGGTCGTCGGGTAACATCTCCCGTTATTTGAAACCTCGGCCACAGTCTTGAGATCATAGACTGGTTCACATTCAGAATTCGAGACACTTCAGTTTGTAATCGTCCGGATTCCAGTATTCCAACGATTCTTCCTTTCGCAAATATCTCCAATTGGCGTCTTTGGGCCATCGTTCACCTTGTTTGATGGTTAACAACGTTCTTTCGCACAGCAGTTTCCCGAAACTTGTCTGAACTGCCTATGCTGTGTGAATCGGTTTCCGTGCGTTCCGACATGCGCAGGTGTTTCGCGCAGAACGTAGTCGACTGAAAAGTTTTGCATAAACCCAATGTTTCTTCTTCACCCAATTAATATCCGCAAGAAATTCGGAATAATTTTACGAATATTTACTCCATGTTTTTCGCATTTTACAATTTATGCTTAACTTTTGGACACCAGTGTAAATCGTTCCGTTCAGAATGCAGAAGGATCATGAATAGGTGTAGGTGATAGCCAGTGCATTTCGAGTATTATGAAAGGTCTCTAAATTAATTTAATGTGTACCATAGCAAAATTTTTTAAATGAGCGCGTCGCAACTTTCAACAGAACAACAACAGAGTATTTTATATTATTGACTGTGCTTTAGTATTGTAAATTTCTGTTACATAGTTAAATATATTTGATTGTATTGTTGTATTATAATATTTTGTTTTGTTTTATTTGTTGCCTTTAGGTTGATAATTTTAAGGTTTATTCTGTTTGTAATATAATTTAATTCTATATGTTTTGCACTTAAATGTTTAATTTTTGTGTGAAGTTTTAAAATCTTCAGTTCTGAATATAACAACATTTAAACTGCAAAAATAGCTCGATTAGAATGCTAGATATAGGAAAAGATACTCCTGAAAGGCCTTGGTGGCAGTTTTTCGTCAGCTTGACAATTTCTCGCCAGCTTGGCGAATATTTGGAAGATACGGAAAACGCATTTTCCACGCGGTTTTTACCGACGCTTCCAGAAGTCTAATAGCATGATATAAATATAGCTCAAAGAACTTGAGCGAGTAAATACTTAATCAGTTCTAAGGATATGCGCTTCCAAAGAATGTTAGCGGAATTACGTTTTACACTCATGTCCATAAATTAAGGATAATGCAAAATCAGGCAATGGAAGAGTTAGAAGCAAAACCAATTTGACTTATTTGTAAAGCTTATTTATTAAACAAAAGGTAAAAAGCAAAAAAAGATGCTATATGTTTGATATTATTAAAAGAATCAGCGATTTTTTTCTCCCTGGAGCAAATTACAAAAAACACCTATTTACAAGAAAACACTATTACATGGTTGGTATGATGTTAATACATCGTATGTCTCCCAGATGATGCAATACAGTCCGTGCAACGCCTAGGCATGCTGAGTATCAAATTATTGATCTGAACTTGGGGGATATTACACCACTCAAAAAGCAATGCTCTCCGAAATTCCGGTAGACATGTAGGAGGAGGTTGACGGGCTGCAACTCGTCGGCCAAGCATGTCCCACACGTGCTCTACTGGATTCAAGTCTGGTGAGAATGCGGGCCAGTCCATACGGGTGATATCCTCCGATTGAAAGCATTCGCTTACGATGTTTGCACAGTGAGGACGGGCGTTGTCACCCATAAACACAAATTGTGCGCCCATGGCGCCCTGAAACAAACGTACATGTTGTTCCAGAATGACGTCCTGATAGATTTGGCTTGTCATGTTTCCAATTTGAACATGTAGGTCAGTTCTGGAACCCAGAATAATTCCATCCCAAACGAGCACTCCTGCACCACCGTAACGGTGTCGTTCAGTGATGTTTTCTTGGTGGTAACGGGTACCAGAAGCTCTCCATATGAAAGTCCGGCGAGAATCAGACTGCAAGCTAAACCTGTACTCGTCGGAAAACATCACACAAGCCCACTGTTGCGATGTCCACAATGCATGCTCTCTACTCCAGGCTAACCGCAGGCGACAGTGAGTTGCAGTAAGTGGAACGCATCTGACAGGTCTACGAGCATATAGACCAATCTGTCCTAAGCGTCTGTACACGGTCTGCCTTGAAATTGTCGTACCAGTGGCTGAAGAGAGCTGACGAGACAGGTCTGAGGCTGTGCTCCGCCTGTTTCTTTTGGCAGTAACTGCCAAATACCGGTCCTCATTCGGCGTTGTAATTGTGGGGCGACTTGTGCTGTAACGTCTACTCACATTACCATCATCTTGGAATCGTTGCCAAAGCCTGGAGATTACTATCTGGGCAATTCCAAGTTCGTCTGATACTTCCAGTTGGGTACGACCACATTCCAGACGGCCGATAATTCTACCACGTAAACAATCATCCAAATGCGTCCTCTGTGTCATAACTATTCGGTTATCGCACTGAAATGCTTATAAATCGCCTGCGAACAATTTTAATTATTTGCCTGTATTCCTTATATATCACTCTCTTACACTCTCGTCATTGTGACGTACCATCGGTGTCATCTGGTTACTTCCTGAAATTTGCATATGATTCTTGAAGATGTATGTAGTGGTTTTACAGGTGATATATTTATTTTAGAGTTCGATTTCCGCGTGACTCCGAATTATCCTTAATTTATGGACATGAGTGTAGAAGTTTCTCTGTAAATGACATCGGAAATTGCACTAAGGAGGCGCACTGGTGCTGAGATGAGGAAGGAAGCAACAAAAATGAAAGAAAACCCCTTGTCGGCTTTCTCTGAAATAAGCAGCTCGGTCGAAGTAAATGCTACTGAAATGAAAGAAAGCATTGCCGTTATTAACTGTTAATAAGGAAATTTTGATTGTTATGAAAGAAAATTGTTACTATAAAAAAGTTTTGAAAAGAATTGCTGAAAGTAAATCAAGAAAACTCCATGGTCACGGAAGAAATTTCTGCAGTGAACGAGAGGCTCGAAAAAATTTCAAAAGATTAAACAAAATTCTGTTACCGGCTTCATCTTTATACAATGTCTCAGCTATCATGATTAAAGCTCTGGCTTATCCTACTGTTAAGCTTTCGCCATATGACGGGAACGCATCATGGAATGTATATAAAACATAGTTTGTAATGGTTTCGCATGCAAATGAGACACCATCGCCAAAGCCTTAAATTTGCCCGCTTGTATACGAGAACAGGCCGTTGATATCTTATAGAAGCTTTATCCTAAAAACGTCCAGATGAAGACAACTTAGATAATGCTTTAGAACTGCCGTTTGAGGAAAATTTTCTGAAGGATTATCTCCAACTGCAGCGTAAGACTCCAACTTTCGTCCTGCAACGGTTGTCAGCAGCATAGAAAACTCAGACCTGAGAGTGATGACGGAATTGATGAAAAGACACTAGAAGCATTTTTTTCCTAGCGAAAACAGATTGGTGAGATACATGGTGAGAAGAACAATGCTAAAAATTAAATAAGGATTTCGAAAACAAAAAGTAATTATAGTGTTATATTGTTTTTTTTTACTGGATTTTTTTTTTAAAATGTCACAAAAGTTGTCAGCTTGCACTTGATAAGGCTAATACGCAAGGTCCTCAATTTTTTCGAAGCTTCCGGAAATTCTTGTAACAGGATGTAAATATGGCTCTGAGTCAGGACGAGTCATTAGCTAATCTGTGAGAGCGTGCGGCTGAAAGTTAGTTAGCCGAAATTCATTTTAGAGGTTGCTTTATCATGGAAGGGATATACTGTCCAAATGATGCGTTTGGAACTAATAATATTAGATTTCTGTGCCTTGTCGTCAGTGCGCAATTCGGTACACCAGTTTTCAAACATGTGTAAGTATAATGCTACAATTAAGTACATAATTGCATAAAAACTGTATTGTCGGTAAAAAAAGAAATGTATTTGTAAACTTCATTTTGCTTTAAAAACTTTGTAAGGTTTTTGTGTTAACTAACCTTTTATTATGATTTTAATCATTACCTTAAATTCTTCTTTCCAAATTCCATACTAGAAAACAAATTAGATTGAATGTGTTTAAGCTGAGAGTTTTGGATCTTGGAGAATGTCTCTCGCGCTGCGCTGTTAGATCCTACCAGCTCTATCTAAATGCTTTGCATTATTTCGTAGCCGATGCTTTAAACTTACGCGCCAGTAAAGTTAGTTGAACCAGCTTATAGCGTATTTAAATTGACTGCGTACTCTTGGACTATTTTATCAATGCTTAAATTTAAGTATCTGCTATTGCTGATTTTACGAAAAGTACAAGTGGTGAACTTAGATGGGAAAAAAACCTGATGCAAAAGTCATTCAAGTAACATTGTCTAGATTGTTGCCTGACATCCGAGATTTTTTTTGAACTAAGAAACCCGGGTACGTATTTGAATTAGCGGTGAGCTTTGGAAGCAGGCGAGTGTCAATGAATATAAAAACTAAAACTAAACTTAGTGGCGCAACAGCTCTTAGTGATCCATGGCCTACAGTGCTTTGATATCTGCTTTCTTGACCGTGGGCCTCGGGGTGCATGGGCATATACCCTGGACAGGTGGTCAGCTTGTCGCAGTCAATGAAAATATGTACAGCATATTGGGCAGGGTTGATGAGCAAGGTTTTAGCCGGCATTTTCGCAGACCTGTAGTAGAAGGAAGGGCAAAGTTTGAAAGCAGCAGGCAATATGATAACCTAAAAACATTTTTGTCTGGTTAATGCGATCGTCATAATAAATCGCAAAAATTTAAATGGGGGAAAATAGAAGACCTTTAAGCTGAGTAAGGGTGTTGCAATACAGACGGTACACTCACCTCAGAGAGAAGAAAATGCTTCTCATATTTAATTAAGTATTTTGCTTCTTAAAAATTTGTTCCTTCCAGTGATTCAGATGGTCTTAAATAGCACATCAACTGATGCATTATTGGATACGGGGGCGCAAAGTGCACTAGTGGGCAGAACTTATGGAACGTTTCTGATTTTGGGCGTAATTCCGTGAACAGTCAACTGGGAGACATGAAATTCATATTACAGAGACGCAGTGTAGTACTTAAAGAATGAAAAAAGTATAGTAGCAAAAAATTAATAGGACACATGCAGTACATAACGAAAAGAAAAGGCTTTATTGTCAAAATTGTCTTGATACAAAAAACACTGTCTGACCAAGAGGGAGAACAAAAGGTCTTAGTAATGAATATGACTTCCCCTACCTATAATTGTTGCATTGCACCATCTATCGTAACTGAATTATCGGTACTGATAATTTCAACAGTTCTTGGGGTAAGAGTTTCCATTCTTCAAGGAGCATCTGTTTTCTCTGGAGGGTAAGATCATGGCGCCAGGCGGCTCACTAAAGTATCCCACGCATACTCAGTGGGCTTTGAATTAGGGGAACACGATGGTCAATCCATTCTGTGGATATCTTCTCTTTCTAGAAGCTCCTTTACAGTATGAGTCGTGTGTGACTGTGCATTATCATCCAAAGTCAGGACCATTGGCACCCCGGAAAAGAAGCACGTGAGGTTCATCACAGTAATTATCTCGAACAATTGAACCTATGTCGAAACTATGGAGCTCCTCTCTGCATCTCCATACAGTCATGCGAGGATCCCACCAGCAGTTTCTTTTCCTGATTTTAGTGGGAGGAAAGCATTTATTAATTGGCGCCGAGAACCGTTTGGCAGAGTAAAACGACTGTCATTCATAAAGCGGACGGGACTCCTCTTTATCAGGATTTATGAGGTTGATTCCATTGATGGGTCAACATTAATGAGGTTTTCAGTCTTTGTGTTCTCTGCACAAAAGTAAATGGTGCCGCCGATGGGTTGCTGCCAATGGTATGCAGCAAATAATGACTTTGAATCATTTGATGTTTCTCTGACCAACTCAATGATGTACGAGAATTTCTTTTTCATTGATGTTCTGAGCAAAGCGCTTAAATATCAGTTTTTGTGCCCGGACTTTATACGTTCGTTTTCCAGTTTCAGGTAATTTACGATTTCTTAGAGTATTCTATGCATTTTAAGTGCGTATAACATTTTGCTTCAGTGAAATCGAAGACGAGAATTGACACATCCTTCTCTCAGCGAATGAAAAGGGAGATGAGACTGCAGCTTTTGTCAACTATTCTCCAAGCAGTCGGACATCAGTTGCCCAGGAAAACCCATTCGTATGCCTGCAGTACACTGAAGAAATTGTTCATCCTCACAATAAGAGTAAGTCAACTGTGTCATGCTTGTATTGATATTGTGAGCATCAGAAGAGAGGGTAGGAGACTTATTCTCCAAAGTCTTTTTGCAGTGCCAAAAGAATATATGGGAGAATTAAAAAAATTATCACGAGAAAGTTCCTGACAGTGGCCACACCTCTTACAGTAGCGACCTAAATTCCATTCCAAGATGCCCAGTCTCCGCATGACAATGTATCTTGCAAAGGAAAATACAGTAATGTAATCACGTACAGACCTCTATTATCATAATGGAAAGGAACTTTTTCTGAAATGCTGACCAAACACCCAAAGGAATGCGACTCGGCTATCGTGATATATCCTAAAAAAGATACCATTAATGATAAACTCAATTAACTCCTCCCTTTAAAAAACATAAAAGCAGAAGTAAGCAAGATTGCATCGAATGAAATTGGAGGAACTGCCATCTGCTGTAAAACCAAAGAGGAGATTGAGAAAGTTAAGCATTGAATGACACAAAGGATTCTAAATCTCTCTTTAAATTTAAGACTTTGAAATCAAAATCGCTAAAAGTATCCATTAATAATATATCTAAAGTTACTTCTCATAGAAGCTCATAGAAGAGCTTGTCGATCAGATTAAAAGTAATAAAAAAGGGGGTATCTCCTGTGTTTAAGGTAATGGGAAAACTTCCTAGTACTGTATTTGAGTGTAATTCTTCAACATTTAAGAGATGAATGGAACACTGAAACATCGTAGAATGTTCTCCCTCTTGCAGGTTTTTTGGCATCAAATGATGCTTCCATTATCAGGATTTCACGGATTCTCAGCGCAAGTGCAGTGTTAAAATATATTGTGCATTTTGCGAAGGCAGTCACTTCATAAAGCATTGCAGAGCCGATATCCTTGACTGCATAAATTGCAGATTATACAACAGCGCAAACGGCACAATCACGAATTGTTTGCATGTAGCATATACACACCAATCTCAGAAAAGGAAAAAAAAATTAAAGCCGTTAGAAATTATGAAAAGATCTAAATCATAATTCATTTTGATTTGTGTATGTAAAAATATCACAGTTTCTCAAGCAGCTTAATTGCCTTCAATGTATTCTTAGAGGATGCAAGAATGCCACATCTTTACTTCTACAATTCGAAGTTCAATCTCGACATCTTGCTCATTCAGAAAACCATACAACGGGAAGGAAAAGATAAGAGGGTTCCCATTGTCATGGAAAATTATATATAAAAACTTACAGAAAGGATTTCCAGTCAAAAAAAAAAAAAAAAAAAAAAAAAAAACGGAGCCTAGACATAATTGGCCAAAACATTATAACTATCTTAATCAATGCAGAAGCAGTGCAGCTATGCATATCGTCCTGCTGCTGCTCGCCCGCAGAAGAAATTTCATACATCTAAACAATATAATTCAAAATTCTCCGACTGCACATCATTTTATCTTCAAAGAAAAGAATGCCCATTGTGTGCAATGGGGATATTCAAATTTGTATTTAAGAGGCGTGCAATTAGAAGATTTCACAGCAGCAAATTCTCTCATTGTTCATAACGATACCAAGCAAAGGCCAACTTTCGAAATATACTCAGGTAGAGGATGGCTTGATCTGACTCTTTCAAGTATTAATGCCAGCACCGTTCTTAAAACTGGAAGATGTTAGATGAAGAGAAAATTTCGATCATAAGTTCTTTCACTTTGAGATTAATCTCACAGTTTCTAACACCGCTACGAATGTTTACACATAACTGAGCCTGGCATCAAGAAATTTGAAAGTCTTCTTGCTAAAGGAAAAATGACAGTTAAGAAAGGCACAAATTTCTGAAATGATGGCGACCAATTAAATTCTCTAATAACCTTTTCGCAATTATACAACGAATCTCCCAATGATATTTTAAAATTTGAATATCAAGAAGTAAATTCACTGAAAAATGGTGGACAAAAGATTGGAGGGCAGAATTGACTAAAATTAAAGCTTTGAGGAAAATAAAAT